>CM070702.1:4157130-4488470 GCA_036346265.1 Melocanna baccifera
CCTCACTCGCTCCACCCTCCTGAAGCGCGAATTTGCCGCCGCTCTGCACTTCTTCAACCGTCTTCGTTGCCAACCGTCATGGGTGCGTAGCAAGTCACCTTAGCCCCTCCTCTGTATCCTTGAACCCCCCTGATGCTCCTGTGAAAACTAATCGACCTCTCTTCCCTTACAGCTCGCCGGCCTGACCTTCTTCCTCAAATCAGGCCGCCCTACCTCCCCAGTGAATCCGACCACCGCTGGCCAATTCCATTCGTCAGAAGCCCCTTCACGGTCAGGCGAAGTCAAGCCCGGCACCAATTTGGAGGTCCGCCAACCTCTCTTCTCCAACACCAATTGCCCCTCTCTGCCGCCTGAGTTCACTGTCGCCAACCCACTCCAGGCCACCCCGAGCTTGTTTCCCTTCCTCGGTGAGCTCTTGTCATTCCCTAGAAGCTCCCCTTCCATTTGATTGAGCTCCTATCACTAGTATGGCCGTCGCGCCCTCTGCCCTATTTCTGCCACCGCCAAGGTCACCACCGATGGTTGCCTAGGCCAATTGAGACTGCACCACTTCACCTGAAGGTGCGCACGGGCCTCGTGGGACCCTTTTTGTGATGGTCCGGTGAGGTCAGGCCTCCCTTCACTGCTGGTAGCCCGCGCCACCGCTCGGCCGAAGTTGAGCACTGTTCCGACATTATTAAAACATAATCTCACATTAATACCTAATGATTGTGATTAGTTAATGCTAATGAACCATTGACCGGTGGGCCCCGTAACGGTTTACCCCTAATAATAGATTGACAGACGGGCCCCACCTTGACTAAAAATCTTTTAAATCTGGATTTAAAAATCAGTTACACTGACAGATGGACCCCTACTTCACTATTGATCCGTACCATGGCCCACAGGTTAGTCTCTGATGGTTAAATTAATTTTAAGAATTAAAATAAATCAGTGGGACCCACATGTTAGACTCTCAAAAATTAAAATCCGGGATTTAATTAAAAATTAAAAATAAACCAGTGGGACCCACATGTCATAGAGAGGACTCTCTTTCCTCTTTTTATTTTTGGGATTTTTTCTGAAAATAAACTTTGGAAAGCTCGTTCTTTCTCACTGTAATTATGATTCAAGTGAAACTTGTTTCCAAATTTTTCTAAATTTAAGATCTTTCCATTAGTGGTGGTTTTGTTCAATTTGGAGTTTATTTGAATTTTATTTGGGCATTTGTTTTGCTCTCTTGCATGTTGATTTCATTCTGGCGTCTCTGTGCGAGTAGATTTCGAGGACCTCCTTGACCAGCAGTTCGATGCACCCCTGGACCCACAAGACTATCCAGCTAAAGACGCAGGCGAGTCAACATTTTGATCATTTTTGATCCCATGATTTATACAAATTATGTTCATTTGAAATTATTCAATATGCATGCTTTATTTTATGTACAATCATATGTTACCTATAAGTTAGCTATTACCCAAATTGTTAATGTAGCGATGTCTAGCTACACCCTCCTTGTTAATTTGATAAACCTGCTACAATTGTCACCCTAGGTACTATATCTAAAATAGGTAATAAATCTAACTACGAGCCATCCTAAGTCAAGTCAAAGCCAGGGTCTTAGCTACCTTGAACCTCATCATCTCTTTTAAACATAAAATCTTGTTTGGGACAGTCATGGGAAGTAAGTGACTGATAATTTGGTATAACTTATCTTATGTTTCTCAAAACTCTAAAAACTTGCTTAACTTGTCTGGGCGATTAGTAAGGAAGGTGGGTTTGGATGTAACACGATAACTGGTGGTTGGAGGCATGCACCGCCTGGATAAATTAATGACTTAATCTTGTGTTAACCTCTTCATGTAAAACAATACAAATCACATGCTGACAAAGTGTAGGCATGACTAACTAATTTTCATTACCAGTAAAGGAAAGCACCTTGGAGTGACTCACGAGTCGTGGTGCTGGTTTAAGCCATCATGGACACAGGTCGTGACGCTGGTGTGGCGCAAGAGGGGGCCTGGATGGAGTGGATATAGTCTTCCCCCAGATGAAACCTTAGCGAGTGTAATCCTTTGCTAGGTGCATTTGTAAATGTCATGTGGTGACCCTCTTGATCCTCATGTCTGTAACATTCCAAAATTTTATATGCTTTTTATTTATTTTTCTGGATTTTATTTCAATCCTTGAGTAAGAAATTTAAATTATCCATTTTATTAAAACCCAAAATCAACTTCTTTTATTTTCCTAAGCCATTCTATTTTTTGGCATTTTTTCAGAATTTTCTAGAAATTAAAAAGTCCCTTTTCAAAGAAAATTAGAGTTTTTATTAAAAAATAAATGCCATTATAAGTTGAAAAATATTTTTAAAAACTAAATGCCATTATAAGTTGAAATTTTTTTTATTAAGTCTATAAAAGTTCCAGAGAATTTTTGAATTTTTTTGGAATTTTTGGACTCTATTTGGTATTTTTTAAGCATTTTTGGAACTTCCTGGTATTTCTGAAAAGCTTAAAAAGAAATTTAAACCCTTTTATTCCCCCGGGCTGACACGTGTCATGCACGGATTAAATCCCCACCCGCCAGAGCTAATCACAGCCACCCGTGGCCACTTACCCCTTGGCTCCTACTTGGACGGTCCTGATCTTCCTCCTGCGCCACATGTCACAAATCTAGCCACCGCCTTTTCTTTTCTTCCTCTCCCTTTCTCGCTGATAGGCGGGGCCCACTTGTCGGGCTCATCCCCTTCCCCGCCTCCTTCCTACCCGTGCCACTGCCGCCGCCTTTAATAGCTGCAAATCGAAGCTTTAAAGCTTCAGTTTTCTCCCGCCATTCCTCTCGTGCAAATGCGCATTAACCTCCCCTACTCCCGCCGCACCTGAACCGCCCACCTCCCCTCTCCGTTACCCCGCCGATTGGCTAACCTATGCGCAGGGATCGTTTCAAGTCCGGCGAGCAATTGCTCGGCCGTTACTCCACCTCTCCTCTATATAAAACCTTTCCCGCCGTCCATGGGCCCAGATCTACACCTTCCCTCCTCCAATTGCCCCGTTTTCCACTCTCAACGCCACCGCACCGTGTGACCCCCTTGTTTCTTCGACAGCAGAGCTCCAACGAGGAATCGCTGGCGCCTTGGACCTTCTCAGGACAGGCCACCACCGCCCACAGCTTCGCCAAGACCGCGCACACCTCCTCCACCCTTTCTCTGAGCGAGAGCATTAGCGGAAGACCCCTGTCACCAGTGATCTCTCTTCGACCGCCGCCCTCCACCGTCACCAGCCCTCTTCAGCCACCCTCGGAACTCCTAGCTGGTACGACCGAGCTCCCCTCACGTCCCTCTCGCCATTGCGCACGTCGGCCGACGCCGCCGCCCACCGGAACGTTGGCGACCCTAGGGTCCCGTGCGCCACCACCGGCTGGGCGTGCCACGTCGGCGGCCGAGCACACGTGGCAGTCGAATGGCAGCCGGGTAGGCGCCACGCCATGGCCACGCAGGCGCATGACCGCCACTTCACTCGGGCCTAGCCACGTCAGCATAAAACCGTGACGTGGCAGCCACGTGGGGCCATGTGGTGGCCACATCAACCTAAAAGCGCCACTTCAGCATTTACAATTATTTTTCCTTACAAAAATAGTTCGACTAAAGAAATTAATTACATTGCTGATGTCATAAATTGGATTTTCCTTCACTAAAATAATTCCATAAAATTCTGCTGATGTCATAATTATTTTTTCAGTATAAAAATAATTCCAACAAATCAGTCTTTTCCATTTTCTTTATTTTCAAACTTCCAGAAGCTCGTATTTCTTCGTTTTAACTTCAATTGGACCCGTTCAAAATTTTAAATTCTTCTAAATCCTCAATTATCCATTTCTGGACTCTTTTTGAATTTTATTTGAATTTTTTTATTTTATTTTGGTTCTTCGTGTTTAGATTTCGACTATTCGGGAGAGTTTGACTTCGACGAATTTCAGCAACAGGACTTCGAGCAAGGCAAGTTACACTCTTGACCATATTATTCGTAATATTTTAAATTATTTATGTTATTTTTAAATGTTTATGCATGCATAAGTTTATTCAAATTTAATTTAAAGACGATTTGAATTTTAGTTATGCCCATGTTGCATTGTTTATAGCCAAATTTGACCTCATTATCACATGCCTTGTCACCTAGATGAAAACTAGTTGGTACAATAGTATTAACTAAAAAGTTCTATTCAATTGATTAGCCATGCTTAGAAAAATGTAGGTGGGATAATGTGTTTCAAATGAAACATTGATTTCTAACAATTTATTATTGACTTTAGTGAGTCAAGAACGATATATGAAATGTTTTAAAATAAAGTCATAAAAACTTGATTTGGACTTAGGCAACTGGTTAGGTGGTGGGGTGCTGGCATGCATCATGTTTGGTGACACGTTGTTGATTGTTGAGCACGAGAGTTTGTGTTTGAGCCTAAGTCAAGTTAAGGACCGGTCTGTGAACTACTTTTACAAAGTCACCGTACTACCACAAGTCTGGTATAGGACAGACCTAGCTAAATAATTTGTGACGTTCCAAACTTAGTTCCGCTATAGGTTGAATGTGAGCGTAGCGTAGACCGTGAGAAGTCTCATATGACACAAGAGGGGGGCTCCAACTTGTGGATTCAAGTTGTGGTAAAATCTTAGTAGCGGTGTAACTATTTTTGCTGCGGAACATTGTAACGGCCTTGTTATGAACTCTCCGTCGCACACCTAAGGCAGTGTGTTAATCGCGTGGCTCAAGTGAGAGGATATGTGTTGTGGGTAAAGTTGTACACCTCTGCAGAGTAATAAACTATCCTGGATAGCCATGTCCACGGTCATGGACATGCTGAGTATGGTATTTTACGGACTAGACTTTGAGTTTATAAAATTTGGTTGTGGACAAACGAGAACTCTTTTGATGATGGTCCAGGTGGGATACCCACGGTTAGGTTAATGTTGATTGAAGACTACACTAACGATATTATTTTATTAAAATGATGTTTTGTTTATTGTATTAAATTTAGCTTTCTTACTTATGTTACGGTATTTACTTCAGTACTGATTTCCGCTCAATCAACCCTGTTAGGCCTTCCTTTGTCATTTCTTATGCATGCATCCATTCTGTTAAATCTCCTAGTGTAAGTTGTGGAGTACTTTATGTGCTCACCTTGCTTAATTCTGTTACCAGAGAATGATGACATCGACTTCGGTGAGGATTTTGACGAATAGGCCGCGTCTTACAATCATTTGCTTGTGGGTAGGCAGGATGGGCTGTTCTTCTACGATTTAATTTCCGCTGTTTTTATTTTGTTGGCCATGAGCCCTTTATTTGTAAAACTTGACCACAAGGCCTATACTTTTGTTTTATAATAAAGTGTGGTTGTTAGGCATAATATGTATCCCTGTTAACCCTATGTGCACTAGCATTTTCTGGGATAGTGCGATTTACCCATAGGGTCCTGGAGTTGTTGTTTTGGGTCTCGACAGAGATGGTATCAAAGCTATAATGAGCCTAAGACGCGACCATAGATAGAATAGAATGAACCAACTTTAAGGACATATTTTAATAAATAGCTATATTTTTAAGTCTATTCACCTCTCACTTAACTAAGTTCTTTTGTCAAAAATTGTTTACTAACTTTCCTCCCTTTTTCAAAAATTTTAGATGGCTGAGTGTCCTACCCACGTCTCCCATGGAATTCTAGCCGGACACCTAGCTGACTGTCTTTGGAGTCTTCTTCAAGAGTTGAACTTCCAATCCCGCCCTATTTATCGAGGATATTTGGGCAAGTATGGAGATCAAGAGCGTTGGAGGGTCGAAGTGATGATCTTCGCTAACGTTGGGGATGAAGCAGCTTTTCACACATTGGATGTTCCTATACCACGACATACCTTCCTCACCGGTATTCAAGATGCAGCCCGTGAAGCAATTCGACCAATGAGGGACATCTACGCTCTGGAGCTTCGATGCACCTTATTTCACTACTACCCCAGCAAGCTTCCTATCAGTTCCGTTAGTAATTTCCCTTCCACAGAGTTCGAGAGTAATCCTCGACTCATTCAGCAAGTGCAATTCACTAAGTCCATGGACTATGTACCAAGCCACCTTGGATGAGCTGAACTCCGTAGCGCAGAAGCTCCGTGCAGCAGAGAAGAGTTAGCTAAGTATCATGCAGCGGATGAAGGTTTCACTGCTACAGGACCACCTCCAAAGAAGCATAAACGTAGCACCAGCATATAAGAGCAATAAGTTTAAGTTATGAAACGTTACTTCTTGTGAGCTGTTATTCCTTTGTTAACAGCCTCAAGATTATTATATTTTCAATAAAGAGTTTTATTGGCTTTTATTCGAGTTTTCGTTGCTTTTTGTGCTTGGTTTTGGGGATGTTATAAAGACCTCCTTCTAGTTTTCTTTCTTTCCTCTAAATCTGGAAGATTTCGGTAGATGGTGAACACAAGAAGAAACATCAACGACGACGCCAACACCGGAGCTCAGGGAAGCCAGTCTGTTCCCATTCCTCCACCTTCGCCAACAGTCAGACCAGACTGGGCACAGCTGATGGCAAACCAAAATCAGCTGATTCAACTGCTTGCGCAAACTATCAACAATCCAACTCAATATGTTCTTCCACCGCCAGCCCAAGCTTCTCCCAATAGGTTGTCAGAATTTTTGAGGATAAAGCCTCCAACCTTCTTAGGCAGTGCGGAGCCCATGGATGCTGATGATTTGCTCCGTGCAATTGGAAAGAAGTTGGATATCCTGTAGTGCACCGACCGAGAAAGGGTCTTATTTGCTTTTTCCCAGCTGAACGGACCCGCATCTGAGTGGTGGGATACTTTCACCGCCTCCCATGTAACCCCCCAGGCCGTGTCATGGAATCAGTTTGTGCAAAGCTTCCGCAAAGCTCACATCCCTTTAGGTACCATTACTTTGAAGAAGAAGGAGTTCTGAGCACTTCGTCAAGGGAGCCACACTAATATGACGATGGCCCGATCTTTCGAGAGGTACTGATAAGTCGATTGTGGAGAACTCGACGTTGATGATCCAAAGGCTCTGACTAAAATAGATCGATCCCCTCGTAATTACTATACCACTGCTCCGATGGTTATCAACCGTGCCGAACGCGGTTGACCTCGCCAAGAAGGCTATCTCCTGCAAGCGAATCGAGAACACAAGCAAGAGAGTAGAAGATGCAATCTGAAATTGTATTGCGAATAAATATTGAGTTCACAAGTTGGGGTTCCTCAACCGGACGTGCGGTGAGACTGCTAAGCAGAAAAATCTCTTAAGAAAAACCTAAGGAAAACTAAAGGGGTACGACCTCCTTAAACATGGGTGGGGGAGGCCGCACTTATCTAACAAAAGGGGGTGCGGTACTATTCATAGATACTATTCATGTGAATAGTATCAATATGAATAGTGCCGGCCCAAATAGTCTAAGTGTGATTACAAGGCCAAAAACCCACTTTAACTTGAACTGAAAAGTGATGTAACTTGTTTTGCATTTTCTGATCGGCTCGGATGGAATTTCGAGGTGAGATCAGATTCATCTGAAAGTAGACTCCAAAATCTTTCCAACGAGTACTTACAGGCCCCGAGAAACCTTCTGGATCAAAAGGTATGGCCGTTTGAAGTAGGCGCTGTCAAACAGTCCGAATCGGAGTCGAACTCGTGAATATGAGTTGGATTGCGCTTGATGGTTCCACTTCTACACTTGAGCTCGCGTGGTTCTTCTCCATGGTTCCTAAGAACAAGAAAATCATAAGTCTTAGGAAGTATCAAATTCTCAGCGGAAATATTATTGACTCCGAAAAACGAGTTTACCTGATAGTTGAGTTGACGAGCACATGCCCGAGTAATTGGACCTTGCCCATCATTCATGGAAGCAGTAAGAGGAGTGTTCATATCAGTAAAAGTGATGTCCTCATCACACACCGTGAATGAGTATTTACAAAAGTTCAATCAGCTGGCACGTTATGTGCCGGAAGATGTGGCTACCGATGAGGCAAAATAAGAAAGGTTCTTAGAAGGCTTGAATGATAACATCTCGGTTCAGCTGATATCGGGTGATTATGCTAATTTCCACCACTTGGTGAGTAAGGCCATTCGCCAAGAAGGCAAGTTTGTAAAAATGGTGAACAAGAAGAGAAGAATGGCTGATCAAAAGGTTAACCCTGGAGGTTTCCCTAAGGCTCGTAGTACTCCACTGCAGGTGAGCAAGTTCAAGCCATAATCCAGTAACATCAAGCCACAGTCAAGCAACTTCAGGCCAACAACTAGCCGCCCACCTTTCCAGGCCAGTCGCCCACACCTTCAAGCAAATTGTGCTCCTACAGTTAGTGGGCAACTCCAGAAGAATACCTCTACAAGGGAAGGAGTGACCTGTTTCTATTGCAAGGAAACAGGGTATTTTGCTAAGTCTTGCCCCAAGAAGAACCAAGCCACAACTAATTCAGGTGCATCTGGGAGTCAGAACCAAGGGCAGCCATTTCAGAAGCTGCATAACTTCGTCAAAGGACGTGTGAATCATATCACTGCCGAGGAAGCTCAGGCCACACCAGACATCTTCTGGGTATCTTTCTTGTAAACTCAGTACCAGCCTCAGTTCTCTTTAATTCTGGAGCTTCCCATTCATTTGTTTCTAAAGCTTTTGTGGATAAGAACGGGTTGGGCATGGTTTCCCTTAGCAACCCCATGATAGTTCACTCCTCTGGAGCAGAAATGAAAGTATGGACTTTGTGCCCGAGAGTAGAGTTGCTCATAGATGGGACTCTGTTCCTAGCAGACCTTTTGGTATTGGAATCTCAAGGGTTGGATGTAATCCTTGAGATGAATTGGTTAGCCAAGAATAAGGGTCAGATTAATTGTGCTACCCGATCTATCACCCTCACCAATGACCAAAGAATAAAAGTGATTTTCTCTCCTGAAGTTCCTGAAAAGAAGAGTGTGCCCTTAATCATCTTCAAGTACTCGAAGAAGTACCGGTGGTTAGGGAATACCCAAAAGTATTTCCAGAGGATTTACCTGAAATGGCATCGGATAGGGAAATTGAGTTTATGATTGACCTAGTCCCTGGCACCGCTCCAATCTCTAAGAGATCATATCGGATGCCAGCTAATAAGTTAGCTGAGTTAAAGAAACTGATCCAGGAATTGGAGGATAAGGGTTATATTCATCCAAGTTCGTCGCCTTGGGGAGCACCCGTCAAGAAACAAGTACCCTCTACCCAGGATCGATGATAGTATGAGACAATACGTGGATTACATAGCACTCAATTAGGTAACCATCAACTAAAGATCCGTGCTGAAGATATCCCCAAGACTGCATTCTCTACTCGTTATGGACAGTATGAGTTTACTGTCATGTCCTTTGGACTGACCAATGCACCTACCTATTTCATGAGTATGATGAACAGTGTATTCATGGAGTATTTAGACAAGTTTGTGGTAATTTTCATTGATGACATTCTTATATACTCCAAAAATGAAGAAGAGCATGAGAGTCATCTCAGGATAACCCTAGAAAAACTTCGAGAACATCAACTTTATGTCAAATTTAGTAAATGTGAATTTTATCTAAAGAAAGTTACTTTCCTTGGGTATATTGTGATAGTCGAAGGAATTGCTGTAGACCCTTTCAAAATAGAAGAAGTGATGGAATGGAAGCAACCCAAGTTAGTAACCGAAGTCAGAAGTTTTCTTGGACTTACAGGGTACTACCGCCGTTTCATAGCAGGATTTTTAGAGTTAGCTAAACCAATGACTCAGTTGCTGAAGAAAGAAAATAAGTTCGAATGGACGAAAGCCTACAAGCAAAGTTTCCAAACTCTCAAGAAAAAGCTAGTCTCAGCACCTGTGCTTGTCTTACCAGATGTGCATAAGGATTTTGAGGTCTTCTGTGATGCCTCCCGTCTCGGCCTAGGCTGCGTCTTGATGCAGGAAGGCAGAGTGGCAGCTTATGTCTCACACCAACTAAGGCCTCATGAGTGCAATTATCCCACTCATGACTTGGAGTTAGTAGCCGTAGTGCATATTTTGAAAATCTGGCACCACTATCTTATCGGTAACCGTTGTGAAGTATACACGGACCACAAGAGCCTGAAGTACATTTTTACTCAAGCAGAACATAACTTAAGACAACGAAGATGGTTAGAGTTGCTCAAGGATTATGATATAAGGATTCATTATCATCCAGGGAAAGCAAATGTTGTGGCCGATGCCTTGAGCAGGAAGTCTTATGCAAATGTTGTATTATCGGAGGAAGACTAGACCTGACTTCAGGAGGGAGTCTCCCGTCTAAGTCTAAATCTGGTGAATTCAAGTGTTCTCACAGTATTGGAGATTCAACCTGCCTTACCTGATCAAATCAAGGAAGCTTAGAAAGTTGATGAGGATTGTTGTGGCTACAGACCAAACAGAGAGAGAGGTGTATGATAGTGGAGAGTTAGGTGAACAATGTCCTCTTGGGTCTTTCCCAAGGGCTGGTCGTAATATATATGTATTCCCTCGTAAGGAGTGTCTTTACAATCGTAACCTTATACCGAAGCCTCCAACCGAGGGTAACTACGTTTCTCAATAGGCTAGCCGGGTTTAGGTGGGGGCCACCCCTACAACAGGAGCCTCTCATGGTGAAGGGCTTCACAGGCCGAAGCCATGTTGCCGAGCCCTTTGGCCCCCTCCGTCCCTGCGGCCTGTGACATTGTGTGGTTGTGGGCGAAGATGATTTGGTGCATGTAGGTCGGCGTGGCTCCGCGGAGTCGAAGCGGGGGGTCCGCAGCGGAGCTGATGTCGAAGTTTCACGCTGGGTGGTTGCAGGCGGAGTCGCATCCGCGCTGCGGAGTCGGAGACCTCGTCGATGCGGGGGGAGCAGGCAGGCGTGGGAGGTTGGGGTGTCGCATGCGCGTGAGCGACCGCGCCGATTCGACTCCAGCCGGTTGGGCGCGTGTGGTCGGCCACGACGGTTGGACCTCCGTCGGTTGCGCTTCTCGAGGTGATGGTGGCCGGGGCGCTGTGTGCGGTCGAACGACCGCGAGTTCGCACACCTTTCTGGTGGCTGGCTTCGCACCGGTTGGTGCAGACTCCTTTCGACTGACCTGCTGCGCCAGCGCGCTCTGCAACCTAGCATCAATGGAAAGGCATGTGACACATTAGGGTGCGAAAATGCTTGTGCTAAGAGTGAAGATATATGATGTGCAGCAAGTGCCGGGGTTGTCCCGAGCCACCAGAGCGGAAGGCGAAGGTCTCGTCGAGGGCGGGGCCGGAGTCGTTCCATTGAGGCGAAGGCTTCGCGGAAGGCGGAGCTGGGGTTATTGTGCGCAGGTGCAATCAAGCTGAGACGTCGCACGCGTATGAGCGACCGTGCCGCTTCGGATTCCGCCGGTTGCGCCTCTCCGCGCGTGGGTGACTGCGTCGCTTTGACTTCCGCCGGTTGCGCTTCTGCACGCGGGGTACAGCTGTATATATATACCAGGAGGGCCGTAGCGGCTTTCGGGCGTAGTTGAGATGGTGTTGATTTCGAAAATTTGCCTTCTTCAGTTCATGAACATGCAGAGGAATATTGCCAGGTTGATGAACTGATGGAGGCCTATTTTTGAGCACAATATTCCGACGACCACCGGCCATAACGCGCCCGCGGGGGAAGGAGGCCATTGCGCTGCGAGCGGTTGAGCTCTGCTTTGCTCGGCGCAGACTCCGCTAAACGGACTACTCCGCGAGTGCTCCCCGAGACGGGGGGCGTCCTCTGGCGCCACTCCGGTGCACGGGTGCGTGTGGAAGCTGGAGGCAGACCCGGTGAAGGAATGTGTCGGAACCCGGAACAACAACTCCGAGTCCCTCTGTGTAAATCGTACTATCCCAGGAAAAGCTAGTGCACACAGGTTTAACAGCAATGTATATCATGCAAAAATAACCACAAAATATTATTAAACGAAAATACAGCCTTAAGGCCAAGTCTTACAATAAGGGCACAAGGCCAACAAAATAAACGCAACAATGGAAAGATAGTAAAGGTGGCGGCCACAGACCCATCCAAACCTCCACGAGCGAATGATCGTAAGACGCGTCCTACTCGCTGAAGTAGTCCTCACCGTCGTAGTCGCCGTCGAAATCTGGCAACGGGTTAAGCAAGGTGAGTACGAGAGTACTCCCAAGGTAAGCAAGTAATTGCTTACACAAGTTACACCAGGAATTATAACAGAGTTGATGCATGCATAATGGATATCAAACGAAAGCTTCATAGGGCAATGTGCGGAAAGCAATACTTGAATTTAAATACAATAACGTAAATACGAAAAGCTGAACTTTAATACAGTATATGAAACATTGTTTTTAACAAGTACTAACGTTAGCGTAGGCCCCACCCACACTAACCTATCCACGGAATCCACGGACCAGAACCAAGACCGCCATTTGTTTGCTCAAAAACCAAGTTTATAAAATCCAAGTCTAATCTGTGACAACTTTACTCAGCATGTCCATAACAGCGGACACGGCTATCTAGATAGGTTTTTAACTCTGCAGAGGTGTACAACTTTACCCACAAGACATTCCCTCTCACTTGAGCCACGCGATAAACACACTGCCTTAGGTGTGCGGCGGAGAGTTCATGACAAGGCTGTTCCGATGATCCATCGCCAAAATAATCACGCCGCCACTAAGGTTTCACCACAACTCGAATCCACGAGTTGGAGCCCCCTCTGGTGCCATGTGAGACTTCCCACAGCCTACGCCGCGCTCACATTCAGCCTATAGCGAGACTATAATTGGAACTTCACAAATTACTTAGCCAGGTCCATCTCATACCGGACTTGTGGTAGTACGAAGTGACTTCGTAAAATGAATCACAGAAACGGTCCTTATGTTGGTTTAGGCCCATCCCCATTCCCCCGTACACGACAATCAACCAGGTGTCACCAAACACGAGGCATGCCGGTACCCACTACCTTACCATTAGCCTAAGTCCAAAACATAAGTTTCTATTTTCATTTTTAAACAATTTTCATAAAGCATCCTTGACTCACCGAAGTCAAGATATCAATTTTCAAAGTCTGTCATTTCATGTGAAAGATTGATCCCACCTAAAATTATACTAAGCCAGGCTAAGCATTTCTATAAAATTTTCTAGTCAATAATATGGTACTAACTAGTTTTCAGCTAGGCTGACAAGGTATAGGAATTCGAGATTCAAATTGGGCTATAATCAAAGGATTATGGGTATAACTAGCTTTAAAACAAATTTGAATTATATTTGAATAAAGATACGCATGCATATACAGTAAAACAATATAAATATATTTGAAATATTAGGTTCAACATGGTCAAAGGTGTAACTTGCCTTGATCGAAACCCTGCGGGGAATCGTCGAACTCAACGTCTCCGGAATCGTCGAAATCTAACGTAAAGAGCCAATTCAAAGAAAATTCAAAACAAATTAAAATGAAATCCAAACAACTTCCAAAATTATAAAATAAACTGGGAGACAGAATTTTGAATTTTGGATGTGGACTAACAATTCTTGGAAAGGGATTGAGGCTTTTAAAAGAAATTGGAAATTTTAATTTAAATTTAAATCATGGAATTAAAAAATATATTCAAACAAAATTTAAATAAATTTCAAAATTATTCCAGAAATGGATAGATTATGATTTTAGAAAAATTTAGAAATTTGAATGGGTCAATTTGGAGTTAAAATGCAAAAGTTATAGCCTCCCAAAGTTTTAATTCAAATTAAAAGAAAAAAAGGGTATTCTCTGGATTATTTTTAAACCGAAAACGATTTATTACGTCAGCACGAATTATTTTTCTATAGGAAAATACAGATTATGACGTCAGCCCTGGGGTTAATATATTCGGACAGAGGCTGACAGGTGGGGCCCGGATCTGGTGGATTGAGTCCATGGACCCGAGAGAGAGGTGAGGTGGCAGACGGGCGCACGGAGGCGGGGGTGGCGCTGATGTGGCACCACGTGGCTGCCACTTGGCGCTACGTGGTCGCCACGCCGCTGCCACATCACGGCAACGTGCCGACGTGGTGGCACGCGCGCGAGGTGGCGGGGGAGGCGCTCGGGGCGGCGGCGTGGCGCCACCGGCGGCCACGCTGCTGCCACCTCGGCCGGCGGCGGCGGGCGGCGGCGGCGATGGCGCATGGGGACCGAGTCGCGGCGCTCGGCGGCGCGGCGCTGGCGAGTCACCAAAGCGAAGGGGGATGCGGGGAGAGCATCGGTACCTTGCGCGGAGGTCAAGGGTGACCGGAGATGAGAGTCGGCGGGGAGGGGCGGTGGTCGGAGAGGTCTTCACGGCGGCGGGGGAGCTCCGGTGGCGCAGCATTTCGGGGAAGTGGTCGCCGAGGATCGCCTGGGCACCAGCAAGGTCGGGGAGGCACCGGCGAGGAGCGGGGAAGCCCGAGGCGGCTGCGATTGCTCGCTGGAGTTGCTGGTGGCCGGCGGGGAAAATCGAGCGCAGGGAGGTCTCCGAGGCTCGGATTTGTGAATTGGAGGCAAAGGGGGCAGCGGTGTGGGTAGAAGGTGCTCGGGGAGACCTTTTTATAGGCGGGGAGGAGTGGTAACCGTCGCGCGCAACTCGCCGGATCCGGGAAATTAACGCGACGGTGAAGGAGGGCGTAATTGGGGGGAATTAAGCCTACAACGGACGCGGTGGAGTAGCCATTTGAATGTGCCGTGGCGCGGGGGATTTATTTGGCAAGAAACCGAAGCTTTCAAAGCTTCGGTTTTCTAATCAATGGCGGCGGCAGCGGCGGAGATCGCGCGGGGAAGAAGGAAACCGCGCGGGGAAGATGGATCTGACGAGGGGGTCCCACCGGTCAGCGAGAGAAGGAAAATGTGAAAGGGCGGGGGCGATGGTCGGATCCACGACGCGTGGCAAGGGGAGGAGATCGGGACCGTCAGGCACCGCGCGAAGGGGTAAGTGAACGGGGACGGCCGAGATTCGATCCGACAACGAAGATTAAATCGGGGCCGATCGGTGCTTAAGTGGGAGGGGGCGGCTGCGATGAGGTACGGCAATAGGGGCGGCCGGATGAGGCCACGTGCGGTCGGAGGAGAATGAAGCGGGCGAAGCGGTAAGTTGGTACGGGCAGCGAGGATTAAGTCAGGCGGGGGAATGAACGGCCCGATGCACGACACGCGTCACGAGTGGAGAGAGGGAAGGCGGGGAGAGGGTTTAAGTCAGATCGAACGGCTGAGGGGGAATCCGGCCGGCGGAGGGGGCTCCGATGGCTGACACGCGGCAGCCCAAGGGAGTTTTAGGATTTTTATTTTCTTTTTGATTTCCAGAAATGCTATTTAGCTTTAGAAAACTCCGAAAAATACCAAATAAATTTTGAAAAATCCAGAAAAATTCAGAGAACCTTCTGGAACTAATTGGGACTTAATAAAAATATTTTCCACCCAATTTGATAAGTATATTTTGAAAAAACACAGTTTGACTTAAAAGGGAAGTTTTTAATTCTTTATAAAATCTGGAAAATTAATGTAATCTCATATTTGACTTTAGGAAGCTGAATTACATTTGTTTTAACTTTCAGTAAGGTAATAAATTCATTTTTGGCTTTTATAAATTAAAGTTTTTAATTTTTCTCAAATTAGGACTTTGACATAACTCCAGAAAAAATCCAATAAATTCCAGAATTGATTTTTAATAAAGGAATAAAATTTTGGGATGTTACAAACCTACCCCCCTTAAAGGAAATCTCGCCCTCGAGATTTGCACTGGCTAGCAAAAGAGATGGGGATGGCTGGTCTTTAAATCTTCTTCTCGCTCCCAAGTGGCTTCGTCTTGGTGTGGTTGCTCCACCAACCTTGCGAGAATCGATGGTCTTCCTTCAGTCCGACGTTCTGCCTCGAGAATCTTGATTGGTTGCTCCTGGTAGGTGAGGTCATCCTGAAGGTCCAAGATTTCCAGTGCGGCTTGTTCTGTAGGTACCCGGAGGCACTTCTTTAACTGTGAGACATGAAAGACATTGTGCACTCCTGACATGCTTGGCGGTAAGTCCAACTGATACGCGACTTCACCTCTTCGGTTTAGAATCTTGAAAGGGCCCACATATCGTGGTGCTAGTTTTCCTCTAACTTGAAACCTTTTTACACCTCTGAGTGGGGATACTCTAAGATAGACGTAGTCCCCAACCTCGAAGGTCAAGTCTTGACGACGGTTGTCCGCATAGCTCTTCTGTCGAGATTGGGCTATCTTCAGTCTGTCTCTGATCTTCTTAACCTTATCTTCTGCGTCCTGGAGCAGATTTGGCCCAGCTTCTTGAGGTTCCCCTTGCTGATCCCAAAGTAATGGGGTCCTGCACTTTCGGCCGTACAAGGCTTCGAATGGTGCCATCTGCAGACTGGCTTGGTAGCTATTATTGTACGAGAACTCTGCATAGGGCAATGATCGGTCCCAACTGTTTCCAAAGTCCAGAGTACAAGCTCTCAGCATATCCTCGAGCACTTGATTAACTCTCTCTGTTTGACCATCTGTCTAGGGGTGGTAAGCGGTACTGAAACTGAGCTTACTCCCTAACTCCTCATGCAGCTTCTGCCAGAATCGAGAAGTAAATTGACTTCCTCGATCTGACACTATTTTCTTTAGAACGCCGTACAGGCACACAATCCGGGACATGTATAGCTCGGCTAACTTACTCCCGGAGTAAGTGGTCTTGACTGGTATAAAGTGAGCCACTTTAGTTAACCGGTCTATGATCACCTAGATTGAATCATAACCCGATTGTGTCCTTGGGAGTCCGGTTATGAAATCCATACCGATTTCTTCCCACTTCCAATCTGGTATAGGCAGGGGTTGCAAGAGTCCAGCTGGCCTTTGATGTTCGGCTTTGACTCGTTGACAGGTATCGCAGGCTTCAATAAACTCTGCTATTTCTCTCTTCATACTAACCCACCAATATTTTTCCCTTAGGTCCTGGTATATCTTGGTACGACCTGGGTGGATTGAGTATGGGGTGTCATGGGCCTCCTTCAGAATCAGGGTTTTGATTTCCTGATTATTCGGCACACAGATGCGGTTCTCGAACCAGACGGTACCATGCTCATCTTCACTGAATCCCCGGGGCCTTGCCCCTTCTCATATTCTTTCTGATTTCCTGGATATCCTCATCAACCTTTTGGGCTTCCATAATTTGATCAGGCAAGCCAGGTTGTATCTCCAGGGTGGTGAGGATGCTTGGTACCATCGGATTTAGACTTAGACGGGCGACTCCCTCCTGAAGTCGGGTCTAGTCTTCTTCCGATATAACCACGTTTGCATAAGACTTTCTGCTTAAGGCATCGGCTACAACGTTCGCTTTTCCCGGGTGGTAATGTATACCGATGTCATAGTCCTTTATCAACTCCAACCATCTTCGCTGCCTCAGGTTGAGTTCTGCCTGGGTGAAGATGTACTTCAAACTCTTATGGTCTGTGTATACTTCACAACGGTTACCGATAAGATAGTGGTGCCAGATTTTTAAGGCGTGTACTACTGCGGCTAACTCCAAGTCATGAGTAGGATAATTACACTCATGAGGCTTGAGTTGGCGCGATGCATAGGCTACCACTTTGCCTTCTTGCATCAGAACACAGCCTAAGCCTAGGCGAGAGGCGTCGCAGAAAACCTCGAAGCCTTTATACACGTCCGGCAAAACAAGCACGGGTGCTGAAACCAGTCTTGTCTTGAGGGTTTGAAAACTTTGCTCACAAGCCTTCGTCCATTCGAACTTCTTTTCCTTTTTCAACAACTGAGTCATTGGCTTGGCTAGTTCAGAGAATCCTGCTATGAACCGCGGTAATAACCATGCGAGTCAAGGAAGCTCTAACTTCGATTCACGGACCTTGGTTGCTTCTATTCCATTACTGCTTCTATCTTGGAAGGATCTACAGCAATTCCTTCGGCTGTCACGATATGTCTGAGGAAGGCAACCTCTTTTAGCCAGAATTCACATATACTGAACTTGGCAAAGAGTTGATGCTCTCGAAGTTTCTCCAAGGTGATTCTGAGATGCTGCTCATGCTCTTCTTCATTCTTGGAGTAGATGAGGATGTCGTCGATGAAGATTACTACAAACTTGTCCAAGTACTTCATGAATACACTGTTCATTGGTTAGTCCGAACGACATGACCGTGAACTCATAATGTCCATATCTGGTGGAGAAGGCAGTCTTGGGAATATCTTCTTCACGAATCTTCAGCTGATGGTATCCTATCGCAGGTCAATCTTGGAGAAGACACCGGCTCCTTTCAATTGATCAAACAGGTCATCGATCTTGGGGAGGGGGTATTTGTTTTTGATGGTGACATCGTTGAGTGCTCTGTAGTCCACACATAGCCTCAAACTTTCATCCTTTTTCTTGACGAACAAGACGGGTGCTCCCCAAGTTGACGAACTGGGTCGGATGTATCTTTTGTCTTCTAGTTCCTTGAGTTGATTCTTCAATTCTGCTAACTCGTTAGCAGGCATTCGGTAGGGTCTCTTGGAAATTGGGGCGGTGCCTGGGACTAGGTTAATCACAAACTCGATTTCCCTATCGGGCGGTATTCCGGGCACTTCTCGGGAAAAACATCTGGGTATTCCCGCACTATCGGCACTTCTTCCAAGACTTGGAGGTGGAAGAGGGCACGTCCTCCTGCTTCCGGGATCTGGGGAGAGAAGATTACTTCCACGCCTTGGTCATTGGTGAGGGTGATGGATCTGGTAGCGCAATCGATTCGTCCTTGATTCTTGGCTAACCAGTTCATTCCGAGAATGATATCTAATCCTTGCGATTCCAAAACCAAAATATCGGCTAGGAATCGGGTCCCATCTATGAGCAATTCCACTTTGGGGCACAAGGTCCCTGCTCTCATTTCTGCTCCAGGGGAGTGAACTATCATAGGGTTGCTAAGGGTTACCCTGCCCAACTCATGCTTATCCACAAAAGTTTTTGACACAAAGGAATGCGATGCTCCGGAATCGAAAAGAACTGACGCTGGTACTGAATTGACAAGGAACATACCCAGCACGACGTCCGGTGTAGCCTGAGCTTCTTCAGCTGTCACGTGGTTCACTCTCCCCTTGACGAAGGTCTGCGGCTTCTGCTGCCCCTGGTTCTGACTTCCGGAGGCTCCTGAAGTAGCTGCCGCTTGAATCTTCTTGGGGCACGCCTTGGCAAAGTGCCACAGTTCCTTCGATAGTAGCGAGTTAATCCGTCAGTTGGCGGACTGCTCTTCTGCACCTGGCCACCGGTTGTTGGGGTGCGGTTGCTTTGGAACTACTGGCGGTTGGCCTGAAACGGTGGGCGGCTGGCGGAAGACTTGAACTTGCCCGATTGGGTCTTGAAGTTACTACCCTGAGGTCTGAACTTGTTTGAGTGCGGGGGAGTATTGCGATTCTTGAAAGAATCTCCAGAGTTGTTCCTCTGGTCCGCCATCCTTTTCTTCCGAGTCTCCATTTCCATGTGCTTACCTTCCTGGCGGATGGCCTTACTGACTAGCTGGTGGAAATCAGTATAATCACCCAATATCAGTTGTACCGATAAGTTGTCGTTCAGGCCTTCCATGAATCTTTCTTGCTTGGCTTCATCGGAAGCCACATCTTCTGGTGCATAGCGGGCCAGTTGGTTGAACTTTTGCACATACTCATTGACAGTACGACTTCTTTGGCGCAAAGACCTGAACTCCTTTTTCAGTGCCATGGTGCTGGTGGGGATGTGAGCCTTGCGAAAGCTTTGCTCGAACTCGTTCCACGTCACCGTCTGCGGGTTGGCGTGCGAAGCGGTGAAAGTATCCCACCATTGAGACGCGGGCCCATTCAGCTGATGGGAGGCGAACAGGACTCGCTCCCGATCAGTGCACTGCAGTATGTCCAGTTTCTTGCCAATTGACCTGAGCCAGTCGTCGGCGTCCATTGGTTCAGCGCTGCCGGCGAAGGTTGGTGGCTTGATCCTTAGGAACTCAGAAAGACGATTGGGAGGTACTTGGGCAGGTTGATGATGAGCCTGAGGGTTGTTGATTGTTTGAGCTAATAGCTGGATCAACTGGTTTTGATTGGCCATCAATTGTGCCCAATCCGGTCCTGCTGCTGGCGGGGGTGGTGGAATCGGAGCTGACTAGCTTCCTTGTGCTCCGGGGTTGGTGTTGTCCATGCTGGAGTTCTTTCTCGTGTTCACCATCTATTGAAGCTTTTAGGTTTAGAGAGAGAACTAAAGGAAAGGTTCTAGTAACAATCCCACCAAAATCACACAAGGGCAAGGAAAACACGAATAAGAGCCAAACAAAACTTTTTATTTTATTGTAATAGTCTCGTGGCTGTTAACAAAGGACTACAGCTCACGGATAGCGTTCTAAGACTCAGGGTTGTCTAGACACTAGCGCTGCGCTCGAGTCTCCTCGGAAAAGGCCCGGAATCGGTGGAGCCTGCATCTTCAGCACGGAGCTCGGCAAGTTCTTCTTCACGTGCGTGGAGCTTCTGCTGTGCGGTGTGCAGCTCGTCCAGGGTGGTCTGGTACATGTGATCCATGGACTTGGTGAATTCCACCAGTCGTACGAGACGGGGGTTGCTCTCATACTCTGTAGATGAGAAGTCGCTGGCAGCCCACAGAGGGGTCTTCATGGGAAAGTAGCGAAAATCGGTGCGCAGCAAGTCTCGAGCGTAGATGTTCCACAGCTGGCGAATGGCCTCTCGGGCTGCATCCTGCACTCTGTCGAAGAAGGTAGCTCGAGGTAGGGGTGCGTCGAACACGTAAATGGCTCCGTTTGCTCCGAAATCTTTGAAGATCTTCACTTCCACCCTCCAGCGTTCCTCGTCTCCATACATGCCAACATATCCTTGGTAGAGGGGGTACGGGCGGAAGTTGAGCTCTTGCATGAGGTTGTACAGATCGTCGGCGAAGAGTCCAGCAAGGTTTCCATGGGAGACGCGGGTGGGTTGCTCCATCTAAAATTTGGAAGAGGAGAGGAGTTAGTAATCAGTTTTGGCAAAGAGATTGAGCAAAGGAAGAGATGTTTTTAAAAGGGGCATTTCTTATGAAAATATATTCTTAAGGTTGGTCTCTAGCTAAGGTCACGTCTTAGGGTCATTATTGCTCTGATACCATTTCTGTCGGAACCCGGAACAACAACTCCGAGTCCCTCTGTGTAAATCGCACTATCCCAGGAAAAGCTAGTGCACACAGGTTTAACAGCAATGTATATCATGCAAAAATAACCACAAAATATTATTAAACGAAAATACAGCCTTAAGGCCAAGTCTTACAATAAGGGCACAAGGCCAACAAAATAAACGAAAACAGCGGAAAGATAGTAAAGGTGGCGGCCACGACCCATCCACCTCCACAGCGAATGATCGTAAAGACGCGTCCTACTCGCTTAAGTAGTCCTCACCGTCGTAGTCGCCGTCGAAGTCTGGAAACGGGTTAAGCAAGGTGAGTACGAGAGTACTCCCAAGGTAAGCAAGTAATTGCTTACGCAAGTTACACCAGGAATTATAACAGAGTTGATGCATGCATAATGGATATCAAAGGAAAGCTTAATAGGGCAATGTGCGGAAAGCAATACTTGAATTTAAATACAATAACGTAAATACGAAAAGCTGAACTTTAATACAGTATATGAAACATTGTTTTTAACAAGTACTAACGTTAGCGTAGGCCCCGACCCACACTAACCTATCCACGGGAATCCACCCGGACCAGAACCAAGACCGCCATTTGTTTGCTCAAAAACCAAGTTTATAAAATCCAAGTCTAATCTGTGACAACTTTACTCAGCATGTCCATAACCGCGGACACGGCTATCTAGATAGGTTTTTAACTTTGAAGAGGTGTACAACTTTACCCACAAGACATTCCCTCTCACTTGAGCCACGCGATAAACACACTGCCTTAGGTGTGTGGCGGAGAGTTCATGACAAGGCTGTTCCAATGATCCATCGCCAAAATAATCACGCCGCCACTAAGGTTTCACCACAACTCGAATTCACGAGTTGGAGCCCCCTCTGGTGCCATGTGAGACTTCCCACAGCCTACGCCGCGCTCACATTCAGCCTATAGCGAGACTATAATTGGAACTTCACAAATTACTTAGCCAGGTCCGTCCCACACTGGACTTGTGGTAGTACGAAGTGACTTCGTAAAATGAATCACAGAAACGGTCCTTATGTTGGTTTAGGTCCATCCCCATTCCCCCGTACACGACAATCAACCAGGTGTCACCAAACACGAGGCATGCCGGTACCCACCACCTTACCATTAGCCTAAGTCCAAAACATAAGTTTCTATTTTTATTTTTAAACAATTTTCATAAACCATCCTTGACTCACCGAAGTCAAGATATCAAGTTTCAAAGTTTGTCATTTCATGTGAAAGATTGATCCCACCTAAAATTATACTAAGCCAGGCTAAGCATTTCTATAAAATTTTCTAGTCAATACTATGGTACTAACTAGTTTTCAGCTAGGGTGATAAGGTATAGGAATTCGAGATTCAAATTGGGCTATAATCAAAGGATTATGGGTATAACTAGCTTTAAAACAAATTTGAATTATATTTGAATAAATATACGCATGCATATACCGTAAAACAATATAAATACATTTGAAATATTAGGTTCAACATGGTCAAAGGTGTAACTTGCCTTGATCGAAGCCCTGCGGGGAATCGTCGAACTCAACGTCTCCGGAATCGTCGAAGAAAATTCAAAACAAATTCAAATGAAATCCAAACAACTTCCAAAAATTATAAAATAAACTGGGAGACAGAATTTTGAATTTTGGATGTGGACTAACAATTCTTGGAAAGGGATTGAGGCTTTTAAAAGAAATTGGAAATTTTAATTTTAATTTAAATTTAAATCTTGGAATTACAAAATATATTCAAACAAAATTTAAATAAATTTCAAAATTTCAAAATTATTCCAGAAATGGATAGATTATGATTTTAGAAAAATTTAGAAATTTGAATGGGTCAATTTGGAGTTAAAATGCAAAAGTTATAGCCGCCCAAAGTTTTAATTCAAATTAAAAGAAAAAAAGGGTATTATCTGGATTATTTTTAAACCGAAAAGGATTTATTACGTCAGCACGAATTATTTTTCTATAGGAAAATACAGATTATGACGTCAGCCCTAGGGTTAATATATTCGGACAGAGGCTGACAGGTGGGGCCCGGATCTAGTGGACTGAGTCCATGGACCCGAGAGAGAGGTAAGGTGGCAGACGGGCGCGCGGAGGCGGGGGTGGCGCTGATGTGGCGCCACGTGGTTGCCACTTGGCGCTACGTGGTCGCCACGCGGCTGCCACGTCACGGCAACGTGCCGATGTGGCGGCACGCGCGCGAGGTGGCGGGGGAGGCGCTCGGGTGGCGCTGGCGTGGCGCCCAGCTGGCGGCCACGCCTGCTACCACCTCAGCCCGGCGGCTGACGGGGCGGGCGGGCGGCGGTGGCGCACGGGGACCGAGGGTCGCCGGCGCTCCAGCGGGCGGCGGCGCTGGCCGAGGTCACCAAAACGAAGAGGGGGATGCGGGGAGTGCATCGGTACCTTGCACGGAGGTCGAGGGTGACCGGAGAGGAGAGTCGGCGGGGAGGGGCGGTGGTGGGAGAGGTCTTCACGGCGGCGGGGGAGCTCCGGTGGCGCAGCAGCTCGGGGAAGTGGTCGCCGAGGATCGCCTAGGTACCAGCAAGGTCGGGGAGGCACCAGTGAGGAGCGGGGAAGCCCGAGGCGGCTGCGATTGCTCGCCGGAGTTGCTGGAGGCCGGCGGGGAAAATCGAGCGCAGGGAGGTCTCCGAGGCTCGGATTTGTGAATTGGAGGCAAAGGGGGCAGCGGTGTGGGTAGAAGGTGCTCGGGGAGACCTTTTTATAGGCGGGGAGGAGTGGTAACCGTCGCGCGCAACTCGCCGGATCTTGGAAATTAACGCGACGGTGAAGGAGGGCGTAATTGGGGGGAATTAAGCCTGCAACGGACGCGGTGGAGTGGCCATTTGAATGTGCTGTGGCGCGGGGGATTAATTTGGCAAGAAACGGAAGCTTTCAAAGCTTCGGTTTTCTAATCAATGGCGGCGGCGGCGGCGGCGGCGGAGATCGCATGGGGAAGAAGGAAACCGCGCGGGGAAGATGGATCTAACGAGGGGGTCCCACCGGTCAGCGAGAGAAGGAAAACGGGAAAGGGCGGGGGCGATGGTCGGATCCGCGACGCGTGGCAAGGGGAGGAGATCGGGACCGTCGGGCACCGCGCGAAGGGGTAAGTGAACGGGGACGGCCGAGAGTCGATCCGACAACGAAGATTAAATCGGGGCCGATCGGTGCTTAAGTGGGAGGGGGCGGCTGTGATGAGGTACAGCAATAGGGGACGGCCCGGATGAGGCCACGTGCCGGTCAGAGGGGAGAATGAAGCGGGCGAAGCGGTAAGTTGGTACGGGCGGCGAGGATTAAGTCGGGCGGGGGAATGAATGGCCCGATGCGCGACACGCGTCACGAGCGGAGAGAGGGAAGGCGGGGAGAGGGTTTAAGTCAGATCGGACGGCTGAAGGGGAATCCGGCGGGCGGAGGGGGCTCCGATGGCTGACACGCGGCAGCCCGAGGGAGTTTTAGGATTTTTATTTTCTTTTTGATTTCCAGAAATGCTATTTAGCTTTAGAAAACTCAGAAAAATACCAAATAAATTTTGAAAAATCCAGAAAAATTCAGAGAACCTTCTGGAACTAATTGGGACTTAATAAAATATTTTCCACCCAATTTGATAAGTATATTTTGAAAAAACACAGTTTGACTTAAAAGGGAAGTTTTTAATTCTTTATAAAATCTGGAAAATTAATGTAATCTCATATTTGACTTTAGGAAGCTGAATTACATTTGTTTTAACTTTAAGTAAGGTAATAAATTCATTTTTGGCTTTTATAAATTAAAGTTTTTAATTTTTCTCAAATCAGGACTTTGACATAACTCCAGAAAAAATCCAATAAATTCCATAATTGATTTTTAATAAGGAACAAAATTTTGGGATGTTACAAAATGCGCGTAGGCTACGAAAGCAGAAAATAAAACTTTTCTACCGCGCACACAAGGACATCATGCTAAGAAAGGATCATGGATCATTACCTCTAGACGCGCAGTGCAGCGGAAGAAGAGTTGGAGAAACCGATCCAACCACGCGCGTCGAGGTAGTAGTGGAATTAGCCGATCGTCCCGAATAGATCGTCTCCTCCATGCGATCAACCACAGCACGAGCGGATCCAATCTGTAGGTTGTTGACGCCGATCAACACCGCAACAAGCAGCGCCTCCACCGGTATCCACACGTCCGGGGCTGGAACGCCGATCGTGAGTGTTTCATGGCAAACCCGAAGACTACTTTTATGACTACCCAGTTACGGAGTAGTGTTTAGTAGTCCCAAAATAAGCTATTACGCATGTTAGGAACCATGATGATCTCAAGTCTAAGGATTCTACATAAACACTACTTGAGACCAGCTGATGACACATGAAATCTCTGCAGTGTCTCATGGAAGGTCTATCCAACATGTGTTCACTAACACATGTCCATATTATTGATTTGGTATCACCATACCATGATCCATGAGACATAATCATCAATCAATACATATGCTGATCTTTATCTTTGAATCATATTTGTTCCTCATATGATATATGATCAGGGATCATTTAGAAATAGCAACATTTTAGCATTAAGAGTCTCAGGAATAAGTCACATACTCATTAATCAATAATGATAATGTCTATTTCAAGGAACAAAGTAATGTATCATAAACATAGTATGTGATATATACAACATCTCCATGTTGCCTCTAGGGCATATCACTAATAGTCTCCCACTTGCACTAGAGTCAATCATGTAGGTATCTAATGTTAAAATTAGGCCCAAGGCCCATTTTCTATAATTCCAAAGCACGCAAGTACCATATTGTTTAGGCAAAGTGGGGGAGACCAATTTATAAGGTGGAGTCCATACCACTCCTTGAATTATGGAAGTGGATGGTGGCTTTGGCTAAACACACACGCGCGTGCATATTCGCGTATTTTCGCGTGAAAATCGTGTGACTTGTGACTTGCGACGCGCGACCACGCCGTGACGTGGTGCGCCACTTGGCAGACCATGTCCACCTTGTTTTTGCTAAATCTTGTACCGTCTCTCTCTGTTTTACTGGTCATGAGACTGTTTATTTTTCTGTTTGAATATGGCGATTACGATGAATAATGGAGTCGATTACGATGAATAATGGAGTCGATTATCGTGAATAATAGCGCCGCCTGGTGAATAATAGCGTCAGTTACTAGAGAGTAATTGAGACGTCTATAAAAGGCCTAGAGACGTCCAGGTTTGAACTGATCTCCTTCATTCCTTTCTCACATTGTCTTCTTCCACTCTTGTACGAAGTGTTGAGCTATCGAACCTCGTCGATCTTTCTTCTCGGCGTGCACCGGGAAGAGAGGAGAGCGGGATCTCCGAACCATTGTCGCAGAGAGAACCCGCACGGGCGGCAATAAGGTTTACGGGCGGCGCATCTGCGCGACCGCTCCTACTACATCCGCGCTGCGCGAGTCTTCATGCATCACGCTGCGCCGCTTCTCGCTCTTCATCAAGCCCAACGATGAAGTCGTTCGTGTGATCGCATTTACTTTGATACTATATTTTTCTTGTGTTTATTCCAAGTATGATGAGTAGCCTCTTGTTAGTAGTTAGTTGTGCATCACTAGTATATTGTTTTTGTCTCCTACTAAAACTTGGAATTAAAATATTGCCTACATTTTCAATAATCCAGAAACCTTATTGTGAAATTTGTTGCAATACAGAAATGGTTAGCGCTTCTGATGCGATGAAACCTGAGAGGTTTTGTGGTCAGAACTTTCGTAGATGGCGCACTAGAGTCAAGTTTTGGCTCATGTCTTTGGAGCTGTGGTGGGTTGTCCATCCGCAGTATCCATTTACGATTGAGCAGTATATGCAATTTGATAGTGCAAACAATACTGCTCTTGGTTGCATCTTGACTGTTCTGGCAGATCAGCTCTATGATGTGTACATGGACTATAAGTCCGCCACAGAGTTGTGGAATGCACTAGAGTACAAATATGCAGAGGCAGAGGCTGGTCGCTGGCTCTACATGTGTGAGCAATTTTTCGACTTTAGCATGGATGAGGCTAAGTCTATAGTTGGACAAGCTCATGACCTTCAGCTACTAGTCGGTGAGATTGCGCACTTGGGCTGTGTGTTACCTCTTAAGTTTGTGGCTGCGGGCATTGTTGCTAAACTCCCACCTTCTTGGCGGGATTTTGCCACTAGCCTGAAACACAAGAGGGAAGAGATTTCTGTTGAAGATCTCATTGCTGCCCTCGATGTGGAAGAACATTTGGCCAGAACAATGCAAACTTCATTGAGAAAAAGACTATAGCAAAGAAGTACAAATCCAACAAACCTAACAAGACAACTAGCTTTAAGAAGAAGAAAACTGAGAAAAAGGATTTCAAGGACATCACCTGCTTTGTGTGCGGAAAAGATGGTCATATGGCGAAGGACTGTCCATTCCGCAAAATCAGAGATGGTGAACAGCCTAAGAAAAAGGCTGTCAACATGATCATAGGCGAGGCCTCAACTTCAGGAGGGTATGGTAATCCACCTGTTGTTTTTTTAGTATGTCAATCCACTGATTGGTTGGTGGATACCGGTGCTAATGTTCACGTATGTTCTGATATTTCCTTGTTTTCTTCTTACCAGGCAGCAGGGGCTTCCTCCATCCTAATGGGAAACTGCTCGCATGCTTCTGTTCTTGGTGTTGGCATGGTGGATCTGAAGCTGACTTCAGGGAAGATTGTCCACTTAAAGAACGTGCAGCATGCTCCTACAATAAACAAGAACCTCATTAGTGGTTCTCTTCTATGTAGGGATGGTTATAAACTAGTTTTTGAGTCGAATAAAATTGTATTGTCTAAGTTTGGAAATTTTGTTGGTAAAGGCTATGAGAGCGGAGGCTTGTTCCGCCTAAGTACTTTAGAGTATTGTTATAACCTGAATGTTGCAACAAATTTAAATAAATGTGAGGCAAATGTTTGGCATTCCCGTTTCTGTCATATTGGTTTTGATAGTATTGTGAGAATGTCCAAATTAGATTTAATTCCAAAATGTGAAATTGTCAAAGGATCAAAATGCCAGTCATGTGTGCAAGCAAAACAGCCTCGAAAACCTTTTAAAGGATTAGAGGATGAAAAGAATCTGGCACCATTAGATCTTATTCATTCAGATTTGTGTGAAATGAATGGACTATTGACAAAAGGAGGCAAAAGATATTTTCTAACTTTTATTGATGATGCAACACGCTATTGCTATGTGTATTTGCTAAAAACTAAGGATGAAGCTTTAAACTACTTTAAAACTTATAAGGCCGAGGTTGAGAACCAACTAGAAAAGAAAATAAAAAGATTGAGATCTGATCGTGGAGGAGAATATGTCTCTCATGAGTTCTCAAAATTCTGTTCTGAGCATGGAATAATCCACGAGTTCACACCACCATATTCACCCCAATCAAATGGGATAGTTGAGAGGAAAAACCGGACACTAACGGACTTGGTCAATGCCATGTTAGAGAGTTCCGGTATGCCTAAGGCATGGTGGGGGGAAGCTATATTGATAGCAACCTTCGTCCTAAACAGAGTTATCACTAAAAGAAGTGAAATTACTCCATATGAGGGATGGAAGGGGAGAAAACCTAATGTTAATTTTCTGCGAACTTGGGGGTGTTTGGCAAAAGTCAATATACCATTGCAGAAAAAGAGAAAACTTGGACCAAAAACAGTCGATTGTATTTTTCTAGGGTATGCTCAAAATAGCACGGCCTATAGATTTTTAGTAGTTAAATCAGAAACTCCTGAGATTATTGCTAACACAATAATGGAGTCTAGAGATGCTTCATTTTTTGAGAATATCTTTCCTATGAGAGCAGTAGGCAGTACTTCAACATGAATTGAAAATGTTCAAAACGATAATATCGAAAATGAGAATAATCAAACTTCTGAACTTTCCACCATTGCTGAACCAATTTATGATATCCCTGAGGAAGACAACAATTTAGTCGACGAAGCTCCTCGAAGGAGCAAAAGACAAAGGGTTGAGAAAACTTTTGGTGATGACTTTATTGTATACCTTGTGGATGATGTGCCAAAGACTCTTTCAGAAGCTTATGCATCTCTTGATGCTGAGTATTGGAAAGAGGCAGTCCGTAGCGAGATGGACTCTATCATGGCTAATGAGACTTGGGAGATCACCGATCTTTCTATTGGATGCAAACCTGTAGGATGTAAGTGGATTTTTAAAAAGAAATTGAGGCCCGATGGTACCATTGAGAAGTACAAAGCAAGACTTGTAGCTAAGGGTTACACCCAGAAAGAGAGAGAAGATTTCTTCGATACCTATTCTCCTGTCGCCAGATTAACCACCATCAGAGTGCTCCTTGCGTTAGCATCTTCCTATGGTCTGCATGTTCATCAAATGGACGTGAAGACAGCTTTCCTTAATGGAGAGTTGGAGGAAGAAATTTATATGGATCAACCCGATGGTTTTCTAATTTTTGGACAGGAAAATAAGGTATGCAGACTATTAAAATCCTTATATGGTTTAAAGCAAGCACCTAAACAATGGCATGAAAAGTTTGATAAGACTTTGACAACCGCTGGCTTTATTGTGAATGAAGCTGATAAATGTGTATATTACCGCTATGGTGGGGGTCAAGGAGTGATTTTGTGTTTGTATGTAGATGACATACTTATATTTGGAACAAACACTACCGTAATTGACGAAGTCAAATCCTTCCTATCCCGATGTTTTGATATGAAAGATTTAGGAGAGGCAGATGTTATTTTGAATATTAAATTGATCAAGAATGAAAATGGGATTACTTTGAGCCAATCTCATTATGCTGAGAAAATATTGAGCCGTTTCGGCTTTGAAAATTGTAAAATTTCTCCAACACCCTATGATGCGAGTATTAAGCTCCGAAAGAATCAAGGGTTAGGAAAAGATCAATTGAAATATTCACAAATTATTGGGTCACTCATGTATTTAGCTGGTGCCACAAGACCTGACATCTCATTTACTATGAGCAAATTAAGTCGGTTTACTTCTAACCCAAGAGATGATCACTAGGAGGCACTTGAAAAGTGTTGCGCTACTTGAGAGGCACAACATCTTTTGGAATTCATTATACTGGATATCCTTCTGTATTAGAAGGGTACAGTGACTCCAATTGGATCTCTGATGCTGATGAGATCAAAGCTACAAGTGGTTATGTGTTTACTTTAGCTGGTGCTGCAGTTTCATGGAGCTCTTGTAAATAGACTATATTAACGAGGTCAACCATGGAAGCGGAACTTGTAGCACTTGACACAGCCACTGTTGAGGCTGAATGGCTAAGAGAGCTTCTGATGGACTTACCGTTGGTTGAGAAACCAATACCGGCAATCCTGATGTACTGTGATAATCAAACTGTGTTGGCCAAAGTCACAAGTACAAAAAATAATATGAAGTCCTCTAAACATGTAAAGCGTAGGCTTAAATCTGTCAGAAAATTGAGAAACTCCGGAGTAATAGCTGTGAATTATATTAACACTGAGAAAAATCTGGCAGACCCTTTTACCAAGGGATTAGCACGGAGAGCGATTTCCGTTGCTTCTATGGATATGGGAATGAGGCCCATTTAGTTACATCACAAAGGTAACCCATACCTTCTTGAATGGAGATCCCGTGACTTAGGTAATGGGAAAAACAAATTGATGTTGTAACAAGAGAGTACATATTAATTGTACCCATATCCAAAATAAATAAAGTACTCTCAGCTGTATGGAAGGATGGTATAAAACCTTAATGTATTCATGAGGGAAAGGTATTAGCCTGCAGGATACCTAGAAAGAATACACCTACTTGAGCTTAACTGTTTGGTCGCAGTTCACGAGAACAGGGCATTCTCTAGAAAGCTCATGAGCAGATAAGGGAGCATGACCATATAACGCTCCGTTTAGACGTGGTTCATTGATAGCCTAGTATAAGTTGAGGTTTCAAGTGAAGTCTGATTACGAAAAGCTGTGAATTCAAGGCATAGTCCATTCATTAGCTGTGAGAAGATGAATCTTGCTAATCTAGGTGTAAGTTCAACCCATACGGGACTTACATTATAAGACTGGTATATTAAACAACACTTCAGTATAATTTTTTCGACATCTTTGTGCTTCCTGTTTTGGAATTGGTGGGGCATTGTTGAAATTAGGCCCAAGGCCCATTTTCTATAATTCCAAAGCACGCAAGGTTTAGTACCATATTGCTTAGGCAAAGTGGGGGAGACCAATTTATAAGGTGGAGTCCATACCACTCCTTGAATTATGGAAGTGGATGGTGGCTTTGGCTAAACACACACGCGCGCGCGTATTCGCGTATTTTCGCGTGAAAATCGCGTGACTTGCGACGCGCGACCACGCCGTGACGTGGTGCGCCACTTGGCAGACCATGTCCACGTTGTTTTTGTTAAACCTTGTACCGTCTCTCTCTTTTTTACTGGTCATGAGACTGTTTATTTTTCGGTTTGAATACGGCGATTACGGTGAATAATGGAGTCGATTACGATGAATAATGGAGTCGCCACGGTGAATAATAGCGCCGCCATCGGTGAATAATAGCGTCAGTTACTAGAGAGTAATTGAGACGTCTATAAAAGGCCTAGAGACATCCAGGTTTGAACTGATCTCCTTCATTCCTTTCTCCCATTGTCTTCTTCCACTCTTGTACGAAGTGTTGAGCTATCGAACCTCGTCGACCTTTCTTCTTGGCGTGCACCGGGAAGAGAGGAGAGCGGGATCTCCGAACCATTGTCGCAGAGAGAACCTGCACGGGGCGGCAATAAGTTTTCTGGGCAGCGCATTTGCGCGACCGCTCCTACTACATCATGCACTGCGTCGAGTCTTCACTGCATCACGCCTACGCTGCTTCCTGTTCTTCATCAAGCCCAACAGTAAGTCGTTCATGTGATCGTACGACTTTGATACTATATTTTTCTTGTGTTTATTCCGAAGTATGATGAGTAGCCTACTGTTAGTAGTTAGTTGTGCATCACTAGTATATTGTTTTTTTCTCCTACTAAAACTTGGAATTAAAATATTGCCTACATTTTCAACATCTAATACCCATTGCCCTAGTGTGAGCCTCATGCTTTGGCTGGGGAAGCAGCTTTGTCAACGGATCTGCAATGTTCAAATCCGTTTGTACTTTGCATATCTTCATATCGCCTCTCTCCACTATCTCGCGGATGAGATGAAATCGCCGTAAAATGTGCTTGGACTTCTGGTGCGATCTAGGCTTCTTGGCTTGTGCAATGGCCCCACTATTGTCACAGTAGAGATCCATTGGGCTGGAGGCACTAGCCATCACACCAAGCTCAGAAACAAATTTCTTGATCCAAACAGCCTCTTTGGCAGCTTCAGAAGCTGCTATGTACTCGGTTTCTGTTGTAGAATCAGCAACCGTCTCCTGTTTGGAACTCTTCCAGCTCACCGCACCGCCATTTAGGCAGAACACAAATCCAGATTGCGATCTAAAATCATCTTTGTCAGTTTGGAAGCTAGCATCAGTGTAACCATTTACAACGAGCTCTTCCTCACCCCCATAGACAAGGAACACATCTTTAGTTCTCCTTAAGTACTTCAAGATGTTCTTTACGGCAATCCAGTGATTTTCACCTAGATCTGACTGGTATCTACTCGTAGCACTTAAAGCATACAAGACATCTGGACGTGTACAAAGTATGGCATACATAATAGACCCAATAGCTGAAGCATATGGAATCGCATTCATTTTATCCCGCTCATCAGGTGTACTAGGACACTGATTCTTGCTAAGATTTATACCATGTGACATAGGTAGAAAGCCTTTCTTGGAATCCTGCATGTTGAACCTTTTCAACACCTTGTCAATGTACGTATCTTGGCTTAATCCAATTAGCCTTTTTGATCTATCTCTATAGATCTTGATGCCCAGAATATATGCCGTCTCTCCTAAGTTTTTCATAGAGAAACTATTTTTTAATGAAGACTTAACAGATTCGAGCATAGGAATGTCATTTCCGACCAGTAATATGTCATCCACATATAAGACCAGAAATACGAGTGCGCTCCCACTAGCCTTTTTGTAAACACAAGGCTCTTCTTCGTTCTTGATGAAACCAAAACCTTTGATTACTTCATCAAAACGAATGTTCCAACTCCGAGATGCCTGCTTTAATCCATAAATGGATCTTTAGAGCTTGCATATCTTTCCAACTGATTGCGGATCAACAAAACCCGTGGGCTGTGTCATGTACACAACCTCACTCAGATTTTCATTAAGAAAAGCTGTTTTGACATCTATTTGCCATATTTCATAGTCGAAATATGCAGCAATCGCTAGAATGATCCGAATAGACTTTAGCATTGCGACGGGCGAAAAAGTTTCATCATAATCAACACCTTGAATTTGTTTGAAACCTTTGGCCACTAATCGCGCTTTATAGATGTGAACATTTCCATCTATGTCTATCTTTTTTTTGAAAACCCATTTGCACTCAATGGTTTTAACACCATCAGGTGGATCAACCAAGTTTCAAACTTGATTACTGTGCATAGATTTAATTTCGGATCTCATGGCTTCAAGCCATTTCTCAGTGTCTGGTCCCACCATCGCTTCTTCATAGGTCTTAGGCTCATCGTTGTCTAACAACAATATGTCCCGTTGTTGAGTAGTCAAGAACATGTATCTCTCAGGTGCACGACGTGACCTCTCTGACCTACGTCGAGCCGGTGTGTCCACAACAGGTTCTTCAATAGTTTGTTCATCCTGTTGTGGTTCTGTAGGAGCTGAAACATTTTCAGGTGTTTCTCGAATTTCTTCAAGTTGCACTGTGCTCCCACTATCCCTTCTTGAGAGAAACTCTTTCTCTAAGAAGACACCATGCCGGGCGACAAACACTTTGCCTTCTTCTTGATTATAGAAGTAATATCCTTTTGTTTCCTTAGAATACCCGATAAAGAAGCATTTATCAGATTTAGGAGTGAGCTTATCAGATTGTAAACATTTTACATAAGCCTCACATCCCCAAATCTTAAGAAAAGATAAGTTAGGACGTTGTCCTGTCCACATCTCATATGGTGTCTTTTCTACTGATTTTGATGGAACCCTGTTTAGTGTGAACGCGGCTGTTTCAAGAGCGTACCCCCAAAAAGACAATGGAAGATCACTTTGACTCATCATGGAGCGCACCATATCTAATAAGGTGCGATTTCTCTGTTCAGATACCCCATTCCATTGAGGTGTTCCTGGCGGAGTCAATTGTAGAACAATTCCACAATCCTTTAGATGATTGCCAAACTCATGGCTCAAATACTCGCCTCCACGATCAGATCGTAGAAACTTGATTGTCTTGCCTAAATGATTTTGCACTTCATTTTGAAATTCTTTGAACTTTTCAAAGGATTCAGACTTTTGCTTCATCAAGTAGATATACCCATATCTACTAAAGTCATCAGTAAAAGTTATGAAGTACTGAAAACCACCTCTGGCTGTTAAGCTCATTGGTCCACATACATCAGTATGTACGAGTGTCAATAAGTCACTTGCCCGTTCACCTTGACCGGTGAAAGGTGCCTTTGTCATCTTGCCAAGTAAACAAGATTCGCATGTCTCTAATGATTCATAATCAAATGAGTGCAGAATACCATCTCTATGGAGCTTCTGCATGCGTTTCTCATTTATGTGACCTAAGCGACAGTGCCAAATAAATATGGGATTCAAATCATTCGGACGTTGCCTCTTTGTATTAATATTATAGACCGGTGATCCTTCAAGAGTAAGAACGTACAACCCATTCACCAATGGAGTATGACAATAGAACATATCTTTGAAATAAAGGGAACAACCATTGTCCACAGATTTAAAGTCATAACCTTCTGCTTGCAAACATGAAGCAGAAATAATGTTCTTGGAAGGAGGTGGAACACAATAACAATTATTCAATTCCAAAACTAATCCTGAAGGTAAAGACAATGGCATGGTGCCAACAGCTACTGTAGCAACTTTTGCTCCATTGCCAACGTGAAGATCCACTTCGCTTCTCCTCAAACTTCTACTTCTTATTAGCCCCTGCAACGATTTGCAAATGTGAGTGTTGTGGCTACAGACCAAACAGAGAAAGAGGTAGTGGGGAGCTAGGGATCGAATGACCTCTCCCCCCCTCGAGGCTTCGTCATGCTCATACATATATCCCCGAGGAGTGTCTTTACAAATGCCCCTTACACTCGAGTTCCTTTCCGAGACTATCATGTCATCGTACACGGGTTCATAACTCGCTAACAGGCTAGCTGGGTTTAGGTGGGGGCCACCCCTACGACAGGAGCCTCTCATGGTGAAGGGCTTCACAGCCGGGCCATGCCGCCAAGTCCTTGGCCCTCCGTCCCTCGCGCCCGTGACGTTGTATGACCGTGAACGAGGCGGAGTCGAAGCCGAGGGTCCGCAGCAGGGCTATTTGGCGGGTGTAGTTGCACGTGCGCTGCGAAGACGGGAGGTGGGATGGTTAAGGTTGCGCCGGTTGGTGCAGACTGCCAGCGACTGACCCGCTGCGTCGGCGCTCTTCACGATCTGCGCCTACTAAAAAGCATGGGACACATTTAGAGTATGCAAAGTGGTTGCAGTAAGAGTGGAAAGGTATATCGTGCGGCAAGGGCACGAAGGGCTTATCTATGGCGGAGTCGGAGTTGCCCCCCCGAGGCGAAGACTTCGCGGGCTCGGAGTGGTGTGACTCCGTGTGGTGTCGGTGTGGAATAGCCGCGACAGTCAGCGAGGCGGTCGCGCGCGCGCAGCAGGGGTCGATCGTCGGGCGCGATGTAGTGGAAGCGCAGCGACGCCCACCTGAACAACGGTCGCCCGCCGAGTTGATCTCGCCGTGTGCGCACTTCGCGGCGCTCAACGGTCGTGCGTGCCGTGACGTCTTCGCCGGTTGCGGCGCCGTGCGCAGCGCCGCGTCGCCAACTTTGAGCGTCCCGCCCGCAGCGCGCCGATTGGACTTCCGTCGGTTGCGCTTCGATGGAGCGACGGCTGCACGCATATATATATACCCGTGGTGGAGCACCGTGCTTGCCAAACCTGCACCCGCGCCACGCTCTAAGATGATCTTGTTCTCATAAATAGGGCTTCATCGCTCCCGCGCCTATTTACGAACAAGATCGCCCCGAAGGTGGAGCGATGCCCTACGGACATTTTGTTAGTAACACCGCACTCGAGTGGCTCGCCGCTGCAGGGTCATTGCGGAGCCCCGGCCGTGTGCTTGACGAGGCCGGGGGCGGATCACCGCCCCACGGGCGCGTCGGCGTCGGCGGAGGAGCGAGGTTGTCTTGCCTAGGCCCCAGACGCGCCACGCGGCGGCACCATTGGTGTGTCGTGGCGTGTCGTGGCCGTTGATTGGGCGCCCGACCGGCCCGCGCGCGTGGGTGGAAGTGACGCGACGGTTCGGTTGCGGTGAAGGTGGGCGGTTCGCCTCCGGCATTTACGCGGCGGTATCGTGGGGGTGAAGGGGTTTTAAATACCGAGTTAAACCACCTCCTTTGTACCGCCCGAGCTTCGTTCTCGTTCGCCCCATCGCCTTATCTCTCATCGCGCCTTCTTCGCGGGACTGATGCAGGTAGGAGGATGATGGCGAAGATGAGGTGCGCGCCACCACCGGTGCCGGCGCGCGTTCAAAGCGGAGTTGCCGTTCGAGGTGGCGTATACACTCGTGGAGCGGATTCGGCAGATGTGGGCGAGCGGCGGGCGGCGGCGGGGAAGGATGGGTGGTCCGCGCTCCCGCGTCCTGGGCCCGACGCTGGTGACGGAGGAGATGATTTGTAGCCTTTTGTGCGAGGGGAAGCTGTTGGACCGTGGGGAGGTACGACTGCCCGCGGGCGATGAGACCGAACCGCGCCCTAACACGGCGGAGGCGATCGTGTTCGTCGCCTTCCTTGATGCCGGGTTGCGGATTCCGGCCGCCGAACTTGTCGGGGGCATCTTGCGGGCCTTCGGGCTTGAGTTGGCGCAAATAACGCTGACGGTGATAGCCCGCCTTGCGGCGTACAGCTGGGCCTTGCGTTCGGAGGCGTGCTGGCCGACCGCCTCGCTGTTCGCATTCCTCCATGACGTCCGGTGTGAACCGAGTGGGCGGGTTGATAGGGCGCTGTGCGACTTCGGTTGCGTCGACCTTATCTTGCGCGCGGGCTGTGAGAAAATTTTTCCCGCTGAGTCGGGCCAGGCAGAGTGGGAGCCCGGTTGGACGAGGTGGTGGTTCTACCATCGCGTGGCGAGTGGTAGCGCCTTGAGTGTTCGGGCGCCGCCAGTGGTCAACCCCGCACCCGACACCCCGCTAGGTGCTGAAGACGAGCGGATAGCACGGAGGCTTGTGGGGATCACCGCCCGCTTCAATGTGCGCGACCTCATGGAGGAGCTTGTCATGTATGGCGCGGCACCCCTTGCCGACGGGTGGCGCCACTCCCGAAGCTTCGACGTGACAACGACGCCGGTGCGTGCACGCCGAGACCCGCCAACCGTCAGAAGTGTTGGGGCTCAGCTTTTTATGCGGGTACCGAGCATGTTGTGTTAATCTCCCTTGGCCACTCGCAGGGTGTCTCGAGGACGCGAGCGCACGGTGGCGCAGCTTCTCGCCTTATACGGCAGGGAACACGCGACTACGCGTGGCTGCGACCGCGAGGCGTGGCTTGGGCGTTGAACCGCGTATGCGGCTTTGGGCGTGAGGGTGCCCGAGCGCCTAGCCCGCCTCTACGGTCCGTGGGAGGGAGGCCCGCCGCGGCCCCATCTTGGTGGAGCACGCCACTCGAGGCGCATGGACACCGCTGCGGGCCGCCGTTGAGACAGAATTGTCGCCGCGGCGATGCGGGTGGGGCGTGCTTCCGTCGTGGTGAGGCCTCCTGCGAGCTCTTCTGACGCGAGGCCGGCCTGCTATTCCCCGCAAGTGAAGAGGCCCCGCGTACAATCGCCTCTCCGGGGCTTCGCTGTTGCGGGCAAAGTCGGAGCCCTGTGGGACCCCAACGTGGACGCCGAATGCCTGGAGATCCCCACGGGCGTGCGTGGATACACAGCTACTGAGGGCGAAAGCTTGGTGGAACTGAGCTCCGACACAGAGGTTGCTGTGCCCAGCGAGGAGGTGGAGGATGCGGGGATCCCGGCGGACTTGGGCGAAGCTGGAGGTAAACGTACATTGACGGTGCCCTGTATACGCTGAGAGGGTCGATCGCCATGACCCTTGCAAGAACGCCGCTCTCGCGTAGGCGTCCCACGGCGTGCGAGGGCGTCTACTTGGGAAGGACGTCTGATGATGGGGACGCCGTCGCTGCCGGTGCCGCACAGAGTTTGGTGGACTTTGTCCCCGACCCGGTGCCGGGCGCCGCGAGCGGCGAGGGGCGCTGTCGTCGCCGCTTGGACCAACAGCGCCGCAGTGTGGGGCGGCAGGCTACTAGACAGAGTGTTGGAGGTCTCGAATGAGGGTAAGCGTGGCGACGGCGGTAGCGCCGCTCTTTGATGCTGTACTGATTATTGTGTTGTGCAGACCTTCGCCCTTAGCCGGGCGCTGCAGGCGGCGCGTATCCGGGAACGGGAGGCCTTAGAAGGCTGGGTACACGCCGCGGAGAAGGCTCTGCTTGCGTCGGAGGAGGCACATGCGGCTAAGGACGCCGCCATGGGCTTGAAGCGCATCGCGGGGTTATTGGTTATGCAATGAGCTTGCGCCTGTGCTCAGCAGAGGCGCCGAGGAGCGGGATGGCCTGCTCCAACAGGTTGCCGTGTTGGAAGAAGAGAAGAGCCGTCTTTGTGCATCTCTGCGAGAACGAGACCAGGCGACGGCATGGGAAGCCATGCTGGCCGTGGAAGGCATGGTTGAGAATCTTGCGGCGGCGTGCCGCCCGCCTTCGGGCCGAGGAGCTCCGCGACCCTTCAACGCATCGTGAAGCACCGACCGCCCGTGCCACCGCCACGCCGCTTGGCAACCATTGCTCGTGACGCGACCGCCGCTCGGGCGGCGCTTCTTCCAAAGATCGAGGCTGCGTCATGTCGCTGAACCGGGCGACCCGCACTGAGATACCGCCGGGCCGGCGTGATGTCCGTGCTTTGGCGAGCCGTGCAGCCCGCCATTCGAAGTTTTCCACAAACGGATCCGAGTACATCGAGAGGCCGCGCAAAGGTAGAGCTGCGCGAATATGTACGGCGGGGAAGCCTTGGCGAGTGGTCGGACGAGTCGCCGGCGTGATGACGACGGCGCGGCGCCGAGGCGAGTGTGACCTCGGGTTCTTGTACTTCAACGTGTGTTGCGACTTATGTACCCCCATGTTACAAATGAATAAAGTCAAAATTACCTCGTTTTCGACCGCCATTTCATTCACGCAGTGGTGAGCGATGAGGACCGCCATCGTTTCGATATCGTGAGCTCGCCGACGCTACGCGCCGTGGCGGGCTGAGGAGGCGCGAGCTTCGGGCGAACCGACACTAACGGTGAGGGTTCGGCGCGAGGATCGCCGGACGCAATGAATGAGTAGCTTTGGCTTGGTGGGCCTTGTACTCGCTTTGTGGGCGTGACTTTGTATGTATCGATGTGGTATATAACCATGATCGTCCGCTCCCGCCATGTCGATGTGCTCCTACCTCCGGTGGTGGCGCGAGCGACGCCAGTCGCAGACGCGCGAGCGCCCGCCCCTACCCCGGCGGTGGCAGCGAGCTGGTGCCTAGTCGCAGACGCCGCGCGCAGCGCCCGCCCCTACCCTCCAAGTGGTGGCAGCGAGCCGGGCGCCAGTCGCAGCAGACGCCGCGAGCGCCCGCCCCCACCCTCCGGTGGTGGCAGCGAGCCGGCGCCAGTCGCAGAGACACACGCGAGCGCCCATCCCCTACTCCGGTGGCGGCGCCGAGCCGGGCGCCTAGTCGCAGAGACGCGCGAGCGCCCGCCCCTACCCGGTGGTGGCGCGGAGCTAGCGCCAGTCGCAGAGGACGCACGAGCGCCCGCCCTTACCCCGGTGGTGGCAGCGAGCCGGGCGCCTAGTCGCAGACGCGCAAGCGCCCGCCCCTACCCTCCGCGGTGGCAGCGAGCCGGTGCCTGTCGCAGACGCGCGCGCGCGCCTATCCCCTACCCCCGGTGGTGGCCGCGAGCCGGCGCCTAGTCGCAGAGACGCGCGCGAGCGCCCATCCCCTACCCTCCGGTGGTGACGCGGAGCCGGGCGCCTAGTCGCAGCAGACACGCCGCGAGCGCTCCGCCCCTACCTCGCGGTGGTGGCAGCGAGCCGGCGCCAGTCGCAGAGACGCGCGAGCGCCCGCCCCTACCCTCCGGTGGTGGCGGCGAGCCGCGCCAGTCGCAGACGAGCCTGAAGCGCCCGCCCCTACCCTCGGTGGTGGCAGCGAGCCGCGCCTAGTCGCAGTAGACACGCGAGCGACTTTGTGCTGCCGGGTGGGGTAAGGGTAATGTAGGATGATGGAATGTCGAACGAGTTCGTGAGGCTCCGCGGTAACGCAAGTGGGGTCTTCATGGGCGCCATCGCTGCGCCGTGGTTTGCAAGCGTCGATTGGACAGTGAGGCGGATCCGCGGTGGCCGCAGACGTGGTGTGGTACGCCGCGGGAGGTGTCCTTGGCCGCCGCCCACGCCTTTAGACCACACAGAGTAGGGTTGGGTACGCGCGCGTGGTACGATGTGCCTTGTGAGTGGGGTGGGGGCACAATTGTCACACCACGTGCCCCTGAGGTGGTGATGGGACTCTTGAAGCGTAAGACCCGGGGTCTTGCCTCCGGTGCTCGTTAAAAAGGGGGCGGGTGGGCGAGCGAACGCACTCGCTTCCTGCACTCCCGCACCCCACACTCGGCTAGTTCGCACTTCGAGCATGAGCGTGAGGGTTTCCGACGCGGCCGACGCCGCTGGGCAATCGCGGGTCGAGCATCCCGCCCCGTGGGGATGCGGCCATGGTGTGTTTCGCCCACGCCGCCGTCAAGAGCCGCGTTGGCGCGGTAATGGGCAATTCACTTGTACTTCATCCGTTGCTTGTCGCTTCGATAATAGACTATTATAGCGCACTGGGGCAAGGCGGCGTTCCACCCTGCTGCCCCATGCCAGCGCCTGTTGGCTCCCCCCGTCTCCTTCTCTTGCTACCAGGCGCCTGAGATGGGGTCGCGGTCGCGCGCCGGGCGGTGTTGCCGAGCCACGCCGCGGCAAGCTTCGCTCCTTCGCCGAGGCGGCAGCCCCGAGGGAGTCCTGGCGCTCCGCCTTGTAGCGCCGACGACACCACATCCCGGGTCGGACGTCGATGGCGCCAGCGCCCACTCCGTGCCGAGGTCGGCACCGCACGCACTTCGCCGAGGGCGCTCGCTTCTGGCTCGCCTGCAGAGGCACTAGCCACTGAGCTCCTGCGCCGCCTGCTTGATCGGCATGCAGGAGTCGTGCTCGCCGCATCGCGCCGCCGCCCATGCCCGCGGCGCACGCGTGGTTTGCCATGCCCGCAAGCCTCTAGAGCCCCCTGCGCCGTTGCGTGTGGCCTCCGTCGAGTGCGTGGGATCAGCATCCACGTCGTGTTTATACTCCGGAGAGTACACGTGATGTTAACACCAGCGCGTGCGCGGGACTTCCGCGTCTTGTTTAGACTCAGTAGAGTGCGCAGGGAAAATATCTGCGTCTTTGTTTGTACTCCGGAGGGGGCGTGGTTCTACAACCACGGCTTACCGGTCACTCGCGGAGGGTACGTCATCGCGTGCGCGGGACATCCGCGTCTTGTTTATACTCAAGTAGAGTGCGCAGGGAAAATATCCACGTCTAATTTGTTCTCCGGAGTATGCGTGGGACTATCAACCACGGCTTAGCTATGCTCCGGAGGGTACGCCAACGCGCGCGCGGGACATCCACGTCTTGTTTATACTCAGTAGAGTGCGTGCGGAGGCAGACCTTGACGCTACGTCTTATTTATACTCCGTAGAGTGCGTGCGGAGGCAAGCCTCATCGCTACGTCTTATTTATACTCCGTAAAGTGCGTGCGGAGGCAAGCCTCATCGCTACGTCTTATTTATACTCCGTAGAGTGCGTGCGGAGGCAAGCCTCATCGCTACGTCTTATTTATACTCCGTAGAGTGCGTGCGGGGGCGTCCCCCCGCGACGTCTTATTTATACTCCGTAGAGTGCGCACGTGAACCCGATAGGCGAAGACCGCGCGTCTTATTCTAGTTTAGACTCCGCAGAGTGCGCACGTGAACCCGGTAGGTGGAGACCGTGCGTCTTATTCTAGTTTAGACTCCGCGGAGTGCGCACGTGAACCCGGTAGGCGAAGACCGTGCGTCTTATTCTAGTTTAGACTCCGCAGAGTGCGCACGTGAACCCGGTAGGCGGAGACCGTGCGTCTTATTCTAGTTTAGACTCGCAGAGTGCGACGTGAACCCGTGAGGCGAGACCGCGCGCCTTGTTCGTACGCAGGAGAGTGCGCGCGGGGACTCGCCCCCGCGCGGCTTTGCAGAAGAAACAAACAACTTCGCAAATGGCGAACTTTATTAAAGCCCCGTTTGCGCGGGTAGGCGTTTACAAAAGGCGAGGCACTAACCGTTTGACCGAACGCCGCGACGGTGAGGTATGGGGCCTCGCTCTTGGAGGGGCGCACGACTTAGGAACTGCGCCGAGCTTCGATGCGAGCCTCGGTGCCATGCTCGATGTTGCGGGCCATATGTTGGTCACCGGGATGGTGATGATGTCCGTGGGCTCGCAGCTTGACGATAGGAAGCCGTGATGCGGATCGCCCAAGGAGTTGAGGGTCGGTCTTCCCAGTATGGCGTTGTAGGTACCGATGTCAACAACGCCGAATGTAGAGTCTGCATCCGCCACGTTGTCGCCCGTCCGAAGGAGACTCGCACATATTTGACCGAGCGCCAGTAAGGGCTCACCTCCAAACCTTGAAGCGGATCTTTGAGGGCCTAGCGCCGCGAGGAATCGCCATCCGTCGAAGGATGCCGCGAACAAGATGTTCGCAAACTTCCTCCATCAACTAGACTCGCTCGACGCCGCACTCGGCGATCATGGCCCGGACGACCGGGGTCTTGATGAGGGAACTCCACGCCCTCGGCCACGGCCGGGTGAAGGTGATCGTGTATCGGGCCCGTGCCGCGTGCGCGCGCGGTAGGCCGCCACGCGGTGTAGTCGCCGCGACGCGTCGCCTTGGCGTTGTCGCCCCAAAGCGAACTCCAAGGATGAGCCTCCAGAGATTACGTGTATGATTCTAGTCGGAGCGCCTTCTAGGACGTGGACGCGCAGCCGCTCTCTCGAGGTTGCTGTGCCTTGGGCCAAGAACCGCCGGAGACCTTTCATAAGCTGCGCGCTCTGGTCTCGGATCCGCAGGGGTCGCCCAGGGGCTGCCGGACGGTGCCACGACGGATGGCCGCGCCTCCGCGCCTTGTCACAGCGGCGCTGCCGAGCGCCGCGATAGTGGTGTAGGAGCGGTGTCGTGATTGCCTTGGCCATGCACTCGCACCACCGCGGCGATGCCGATCGCCGGTTCGCTCGGTCCACCTGCCGCGGCCTCGCCTCGCCCCGCCGCGACCTCGGCGAGCCCTACCCCGCGCGACGGGGCATTGTCTTCGAACCGCCTTCCACGTCAAAGATGTGACGGGCTCGGCGACGCTCGCGACCACTCGAGGCTTATCGGTTGATGTGCTCATGTGGTGGAGGGGTCCCAGGCAGCTCCTACCGACGCTTGCTTCGCAGAGTTTGCCTCGCCGTCGGCGCTTGTCGCCGCATCGTCCGCTGCGTTAGTGCCGCGTCGCTACCTCGGCGCCGCCGCGCCGCCCTCCGCTCGAGCATATTCCTCCATCTTGTCGAAGAGCTTTGCCACCGCCTTGATCGGCTTTCGGCGTTGTACTCGGCGAGGCCCCGGCGGAGACCTTGTAGGGCCGCTAATGATCGTGGTCTCGTTAACGCCTTGGACCGCAACGGACTTTGCAAAACGTCGGAAGTACTCACGAGCCCTTTCGACGATCGCCGCTGATTGCGAAGAGCTGATCCGCGTGGACACGCCGACATAGTTCCCCGAAAGTTGTTGTAGAGGCGGTCGCGAATCTGCTCCCATGCGTAGATTGAGCTTGGCTCCATGGTGAAGAACCAAGAGAGCGCCACCGCAGGCGAGCGGAGCCCTTGGCCTTGGTGGTGTCGTCACCGCCGCGCCTCGATGGCGGTCTCGCATACACGCACGAACTCTCGAGGGTCCGTGTCACCTTTATACGACGTGATGTAGCCGGAAATTTGAAGTCCTCGCCATGGCGCTGCTGCAGTTCGCGGACAGCGGGACTCGGATCCACGCAACGAAGCGGGCACGGCCGATGTGGGAACGCCACGGCTGTCCGCCCTTTCGGCGCGTGTTGCCGCGCAGCCATGGCGGGCGGGCTCGCAAACTCGAGCCTCTTGCATGCCTCGCATCGCACTGGCGTCCGCTAGCTCCTGTTGGAGCGTGCCAAGGACCGGTAGTAGGGTGTGCTCTACGCTTGGCGTGGATGAGGCCATAGGTGCGGCCGGTCGTGTTGCCGGTGTAGTCAGGACCTCTGCGCCTGGTACAGGGACGGTGGCCACGGCCTGGTGGGCACCGATGCCACCGTCTTTGAGCACCGGAGCAGCACTACTGGGATCGGCGGTCGCGCCATGCATAAGATGAAGCGCCGCGCGGAGGGTGGGCTCAACCGTCGCGCCGGTGGTAGCGAGGCCAACGATTGCGTCGCCAGCGGCAGGATCGATCACTGCGTCGTTGGTGGCGGGGTTGGTCGCTGCGTCGGTGGTGGCGGGGTCGGTCACTGCGTCGGTGGTGGCGGGGTCGATCATCACGCGATGAGCATCGTCGTTTTTGGCCCCGGCCGCCGATGACGAAGCTTTCTTCGGTGCCATCCTTTCTCTCGTGGTTTCGAGGCTCTTTCATCGTCCCCACGGACGGCGCCAGCTGTTGTAGCTACAGACCAAACAGAGAAAGAGGCAGTGGGGAGCTAGGGATCGAATGACCTCTCCCCCTCGAGGCTTCGTCATGCTCATACATATATCCCCAAGGAGTGTATTTACAAATGCCCCTTACACTCGAGTTCCTTTCCGAGACTATCATGTCATCGTACACGGGTTCATAACTCGCTAACAGGCTAGCTGGGTTTAGGTGGGGGCCACCCCTACGACAGTGAGCAACCGATCCGGTATCAAATAACCAAGAATTAGTGGATGAAGTAGCAAGATTGATCTCTATAACATTTATACCTGGAGTGGAAGTCGTACTTCCCTTCTTCTTCTCAAGATCCTCCAAATACTTTGGGCAGTTCCTTTTCCAATGTCCCGATTGCTTACAGAGAAACAATCGCATCGGGATGAGCAGCGCCCTTCTTGTCTCGCTTGGCCTTAGAACTGCTCGCGATCGCATCGGGAGCTAACTTTCTTTTGACCGCGCTTTTCTTGACATAGGGCTTGCCTTTGCCTTTCTGCATCATCATCACATGATTGCTGCTTTTCTTAATGCTTTCCTCGGCAGCTTTTAGCATTCCATGCAACTCAGCCAGAGTCTTATCCAAATTGTTCATGTGATAGTTCAGTATGAATGGCTCAAAGCTCGGGGGAAGCGACTGAAGAATCACATCAGTAGCCAACTCTTGGCTAAGGGGAAAACCAAGCTTTTCCAGACTCTCAATGTAGCCAATCATCTTAATCACATGAGGGCTGACGGGATTCTCTTCTGCAAGCCTGCATGCAAACAAGGACTTTGAAGTGTTGAACCTCTCGGCCCTTGCTTGGTTCTCAAACATACCACGTAACCCCACAATGATATTGTAGGCATTTATGTTCTCATATTGCTTCTGAAGCTCAGAGGACATTGTGGTAAGCATAAGACAGCTCACATCAAGGTAATCATTTGTTTGCTTCTCATAAGTTCTCCGTGCAGCCACAGTAGCATTATCAGGCAAGTCTTCGGGGTAAGAAGACTCAAGGACATACTCCTTGCGCTCTTGCTTGAGAATAATTCTCAAGTTGTGATACCAATCCAAAAAGTTTGTTCCATTGAGTTTTTCTTTCTCAAGAATAGATCGTAAATTAAAAGTACTGGATGCGGCGTTAGCTGACATAATTAATCTACAACACAAGAATATGTAAAGTTTAGCACTATGTTTATGTTCATCTTTTATTAAACTATTTAACAAAAGACTCCCACTATGAGTTTTGCAACAAAAACTCCCTCTAAGTTACATAGTGGGTCAAGATCCTCATTTCACTAATTCCTAGTGGGCTTTGGCATCATGGCTAGAAAACTAGTGACATGGGTAAGCAACACCTTGCTAATCACATCCCTATGTGACTCTACTTTGGGTGACATCAGTATGCCCCGGCCCAAACCTATGCCCCAAGGTCCAAAACTATTTTGATAACCTTGTTAAGTAAACCAAATGCTTCCGCATGTAGATGTCCGACATCTACCCCAAATAATGATGATAACCGACGGCACTCTACTTTGGTAGACCTACCATACGGTGATCATTATCTTTTGGTGCAACATATGGAAGGGCATTAACACCTAATTTTAATAGGGATTCTATCCTACCAAAGCAACATATCACATATATCATTGTATAAGAATAAGATAGATAACATCATAGATAAACACATTTAACTGTGAAATAGTATGGCCCAAAAATGGTGATATCCATCTCCATGTAGGTGTAGACGATCTCCATCCTCCACATCACCCCTTTAGGCCACCTTGCTTGAAAGCTTGTAACCTCAAAACTAGGCTACTACTTATAATAGCTAGAAATTGAAGATTACAAAGATAGATTCAAGCATTAAGGTCGACACGCAGGTCGTTAAATACAATATATACAGCTAACAATAGCTGAAATAATCATGACACGTAGGCCATGAACGAATGTTACATGCATCACATACATCTCATACATTCCAATAAGCTATAGGGCCATACTATTCACACAATTCCCTGCAAAAACAAGTTAGACGTAGAATCGCATTCTACCTAACGATGTGAACCCAAGACGCTATACAAGTGGGGTACACACGGCGGTCCCGCATCGGGCCGATCAAATCAACCCAAATCCGAGCCATTCAAAATGTCTCAATTTTCATTAGATCAATCATATTGATCATCGCGATCGGTATACTTGAGGAGACCACAATACAAGACCTCGATCTGTTGGCTCGATCTACTGATTGTGCGCGCAGTTAGCCCCGATGGTGATTCCAGCCGGTAGGGGCAAGTCGCGCGTACATCAAAGAAGGAGCACGAACTAATCTTTTTGGCCATATGATGCTATCAACTCATACCTATTTCAACCCCTTATGACCGATTGATCTCATCAACCCGTGCTACCACCGATTCATCATATGAACCACCTGATCTAGACTGTAATAGATCCAATCTACTACTACCGCATATGAACATATGCGCTGATCCAGATTCCAAACTAAGCAAGATGGCTCTGATACCATTGAAGGAATACACGTAGGCTACGAAAGCAGAAAACAAAACTTTTCTACCGCGCACACAAGGACATCATGCTAAGAAAGGATCATGGATCATTACCTCTAGACGCGCAGTGCAGCGGAAGAAGAGTTGGAGAAACCGATCCAACCACGCGCGTCGAGTTAGTAGTGGAATTAGCCGATCGTCCCGAACAGATCGTCTCCTCCACGCGATCAACCACACCATGAGCGGATCCAATCTGTAGGTTGTTGACGCCGATCAACACCGCAATGAGCAGCGCCTCCACCGGTATCCACACGTCCGGGGTTGGAACGCCGATCGCGAGTGTACTAGCACTCGTGAACGGGTAGGGTTTGGCTCGGGAGGTGGCGGCTAGGGTTATGCTAGATGTTAACAGGGACGAATCCCCTCAGCCCCTCGCCTCTATATATAGACCTCCTCACGTGGGCCTGGCGGACCAAGGCCCAATAGGAGTCTATTCGGATCTCTATCTGAATTGAGCCCACATTCGAATCATATTCGAATTAGTGTTCCAACCTGTTAAGCGTGCGACCCTATAGGTTCACGTATACTTGGTCGTGACCCAGAAACGTCTTTCCGGTCACCCTGTTAATAGCAGCCTCTAGTAAGACATATTAACCCCAAAGTATGCGTAAAGATCATATCGGCTGAACCTGTAATGTTCTCATATACGAATCCCTTTGCCTCATGATATAGATTGAGCTCAAGGCGAGACCTGTGTCATACTCTTAATAGCTCAATCACTCTCTCGATTCTGTGATGGATTATAAACCTGTGATTGACTCCTCAATCACCTTGACATGACCATGCACTTTCATAATCCATTACATCGAGGGGCCCAGAGATATCTCTCCATAAGGAGGGGTAAATTCTATCTTGATCATTCATATCCCACTACATGTTTCATGGCAAACCCGAAGACTACTTTTATAACTACCCAGTTACGGAGTAGTGTTTAGTAGTCCCAAAATAAGCTATTACGCATGTTGGGAACCATGATGATCTCAAGTCTAAGGATTCTACATAAACACTACTTGAGACCAACTGATGACACATGAAATCTCTGCAGTGTCTCATGGCAGGTCTATCCAACATGTGTTCACTAACACATGTCCATATTATTGATTTGGTATCACCATACCATGATCCATGAGACATAATCATCAATCAATACATATGCTGATCTTTGTCTTTGAATCATATTTGTTCCTCATATGATATATGATCAAGGATCATTTAGAAATAGCAACATTTTAGCATTAAGAGTTACATGAATAAGTCACATACTCATTGATCAATAATGATAATGTCTATTTCAAGGAACAAAGTAATGTATCATAAACATAGTATGTGATATATACAACATTCCGGAATCCTCTGTGATTTCATCACACTATTCCCTGGATCAGTAGATAGTGCTCACAGATACAGTATTGAATATCAAAGTACATATCAAACGAAAACATAAATATAATAAGGTACTTACACAAGGGCCGATTAAGTCGAAAACAACGAAAGCAGCAGCGGAAACGAAGCACACAGATGAGACCCACAGAACATACCCACAGGCAGCCAACTGGGGGTTCGCGACCTAGCTCTTGACCTTCTTGTTCTCTTCTTCATCATGGCTTGGCGCATTGCTGAAGTTCAGCGATTCGACTCTTAATTCTGGATTTTTGATTATGCGAGAGTGAGCACTCCAACCCCGTGCTCAGCGAGCCAACACACAGAATGCAAGTATATAACATGTATGGCTTGACAAAGGATGGGCTCAGGTTTATTTTATTTTGCCGAAAGTTGCATTTTAAAAGACTTAATATATATATATATATATATATATATATATAAAAGAAATTCCTAGATTTAGCCTTTGGACCAAAATTTATAATACTTTTGAACAAAAGATTTTATTGAATAAGTGCAAATCTCATCCATCAACTCAGATTGTTTGTTCCACAAAACCAGTTTTCAGCATTATAGCCACTTAACTTACCACTGGGACGACACCCAGGACAACTCAAACCAGGACATTCCTTCGTCCTTCATTTTCCCATTCCAGATCCCAGCCTTTTTACAAATTGTTTTTGAAACAGAACTATATCAGAGTTAAGTTCCCATGTCCGCCCTTGACCGTAGGCACGGCTGTTCGAACAGTTTTGACTCTGCAGAGTTTGTACACTTTCACCACAAGAGACAATCAACTCGCTGCCCCGCATGATTCCTTAGTCATGCAGTTGAGCAGATCATCACATTAACCTTTCAATACTATCTGGCCTCGGGGTCTCATCTCACCCTATGAGTCTGCCCCACTTGCGGTGGGACCCATAGTTGCACGGGATGTTAATCACTCTTTTATTAGCGCCTCGAGCTCCACTCCCCATACGCTAGTAAAATTGAGAAACAAGTCACCCTCCACTCGGTGTCCCTTTAGCCACCACATGCTCTGGCCTTCTCTCCCCCAATTTGTGAGATGAGTCCGAAGTTCGGTAGGATTTACTTAGCCAAGTTGCACTTTGCAGACTTGCGGTTGTACTGTTTTACAATGGGAGGTCATGACCCGATCGGTCCTTGATTATCCGGACGGTTCTACCACAAACCCCACACTTGTGCACCACTGCACCACACCCCCGAACCATCCGCCCAGACACACCCAGATATTTTGGGGATTTTTGGGGCATAATTTAATCATTTTAAACTTACCCAACCATTTCCAACAACAACTTTTCCCAAAACTTGCTCTTTGCATTTGCATATGATATTGGACCATTGTAGACACCCCCGAGACTAAGCAATGCTATGCCAAGTATTATAAACGTAACCGATTCTTTTGAAACTCCACATATATAGTTTTTCCTAGGGTAACAATGTTCACAGTATGAATGTGCTGGGAAAGTATAATAGTAGCACTGTAAAAAGGGTAGCTAGAATGAAATCTAACATAAGATGATACATAAAATAACAGCTCACATTTGATAGTTTGAACTTAAATAATTTGTAAAATGGGTATTTAACATGAGCAAAGTATTGACTCGCCTGGCGCGGTTTACTGCGGTCTTGAGCTTATCCACAATTTTTCTCGTTTGTTGATCCTATGCTTCTGGTCTTCTCCAACCTCTGGTTCTTCGTATCGCCGGATCTGTTGATTCTCCAAGATTCTAGTCTCTAATTACGAGCTAACAGTGGAATGCAAATAATTCAAAAGATCCGAGAAAATCCAAATAAACTCAAATTAAACTTTATGGTTTAAAGAGATGACTTTTGGATAGGATTGAGTGGATGCAGAGATTTGGCGGAGTCAATGGAGTTGGAGCGGAGTGATGAAGGGTGAAAAGGACAAAGGATGTGTTATGGCAGGAGGAGTATTTGCCGGAGCATAAGATTGGCTAGATATAGCAGATCACAGAATACCACGGTTCAACCTACTTTATTTAATAATCTTCTTTTTATAATTTTATATTTATCAAGGAAGTTCCATGAGTTAGGGTATACTTATGAGTTTGACTGAACAGTATTTTGTCAGGGTTAGCATTTACGAATTAAGGCATGTATTACATATATAAGGTACACAATTATTTTGATTTACCAAATTAGTCTTATAGTGTATATTTCTAATAATTGAAGACGCATTATTTTTATGTGGTCCTATTATCAACTTACTCATTGAAACATAATAGGCAAAACTATGTTATTAACCGATGCTCATGGGACTTAATAGACATACCGCATGCTTCTTTTTAAAGGTGCTTTACTAATTACTTGCTATCGACTACTCATGTATTCTGGGTTACTATATTGTGACATTTGAATGTTTACTAATAGCTAACTTTTATAATGTTTTTATTTAACTTTTAGGTTACAAAACAAATATCAATAATACATCTTTACTTTCTAGATCACTTGCCAAGCTTTATGAGCATACAACTATTTAGATTAGTTCTTCCAACCTTATTACTTTATTAGAACCTTATTTGGTTTCTGCAATGTTAGTCCTATTACTTGTCACATGTATATATATATGCCCATAATTATTTTGTATGCCATTATATTCTTTATTTGCATTTATGTAAATTACTTGTATTAGCTATAATTTAAAATGGGTTTCATGTTATTTAAATCTTCACTTTCCTATAGTTTGCCCAATGTATCAATAAGGCCTTCCTTTTTAAAAGATAACTAACTTATCATATTTCTTTTCCTTAAGTTCTAATGTCTAAAAACAATAGTCATGATCTAAACTTATATTAATCATTTACATTCTTTGCTGATATGAAATGAAATGTGATTTATTTCTTATCAAGCAACCAATTTGTTAATCATGATTAATTTGTAAATTTTTGTCAACATCAAACCTCTGATCATTTCACTTTGTGAAAGTTTGCATTACAACTACTTTAGTCCATTACAATTAACATGCTATCCTCAACCAATTGCTATTGAGCTGGGCCCACAAGTCATACAAATAATAGCAATAAGAAAAATGCAGAGGGGAGGGTGCTGCTGCTCGGCTGAACGACAGAGGGGGCGGCGCAGCTTCGGGCGCCGGCGCCGACGGCGAGGCAGGGCCAGAAGTTCGACTGTGACGGGTAGAACGATCCTCAAGGGAGGCACTGGACTTGGAGGTGGCGGCGCACCAACTGGGACAGCACTGGGAGCCATCGGGCGGTGGCTTGAGTCACCCGGCGGAGGAGTCAACGGGGAGCGGCAGTGCCGACTGAGAAAGGGGAAAAAGGGAAGGAGCACGAGTGGGAGGGAGGCACCATGAAGCTTACCCAATGGCCGGCGGGGGTGGAGAGACTCCGAGGTGGCCTGGCGGCGTGAGCCCGGGGCGGCGGCGAGGAGGTCCATGCGGAGGGAGGTACTCGGGCGTCGAGGAGGCCGGGCGATCGTCGAAGAAGGTTGGTCCGGCTGGGGCGAAGCTCCCACCACGAGGGATTGACGCGGAATAGGCCGAGGGGGGATCGGCAGTGAGGATGGCGGCGGCCAGCCGGATTGGAGGGAGGAGCAATTATGGCGTATTTGGGCAACGGTTTTTCAATCGACTGCGAGGGGAGGTGGAGGGTGGCCGGTGGCTTGCCGTGACGTGGTTGGCCCGAGGAAATTTTCACCGGAGCGATCGGAAGGGGTGGCGGCGCCGACGTGGTTGCACACGGGCCATGGGGAGCGGAAGAATGGGGGTAGCACAGAGGGGCAAGGGCGTGCTTGGGGCTCTTTTATAGCCGGGAGGAGAGGAGAGAGAGGACCCGTGCGTGCCTGTGGCCAACGTCCTCGGAGCAATGCGCGGCATGGGCGGCGACATGAATGGTGACGCGCGCACAGGGCGAGGGAGGTGACGCGAGGGAGAGCTGGCAAATGGAGGGGGCACGAGCGCGCGAGCGAGCGCCAGCGCGAGAGGGTGAGTGATGAGCTGGCGCGGAGGAGGCGCGAGCGCTCGCCAGCGAGAGAGAGAGAAAACCGGGGGCGGCGCGGTGAATCTGGGAAGAAGGAGACAGCGCGAGGGAGAGAGAGCCAGAGAGGAGAGGGGGTGCGAGAGAGAGAGAGAGCCAGAGAGGGGGTGCGCGAGGGGGAGCTGGCTGGCTGGCTCTCCTTTCATTTTTTTGCTTTATTTTCTTTTCAATTACTTTTTGATTTTCATAATTTAGTTTATTATATATGTGTGTATATTCCTTTGCACAAATTCCATTAATGCCCCTTTTTGATTGGATCTTCCCATGATTTATTTTGAACATAATTGTGTATATACATTTGAATACATGAAATCCCAATACATTCATTTTAGCTTTACTGCTTTCTTAGATATGTATATATATATATACACACATACACATGTATTGCTAATTTATTTGTTGTGAGCTTTTTAGGCCAAATTGTTGATCATCTTTTCAGATTCAAATTTAATTTTAAAATTTCCTATTATCAAGCATATCCGTTCTTTTTGACCTTCCACTATATTTCATGTGCTTTCCTTTATATGTATATGTGTACACTTTATGTTGTCTTTAATGGAACCTCAAGCAAAAACTTGAAATTCCAGAAAATTTATAATATCAAGAAATGCCAAAATTTCCAATTAGCACAAATTACACATTATTTCTAGTTTTCAAAAATTGGAATGTTACACCACCCCTACAACAGGAGCCTCTCATGGTGAAGGGCTTAACAGGCCGAAGCCATGCCGCCGAGCCCTTTGGCCCCCTCCGTCCCTGCGGCCTGTGACTTGTATGATATTGGGCACGGGTGACTTCACATGTGGCGCGCATTGTGGCTCCGCGAGGGCACAGGTGGAGCCCAGCTGTTGTGCGGGGGCGAAAACCTTGCCGAGGGCAGAGCTGAGCCGCTCCGCGGGCGCGAAGACCTCGCCGAAGGTGGAGCTGAGCTGCTCCATGAAGGCGAAGATCTTGTCGATGTGGGAGAGATACGTGGGGGTGGCAAGTTGAAACGGCGCGTGCACGCGCAAGCGATCGCGCCGACCGACTCGCGGCTGCATTTCCGATGGGAAAGCTGGTATATATATATGGCCGTGGTGGAGCACTGTGCTTCCCAGACCTGCACGCCGTGCTTCCATGCTCTGCGATGGTCTTGCTCTCATAAATAGGGCTTCGTCGATTCCGGCGCCTATTTATGAGAACAAGATCGCCTCCGAGCTTGGAGCAATATCTTTGTGGGGGCGTGGTACCGGTGCATCTTCGGGCGGTCATGCTTCTTCAGCCCACGAACGTGCGGTGGCAGCCCGGGGAGTCGACTCCGATGTGTCCTGTGTTGTCCCGCATCCGGGTGAGTGCGCTGCGTGCGCATTTTTCCCGTGTCACATCATCGGCCGCCGGTTGGCCATGCCGTGACCGACGCGTGCTTCGACCGAGTGACTTGCCGCGTCGGTGCTCTTTGCAACTTGGCGTCCGTGGAAAGGCATGGGACACATTAGAATAGCAAAATGGTTGTAGTAAGATCGAAGAGGTATAGTGTGCAGCAAGCTCCGGGGTTGTCCCGAGCCACTGGAGCAGAAGGGGCGCGGCTTGTGGAGGCGTGGCTGCGTCGCGGGGGCAAAGATCGCGTCGAGGGCTGAGTCGAAGTCATTCCGCTGAGATGAACGCTTTGCGAAAGACAGGTTGGCGGGCCCTTGGCGGTGCCGCATGTGGCCTGCGAGGGTGGAGACCTGGCCGGCGCAACCATGCGCGCACGTGCAGCCCCGCGGGGGTGCCGTACGCATGTGAGTGGCTGGGCCGCGTCAGCTTCCTCCGGGTGCACCTCCGAACGCGTGGGCGACGCGTCGACTTCCGGCGATTGCGCTTCTGGACGCGTGGGTGACGCGTCGACTTCCGGCGATTGCGCTTCTGGACGCGTGAGCAACGCGTCGACTTCCGGCGATGGCGCTTTTGGGCGCGCGGGAGGTCTGTATAAATACATACCAAAGGGCCGCAGGGTCGCCTGAGCCAGCCGAGATGTTCTTTGATCTCGAAAATATGCCTTCTTCTGATCATGAACACGCAGTGAAATGTTGACGTGTTGATGAACGGAAGGAGGCCTATTTTCGAGCGCAACCAATGCGGCAATCGCCGGTCACCGCGTATGCACAGGGGGAAGGTGGCCGCTGCGTTATGCTTCGCGCGGCACGCCTTGGGTGCTTGGTGCTGGCTGGTTCCCGCGTTGATCGGCGTAAGCTTCGCTTGAACGGACTGCTCCGCTATCGTACCCCACGCGGGTGCGTGTTGACGCCGGGGGCAGAGCCGAGACTACGTCGCAAAGGCGGAGATGCCGCCGGTTATATTGCCTAAATTGCCGAGCAGACACGCGGCGAGGCGCTATTGGCACGCCGTGCTCTGCCGGGGCCCTTGGTGTGACCGCCGCTTGACCGGGCTCCGTGCACACGGGTGGGTGTGCTGGTACGGTAGCGATCATGGGGATGTGGGCGGTTCGCCTCCCAGCAGTTATGTTTATCAATGGTGTGGGGGGCACAGGGGTATTAAGTACCCCTTGCATTAGGCCACTTGCCTTTTCATCGCCTTGTCTTCTATCTCCCAATGACGGCACACCACAGGGCGCGCGCGGGCGGCTGACGACGGCGTCGTCTTTCAGCGGGCATCGCCGCTCGAGGTGAGGTACACCCTCGAGGGGCACTGCTCCGCGACGGTGAACGAGTGGTGGACGGCGATGGAGAGAGGAGGGGGGCGGCATTCCCGCGTCTTGGGCTCAACGCTGGTGATGGAAGAGACAATCCGTGGCCTTCTTCGTGAGGGGAAGCTGTCGGACCGCCGTGATGTGCGGCTGCCCGCGGGCGACGAGATCGAACCGCACCCCGACATCTCAGAGGTGATCGTGTTTGTTGCCTACCTAGAGGCTAGGTTATGCATCCCGACCGCCAGGCTTGTCGGGGACGTCCTACGGGCCTTTGGGCTTGAGCTGGCGCAGGTAACGCCGAATGTGATAGCCCGACTTGCCATGTATAGTTGGGCTGCGCGCACGGAGGCGTGCTGGCCGACCGCGTCACTGCTCGCGTTTCTTCATGATGTCCGGCGCACGGTGGAGGATCGGGGGGACGGGGCACTGCCCGCCTTCGGCAACGTTGATCTCGCGCTGCACCCGCAGTGCTAGAAGATATTTCCCGCGGAGTCGAGTCGGGCCGAGTGGGGACCAGATTGGACACGGCGGTGGTTTTACCACCGCGTGGCGAGCGGTAGTGGCCTTGAGTGCTCGGGGCGACCCGTGGCGGTTAGCGCCATGCCCAGTGTGCCCCTAGATGCTGATGACGAGTGGGTAGCACGGAGACTTGTGGGGATCACCGCCCGCTTCAACATGCGCGACCTTGCTGAGGAGTACGTCATGTACGGCGTAGCGCCGCTTGCTGCGGAGTGGCGCCTTGCTCCCAGGGGGCTTCGGTGTGACAACGTCCGCCCCTCCGTGTCTTCGCTGCCGAGGCCCTCCGGTCTGTGTAAGTTGTGTTGGAGTTTGTTTTCATGTGGTGTTCGTCGAGGTTGTTGTTTTTACAATGTGCCCCGGTGCCCTTCGCAGGTATTTCCCTGGGGGGCGCGGAGCGTGCGGTGAGTGCGTTCCTTGAGCCGTACATGGCCAGGGAGCACACACTGCGCGTGACTACGACCGCGGAGGCAGGTCTGGGGCGGTTGAACCGCGTGTGCGAAGCCTTGGGTATTAGGGTGCCAGCGTGTGTTGTTCCGGTCCCCAGCCCAGCTCGGCGGAACTCCGCGGGGGAGGGGGTTGTAGCGGACGCGGGTTCCCGCTCGGTGGAGCATGCAGAGTTGGAGGCAAGAGCGAGTGCTGCGTCGCCACCAGCCGGTGCTGGGACGGAGCCATTGCTCCCGGAGGATGTTGGGGTGGAGCCGTCGCCCATGGCCGTGGGACCTCCTTCTGCGGCGGTTTCTGAGGCGGGACCGCCTTCCGCTTCCCGGCGGCGACCTCGACACCTGCCGCCGCTTCGCTCGGCTGGGGGTTTTGTTGTAGCGAGCTGGGTCGGAGCCCTATGGGACTCCGACTCCGACACCGAGTGCGTCAGTGCCCCCGTGGCCCCGATCAAGTCTGCGGCTGCTAGTGGCGAGGGCTTGATGGAGCTGAGCTCCGACACCGAAGTTCCCCCGGTTGGGCGGAGGTCCTCGTGGATTTGGGCGGGGCTGAAGATAGACCTTCCTTGATTGTGACCTGCTAGATATTCGCATAGCTGACCCTCGTGTGCCTTGTCAGCAACGTTATTTCCCGAGCACAGGCGGCCTGCGGAGCCCGAAGACGGCTTGTTGGGAGGGGCGTCTGGCGCCACCGAGACTGTTGCTGCGGAAGCCGCCCGACGTCTAGCGGACTTCGTTCCTCGAGCAGGGGTGTTGGCGGCATGGCGGGGGGCCGCCGATGATGCGGCCGCGAGCTTAGATCGCGACGCTTTGCAGATCGACGGGCCTGACTTGCTTGAGGGGGTGCTCGAGGTCTCTCAACTGAGGGTAAGTGCCTGACCCCGAGCGGCCCGTAGCCTTCGGGGAGGTGTACTGATTGCTTCCTCTTGTAGACCTTCGCCCTCAGCCGGGCACTACAGGCGGCCCATGTGCGGGAACGGGAGGCCTTGGAAGGCTGGCTGCGCGCTGTCGAAGGGGCCCTTCGCGCATCGGAGGAGGCGCATTCCGCTAAGGATGACCGCATGCGGCTCCTAGAAGCGGAACGCGCGGCGGCTGTCTCATATGCCGCGGAGCGTGTGGCATCGACGTGGCAGGCGGCGGTGGTGGAGCGTGACGGGCTGCTCCAGCAGGTTGCCTCACTGGAGGAAGAGAACGGCCGCCTCGTTGCGTCCCTGAGGGAGCGGGATGAGGCGCTGGGTGCCGCCTCGGCAACGGCATGGGAGGCTATGCTGGCCCTGGAGGGTACCCTTGAGAATATCATTGCCAAGGTGCAGCCCCGCTCCTTCGGACCCGAAGAGCTTCCACGGACTCTTCGACGGATTGCGGAAGCGGCCGATCTCGCTCAGTCGGCTGCGACGTCCTTTGGCAATCACTGCTCCTACGTGACTACTTGCCTGGTATGCGCTCTTCTGCAACACCGGGGCTGCCGCCATGTTGATGAATTGGGCGACCCGCAGCTAGAGATGCCCGCTGGAGCCAGGGTGATGTCTGGCGCCGTGTGTGCTGTTCGGCCCGCCGTTCGGCCCGCCGTTCGGTATTTTCACGAGTAGATCTGGGAGTACATCGGGGAGGCCGCAGCGAAGGTGGAGCTGTGGCGGAACATGTATGGCGAGGGGAACCTTGGCGAGTGGCTTGACGAAGTTGCGCGGCGCGACGATGGCGGGACCGATGGCCCAAAGCAGGTGTGACTCCGGGCTCTTGTACGCTTAATGTGTGTTGTAACCTTGCGTACGCCATGCCGCGAATGAATTGCAAACTGCTTTGCTTCGTTGATCGATCTTGCCACTTTGCTGAGAGCAGCTGCTCGATGGGGACCTGCTGCTGATTTCTGACGTTGTAACTCGGCGCCGCTTACGTCGCTGGTGGCGGGCCGAAGAATCTCTTGACTTCTGGGCGACTCGACCCCCCGCGGGCGAGACTTCGGCGCGAAAGGTCGTCCCAGCGAAGCCAGATGAGTAGTGCCAGCCCGGCGGGTTTTGTAAGAATATAGTAGCGGTGTGGTGGACGAGTCGGGAAATTCATCCTTGCTGTTGTTTATGGATACGTCTGCTTTGTGTCTTCTTCGTGGTGGGGTTTGCTGGTTGGGGCAGACGCCTAGGGTAGACGTGGAGGTTGGGCGTAGCTGCTGTAGACGCACGAGTGCTCCGTCCCTACCCTCCGAAGTGGTGGCAGCGAAGCTGGTGCCTTAGTCGATGTAGTGACGCGAGCGCTCTGTCCCCTACCTTTCGAAGTGGTGGCAGCGGAGCTGGCGCCTTAGTCGATGTAGACGCGCGAGCGCCCGCCCCTACCCTCGAGTGGTGGCATCGGTTGGCGCCTTAGTCAATGTAGTGGCGCGAGCGCCCGCCCCTACCCTCGGTGGTAGCGCGAGCCGGGCGTCTTAGTCGGTGTAGACGCGTGAGCGCTCTGCCCCTACCTTCGGTGGTGGCGCGGAGTTGGCGCCTTAGTCGATGTAGACGCGCGAGCGCCCGCCCCTACCCTCCGGCGGTGGCGCTGGCCGCGCTTAGTCGATGTAGTGGCGCGAGCGCCCGCCCCTACCTTCGGTGGTGGCAGCGAGCCGGCGCTTTAGTCGGTGTAGACGCGCGAGCGCCCGCCCCTACCTTCGGTGGTGGCGCGAGCCGGCGCCTTAGTCGATGTAGACGTACGAGCGCTCCGTTCGCTACCCTCTGAAGTGGTGGTAGCGAAGCTGGCGCCTTAGTCGGTGTAGACGCGTAAGCGCTCCGTCCCCTACCCTTCGAAGTGGTGGCAACTGAGGTCCACACATGGTGCGGTACGGCTGTAAGGGAGGTGTCCCTTGGCCATCGTACCTCGCTCCGGGCCCCGCAAGATGGGGGGACGCGTGGAATGGGGCAACCTTGCCGCACCACGTGCCCCTGGGGCGTCGATGGGACTCTTGGGCGTACTGTCTGCGCTCTTGCCTCTGGGGCTCTTTAAAAGGGGCGGGTGGCTGAGTAGAGCGGCACTCCCCTTCCAGACATCGCACCCCATACTCATTTTGTTCCAACTTCGCTCAATAACGTAGGGGGCTCCAGAAGGTGGCTGATGCCGACTAGGCGGTCGCGGGGTCGGGTGTCCCACCTCTGCTGGGGGATGCACCGCCACGATGTGTTTTCCCCCCGCCCGCGCGCCGAAGAGCTACGGGTGGTGCGGGGTAGTGGGCAATTCACTTGTACTTCATCCGGGCCGCTCCTAGCTTCAGGAGTAGACTATTATGGCGCGCCGGCGAGGCCTCGTCAAGTCCAAGACCTTTTGGACCAATCCCGAAGAGACTAAGGAGATTCAGCGACAAGTCCAAGACCTTTTGGACCGTGGGTACGTACGTGAGAGCCTTAGTCCTTGTGCTGTTCCTGTTCTTTTGGTTCCCAAAAAAGATGGTTCTTGGCGTATGTGTGTAGATTGTAGAGCCATTAACAATATTACTATAAGGTATCATCATCCTATTCCTAGGCTAGACGACATTCTTGATGAGTTGTGTGGTGCTATAATTTTCACAAAGATTGACTTGCGTAGTGGATACCACCAAATAAGAATGAAACTTGGCGATGAATGAAAAACTGCTTTTAAAACTAAGTTCGGCTTGTATGAGTGGTTAGTTATGCCTTTTGGGTTAACTAATGCACCTAGCACTTTCATGATATTAATGAACGAGGTTTTACGTCCTTTCATTGTCAAATTTGTGGTCGTTTACTTTGATGATATCTTGATTTATAGCAAGTCAATGGATGAACATTTGAATCACTTACGTGCTGTTTTTAATGCTTTGAGAGATGCACGTTTGTTTGGTAACCTTGAGAAGTGCACCTTTTGCACGGATCGAGTCTCTTTTCTTGGCTATATTGTGACTCCACAGGGAATTGAGGTTGATAGAGCCAAGGTGGAGGCGATATGGAGTTGGCCCACGCCCACGATGGTCTCCCAAGTGCGGAGTTTTCTTGGCCTTGCAGGATTTTATCGCCGCTTTGTCAAGGAATTCAGCACCATTGCGACACCGTTGATTGAGTTGACAAAGAAGGGAGTGTGTTCCATTGGGGGCCATCACAAGAGGAGTCTTTTAATCTTTTGAAGGACAAGCTTACACACGCACCATTGCTCCAACTTCCGGATTTTGGTAAGACTTTTGAGCTGGAATGTGATTCTAGCGGAATTGGTATTAGTGGTGTTTTGATGCAAGAAGGCAAACCTGTTGCCTACTTTAGTGAAAAATTGAATGGTCCTGCTCTTAATTATTCCACGTATGATAAAAAATTGTATGCTCTTGTTCGTTCTTTAGAGACGTGGTAACACTATTTATGGCCTAAGGAATTTGTCATTCATTCCGATTATGAATCACTTAAGCATATTCGTAGTCAAACCAATTTGAATCATAGACATGCTAAGTGGGTTGAATTTATTGAATCTTTTCCTCATGTCATTAAACACAAGAAAGGGAAGGATAATGTGATTACTGATGCTTTGTCTCGACGCTATACCATGTTGTCTCAGCTTGATTTTTGCATTTTTGGTCTTGAAACCATTAAAGGACAATATGCTTTTGATGCTGATTTTAAGGATGTGTTGTTGCATTGTAAAGAGGGACAAGCATGGAATAAATTCGTGATCATTGATGGGTTTTTGTTTAGAGCTAATCGCCTATGCATTCCAGTTGGTTCCGTTCGTCTTTTGTTGTTGCAGGAGGCGCATAGAGGTGGTTTGATGGGACATTTTGGTGCTAAGAAGATGGAGGACGTTCTGACCACACACTTCTTTTGGCCAAAAATGAGGCGAGATCTCGAGCGGTTTGTGACTCGCTGCACTACATGTCAAAAAGCTAAGTCTCGCTTGAATCCACATGGTTTATATATGCCTCTTCCTGTTCCTTCTATTCCGTGGGAAGATATTTCTATGGACTTTGTTTTAGGATTGCCCAGGACTAAGAGGGGGAGGGATAGCATTTTTGTTGTTGTGGATCGTTTTTCTAAGATGGCTCACTTTATACCATGTCATAAAACCAATGATGCCGTTTATATTGCTGACCTCTTTTTCAAAGAGATAGTTCGTTTGCATGGTATACCTTCTACTATTGTTTCAGATCGTGACGCCAAGTTCTTGAGTCATTTTTGGCTTACTCTATGGAACAAGTTGGGTACAAAGTTGTTGTTCTCTACAACATGTCACCTACAAACTGATGGCCAAACTGAGGTGGTGAACCGCACATTGTCTACCATGTTGAGAGCTATTTTGAAGAACAATTTGAAGCTATGGGAAGAGTGTTTGCCGCATGTTGAGTTCGCATATAATCGAGCGGAACACTCCACCACCAAGGTAAGTCCTTTTTAGGTAGTGTATGGATTCAATCCCCGTGCCCCTATTGATATTTTACCTTTGCCTACTAGTGAGAGAGTTCATAATGATGCTAAGGAGCGTGCTGATTTTATTGTCAAAATGCATGAGACTACTAAGGCAAACATTGAAAAGATGAATGAAAAATATAGGATTGTTGGTAGTAAAGGTAGAAAGGAAGTTAAACTTGAACCGGGTGATTTTGTTTGGTTGCACTTGCGAAAGGATAGATTTCCTGAGTTAAGAAAGTCAAAATTGACGCCTAGAGCGGCTGGTCCTTTTAAGATAATTGAGAAAATAAATGATAATGCATATAAACTTGAGTTGCCACCCGAGTTCGGGGTTAGTCCCACTTGTAACATTGCAGATTTGAAGCCATACTTAGGAGAAGAAGATGAGCTTGAGTCGAGGACGACTCCACTTCACGAGGGGGAGGATGATGAGGACATCACTCCTTTGGATGCAACCGCTGATCCTCCAACCGTTATGCAAGGTCCAATGACCCGAGCTCGCATGCGACAATTAAATCTAGAGGTGAGCTCGTTCTTAAGCGATTCTTTTTATAGTTTTGAGAATAGATTGCTACCTAATGATGTTATCTTGCTTAGGAACATTGGAGAGGGTCATGAAGTACATGGAGAGAGGTGTGAAGGCGGAGAAGACCAGCAAGGACGTCCAAGTCAAGCCGGAGGCCCAGTCCAACTCGAGTTTGAGTCCGCCTCGGCCTTCAGGACTAGCCTGTAGTAAAATGGATGCCCAGGATGCATACGAACTCCGTTTTGGACGTTCCACATATGTATGAAAAGCTGAGAAGGAGAACTTTCCAATGGCTCTAGTCCCATATCAAAATTCCTTCTGAGTCAATAGGAATCATCAAAACAAGTGGGCGTTCAGAATCTGTCAGGGTGCTGCGTCACCGTCTTTTGGGCCGTTCAGCTTTGTATCGTGTTGGAGCCCATTAGGGCGCGTCCAGGGGTTTTGCACGCCCCTCACTCCTTTATATACAACCGCCACCCCCACCATTAGGGTTGGATTTTGCTTAGATCAATTCTGTCTTGAACAGTTTCGCCGTTCATCGGTTTGTGAGACCCCAACTTTCGAGTGCTAAACCAATACATCTGCAATTTCGTTGTGTTCTTCCTTGTTCTTGCTTGTGTTCTTCGATTCGCAGGCGAGGATTAGCCTTCTTGGCGAGGTCAACCGGGCAGCGCACGGTTGATAACCTGAGGAGACGTGGTGCTGCGATTGCGGGGTTCGGAACGTGTTGTTCGGAAGCCGAATCGATTTGTGTCGCGCCTCCACCAAATCAAACATATCCAGAACCTGTTGGAAGATCGGGACCCCATTCCCATCAAAGCTTTTTTCGGTGCCATCCTTCTTCTTGCAGTCTTGAGGCTTGCTTCCGTCCTCCCCACGGATGGCGCCAACTGTTGTGGCTACAGACTAAACAGAGAGAGAGAGTATGGTAGTGGAGAGTTAGGTGAACAAATGACCTCCTTCTGTCTTTCCCAAGGACTAGTCACGATACATAAGCACTCCTCATCCTAACAAGCGACTTTACCATCGTAACCTCACCCGGAGCCCCTCACTGGGGACGAGCTACGTCATTTACATGACTTACAACCTTCTCGACAAGGCCGGTTGGGTTTAGGTGGGGGCCACCCCTACAACAATTATCTTACCACGGCAAGTTGTCTTGTAGACTCAACAACCTGGCCATCAGAGAGGTAAGTATGCAGGACCTGTCACCAGTGATCCTTAGTCATTGTTTCCTTCCTTCTAATAGCTGCTACGTGTTGATCTTGGCAATCAACATCTACCTTTTTTACCACAATAAAATCTTCAGAGGAGAGTTTGCGTGCAAGAATATGACCATACTGTTCAGGATTGTTCATCCTTCTCCTCTCATATGGGACTCGACCAAGTGCACTGCCATTACGAAGTTTGCTCAATACCGATGTAAAGGGCTATATAAATTCACACCACCACCTAGCCCAAGCCACTAAAGAGCTGCCATCACAAGAGTCATCTGGGACATGATATAATTTTGCTTGTCTCGGACAGAGTAATGTGCCCAATGAGCATATGCAATCCTGACATCATCCCTTGTATATGAATTCAGTAGGGATGGGAAAGGCACAACTTGATCGAATATGAACTGTCGAAGCCACACGGTCGGGATGGTATGGTTCAATGATACATAAATCAGTGGATATAGTGGCATGCCTCCATGGAAGCATACCATGACGAGCAGAAATCAAGAAGGCCTTTCTTCGGTGACTCGCACCTCAGGGTTTTGCAAAATCATAAGGATGCCATGAATATTGGCAAAAAAAATTTTTAAAAAAATCATGTGCATCTTCAGGACAAAAGTGATTAGGGGTCCTAAACATAGTGTTCGCCATGGCTGTCTTATACACTGTATGCTTATAAGTAGGGAAATAGGGTGTTCTCACCTTATTACCAAATATCCTTTTTAAATACACACCCATCCAGCCAATAACAAAATGGACCGACCAAGGTCGCTTTGTGTAGGAGGGACCGATTTGATGAGTGTTGATCAACTGCAAAGAATAGTACAAGGAACATAAGGCTGTTAGAGCTAGGGAAATTTGGCGCCCTAATGATATCCAAGACGCTATTACCAATATACCTTGGCGGATGTAGGGTCCACCTCCAACAACAATGAAATGATAGAGCCAAAGAGCAAGAAAAGCCGCCGTATAGATATGCCTATCTCAGAGGGAAGAGAATGATAAAGAACCATCCCTGCTGTTATGAAAATAGTCTCACCATTCTTGGAAGGAAACTTTACCACCTACTGCGAGATTGTTCCATACATCTAAAAGATGGGACAAGAAGTTAGGATATAATAGTAAAGATGGGTCAAGCTCATGGGTCGGTGGTATATACACCTCATACATGTCTCCATCCAAAGGCAATCCGTCCATTTAATGCATGTCAAGAAGGGTAATGGTGCGTTCACCACATTGGAATAGAAAGGTGTTGGTGTTTGGGTTTCATTTTTCTAGTAGGGACCTCAGCAAAGAAGGGGAAATGGAATATTCACCCAAAGAGCAACAGATAGCGCCATAAATGTAATCAGCATCATCATCTCCCCCTTTTAGAACCAGAGAATGGTTTCTTAGGAATTTTATTCCCCATTCAACATACCTAGTTGGAGATGAAATATGTTCGATATCGTGATTTTCCCAACTAAGGCCATCCTAGTTCCTAGGTCACAGCCTTGTCAAGTCTGGGCAAAGGTGCCAAAGGATAATAACAAAGACCTAGAAATGAAGAACCTGATTTCCACCCACGATGGCTAAAATCGATAATCCCCTAGGGCATCTCATGTTCTTTTATAATGGGGTTGACAGCCTCATCAAGATCAGGCTCAAAAAGTTGCCTTCTTACCACCCATGAAAGTGACATCGAGTGGGACAAAAATAACTGTTGATCCCGCACCATCTAAAAAGAATATATACATGTAGTGCAGTTAAAAGGAATGGTTTGATGAAATAAAACAAAATAGCCTTAAAATGTTACCAGAACAGGTTGTGGAATTGGATTAGCTATCCCATGACTAAACAAAAAGGGGATCACTCACATGCCATGTTGAAATAATCTATTGCAATGAATAAAAAAAGTATATTTGATATGAGATGATGTATCATTATTATAGATGCAATCTATGGAAGTATAACGCAATCTGCTAAAAAATGGAGAGGATGGGAAAATCCCACCTTCTAAAGGGAAGCTGATACACTAAATCTAGTTAGAAGATAGTTCGTTGATTCCACAAAGCATCCAATCCCTCCATGGTGAAAGTCAGAAAAGGCTTATTACGCATAATTGTCATTGAAAAGATGCCTAGGCAAAGAAGGCAGAGGTCAATTAGGTAATAGCCATACATACTAAGTGAAGAAGAAATGTCGATGACTCAATCAGAGGAGAGGAAAACTTGACTCTAGGTATTAGACTCAGAAAGAAATCAAAAGGGGGGAATAGATGACCATGTAAGACAAAGGTTGATAACGTGAGCGTTCGGTTAGTCCGTAAATCACGTGCAAATTGGTTAAATGGCGTGACATAAAAAAACCAAACAAACAGATCGCCTACAGATTAACCTCTTTGTTATTTAAGCACTAATGACATGAGGGCTGGTACCTTAGATTTTGTATACGACCGAAAGAAACACATGCAAGCTTGCCTGGCCCAAGTATATGTACATCCCTAACATATGTTTGGTATAGCTCAATAGCTCGAGCACGCCTGCATCCGAATATATACACTAGATGTATCCAAAATGTACAAAAAAACAAATAGTACATATGATGCATATATACAAGTCAAGCTCCGGATCCGAAAACAAATATTTTCCACACCCGGACCTCAAGGGGGCATTTGTTGACACTGATTTTGTACTAAACTTAAAATATGGATAAATAAATTAAAAACTAATAATCAAATTAATAAAGTATATTGACGGCTAAAATCCATTACAATATAAAACAACTAAAGGTTAAATAACAATAACTATGATATACATGGATCACGAAATAGTCCAATGGTCAATATTTCGCTGATAACAAAATACTGGTGTACCAAAATATTTTTTTAAAATGCTTAAATTACTTCATAGGTTGGGCTTATAGGGTGAATAAACGCATGCATGCACACATAAATCATGTGCCCCATTAACTTAATTTATCATTTTAGAATTGGATGACATGTGGGCGCACATCCATGTGTGGCCTTCTATATTCATATATTTCTGAGATCGAGCCAACAAAAAATAAAGTGGATATATTGACCACGTCCAAAAAAATGACACATGCATGGCTGCCTTGAGCTAGCGTATGCATGCATGATTTTTTAAGCTCCTGTGATCAACTAGGCTCTTTGGCAAGGTCTACACTTAAGCCCACATAACATAAAGCAGCATGCATACATAAATTATTTCTTCTCTAATTAATCGGTTAATTAAGGACTTAATGATATGTAGGTGCACATAAAAAAATCAGGAAGATATACTGCCACATGGCGCACCTAATATATATATATATAGACACACACACATAGCTGCCATGATCTTGTGCATGCGAACATGAAATGGTTTTACCCAGTTGATTAACTTCCTAAAAAAAGGTTAGTTAGTTCACTAAAGCATGCGATAGCAAAAAAAAAAAGAGAAGCACAATCTGCATGCAACAAGCCCATGGCCACGTCCTACATGCTTCTCCATTGATTAATTAAACAAAAAAAAAAGATAAGAAGAAAAGGCAGCATGGGCATGCTACAGCCAGGTACATGCTAGAAAGACTCAATCGCTTTGCACTACCCATAAAAAAAATGAGAAACCCACTAAGCCCACATTCGTGTATGCAAGGGTCAGTTTACTTGCTAGCAGACTGCATGCATGCTCCCATGTCCACTTTTCCATCCAATAATGACCAAGTCCATGCTTGAAAGTTTCCTCTACTTGCCTATACGTGCTGCAACCTCCTATGAAAAACCATCTCTATCTTGCAGTATAAATAGGAGCTAACAGCCAGAACTTTGGAGAGAACCTTTGGTAAGAGGAAGAAATTCTGGAGAAACTTTAGAGAGAAGGAAACGCTGGGAAAACACTTGAGAGGAAAAAGCTACAGAGAAATAGAGAAAGCTTTTGGAAAGGGAGGGCTGTATAAGCAAAGGTAAAATTCTTGCTCTTCTACTTTCTTTCTCCCTTTGGCTCTTGGGTTTGGCCATTGCGGTACAAATCAAAGAGCATTCTCCCTATCTATCTTTGCCCTTAGGCTCAGTTATTGCGGTACGAATCAAGGTGCTTCATTTTTCTTTAATGCTTTTGCCCCCTTGGTTTAGTCTCGTTAGGCGGATATAAACCCAAAGAACGAGGCTTGATCTCTCGTCTCTTATGTTCGGTTCTCTACAAATGGATACAAATCAAGGTGAGGCATGAAGACCTCATCTGCTTGTTTGGTCCCGTTAGTGGATACAAATCTAAAGAACAAGGGTTCAATCCCTCGTCTCTTAGGTTCGGTCCCCCTACAAATGGATATAAACCGAGGCTGAGAAGAGTGAAGACCCTAATTTCTCAATTCGGTCCCTCAAATGGATACGAATTAGGAGTGGGTGTATGCTGCAAAACAAATAATAAAATAAAATATAACATGTGGGGGAATCACTAAAAAAATAAACTTCGCCTCAGTTACACTACATGCAAGTGCTTGATATTTGCGAGCGCTATGCAATGTTAATCGTAATACAAGGTGGAGCAAAATAATAAAAAATAAAATAGTGAAATACTTAACTTCTATTACACTACATGCCTAAAATCTATGGCATGCTAATAGTAATACAAATATTAAAACAACAAATTTCACCTCGTTTACGCTACATGCAAAGTGCTTAATATTTGCAAGCGCTAGTAGTAATACAAGGCAGAGCAAAGTAATAAAAAAATAAAATATGAGATACTTTACTTCTATTACACTACATGCCTAAAATCTATGGCATGTTAGTAGTAATACAAATATTAAAAAAACTTCACCTCGGTTACGCTACATACAAGTGCTTAATATTTGCAAGCGTTATGTAATATTAGTAGTAATACAAGATATAGAAAAAAATAAAATAATGAAATACCCCTATTACACTACGTGCATAATATCCGCGTCATGCTAGTAGTAATAGAAATATTAAAAACAACCTTCGCCTCGGTTATGCTACATGCAAGCACTCAATATTTGCAAGCGTTAGGCAATGCTAGTAGTAATATTAGACTCAGAATGAGATTTTGAGTCTATTTGAGTCAGTTGCCAGGTAGCAAAAAAAACAATGAGAAAAAAAAAGAGAGCAAAAAAAGTTGAGAGAAAGTCCGAACTTGGGTGAGTGTTTTATGCTATAAATTCAGTTGGAATATTTAATTGCTTAAGCAATTCTATGCCCTTATTTTTTGTAATATTGCAATTGGCTAGCGTCCCTTCTAGTACTTGGTGCAAAATGAACTAATATTCCCTGATTATTTCTTTTAGCTCATTTCTTTGTTTGCATTGAGTCATATTAATCATTACGTGTGCGTTCATACACTTCACTTATATCTTTTGGATCAACACATAGGTAAGAGTTTTCTAACTTGGGTTATTACTTAATTTTACAATAACTTGAAAATCAGATTGCGTAGGATAAACACTCCTATACCAATCCCTACTAAATATCTTTTGCCGTGTAATTGTGAGTCACTTTTAAATTCACTTGATCATCACTTGTTATTGTAGTTACCACTAAGTGTAAGTTTCTTTTTGGCCTAATTTGACTTTGAAAAGGTATGAACTTTACTTGATGAGGAAAAAGTTATATTGCGATAACTCGACACATCATATATATATTTGTGGTATTTGTGTTTTGTTTTTGCGACTAACCATGTTAGGTCGAGATGATGATAGTATGGGAGATGAGCAAGATCTAAATGCCCCGGTGACTCATTTCCAATTCCAAACTTCAAGGGGAACTTTGCGCAATGAATTCGCCGCCACTACTTCTACCTTAGAGGAGCAACTCAAGGCGGAGATCCACAACTTCACACAAAACATGTGTATCGAGATGAACCAACAAATGAATATACTACGTATCAATATTATGAACGATGTGGTGCACGCACTTTGACCACAACAAGAGAAAAGCAGTGTTTATCGTGGAGGTTCCATACCTCCACGAGATGAGGGAGCAGGTACTGCTCAAGGCGGCTCAGAAGCTCAACACAGGCGAGCCCACATGGTGGCCAATGCTAATCATCCACCCCTACCTTGGAGAGGTGAAGGGGCGGCTTCCATAGTCCGGGGATGGGCTATGGACATAGAGGCCATAGTGGGGGAGCACCTCATTTCGACGACGATGACTTTCTTCATTACGATGATGGCTACCACCGCCGTAATCGATACGGCGATGAATGACCAAATGAGGAGAAGTTTGATAAGCTTAAATTTACCATGCCAATATTTTTAGCTACACATGATCCCAAGGATTACCTTACTTGGGAGCTCAAAATGGACAAGGTGTTCTGCTTGCATAATTATTCTGAGGAGAAGAAAATTCACATGGCAGGACTTGAATTCACTAACTATGCACTTATATGGTGGGAACAAGTTCAAAATCAAAGAAGAGTGTACGACGAGCCTTCCATCATTACATGGGAAGAGATGAAGTACCACATGAGAGTAAGGTTTGTTTCCAAACATTATAAACATGATTTATTTGATAAATTACATCAAATGAAGCAAGAAACCTTCACGGTGGAGGAATACTATAAAGAGATGGAAATGACCATGATACAAGCTAATGTATATAAGTAAGAACAGAAAACAATAGCACAATTCTTTACTGATTTACACCCTCCCATCAACCATATCACTGAATTTCAACCTTACAACAACATGGTGAAATAGTATGTTAAGCAACCAAGGTTAAAAGATAAGTGCAACAAAACATGAGGGCAACAAGAACATCATCCTTCATGTCCCGAACAGCACCTGCAGGAGGTAAATCCACATCTCGTTTCAATTCATTTAAAACTAATCCGTCTAGTGGAAGTTTTACTCCTAGTACCTATGCTGCCCCAAGTGCAAAGAATGTCACTCCTTCGAATTCAAAAGGAGGACCAGCCCCTTCTTCTGAAGGATCGGAAACGGCAACAGAGGGGGGTGAATGGTGCCTTTTAAAATTGCCCCGAGTATTCGCACACAAAACCTATACTCAAAAATTCCTTCTCAAATCCTTGTACTCTAATAGCTATAACAGCTATGAAGTAAGATCGGCTATGAAGAAAGAACGGGTGCTCAAGTGAAAACCAAACTTACAGACTGACAAGAAGGATGTCTCAAGCTCGGTCAACTGAACAACGGAGACTAGAAGCCACAGAGTAGGCTTGACTGAAGACTTAACATCCAGAAAGAGAGCACGGACTGCTGTTTAATTGTAAGCTATCTAACCGAAAAACTAGAGACCAGATTTGAAAGAAGATAGCAAAAATTAGAAGAGAAAAGAACTTAACTGAAATCTGCAATAACCCAAAAACAATTCCATGGAGAACTACAAATTGAACCTTTCTTGCTACAAAACTATGTTGGCTGCAACCAAAAAATAACAGGGAGAAGATGATATAGTAGAGCTGGCCATAAGGAGGCTTGCAGTCAGAAAATAATTACTAAAAAGAGCACTACAAGGTGCTGTCCAAACTGCAATCAAAACTGCAGCACAACACCCCCAAACCAGCCGAAATGAAGAGCACAAGACTGCACTGCAGTCTGGTCGAACTGCACCAAAAAGATGGATTTTTCTGCTAGCCGAAAGTGACAAAATAGCTGCTGGAAACCAGTCTAATAGGAGCTGAGAAATGCAGCTTTGCAGCCGAACAGGTAGACAGCCTGCTGGCCGAAACCTCCCCAAAGACACAGCTCAAAAGGAGGGACAAAGACAGCAGCAAACCTGAAAAAGAAGAATCTGCAGGGACTCCAGAACCTGGGGCAGCCGAACCTGCTGCTACAGCCGAACACAGCAAAAGAAAAGGAGACAAGAAAATGCACACAACAGCAGCTGTCCAACCCGTAGAAAACAGCCAGCTGCAACAGACAAACTCCTGGCCGAAAATCACAAAAGAAGACTATAAATAGCACCCACTTCCTTGCTCATACTTGGACTAAAACAAAGGAGGAAACAGCAGGAACAACCTGTGACTTTCTAGCTTGCTAGGAGAATTAGTGCATACTGCAGATTGGAACCTTGCTGTTACCTCTCAAACAAAAAGAAATAAGAACAGCTTATAACGCAAAGCTGAAAACTGAGAGATCCTTTTTTTTTCTTTGCTCTCGGGATGTGCTAGCAACAAGGCTTTGAGATAATCTCCCATCATAGAGCACACCAAAACTTGCAGCTACTTGACAAGTAATCAACTTACAAAAGAAATAATACGAAGGCTAAGGAAACAACAAAGGATTGCTGAAATTAAAACTAGAAAGATACTAAGAGAAGTAGCAACTTCCCAAGAACTTCATATTTGAAGTTCAAAGCATATATATATATATATATATATATATATATATATATATATATATATATATATATATATATATATATATCGAGATAGCATCTAGAACAAGAACATTAAATTAAAAGGAGAGCAAGTAAATGGCACAAAATATATAACAAGAGCACTCAAAATGAGACGAAGAGCGATGAACGATTATAAACAATAAATGTTTACATCTACTCTTCCATGTCTCATCCAAGAACAAACACAAGGAGAGAATAAAACTCTAAATCTTGCATACAAAATTTCTCTCCCAAGAGCACAAGCATTAGGAAACCCTAATACTCATACCCATTTCTCTTTCTTGTAACACCCTAGGACCCACATTATCCTGGGATGCCACTAAACCACTCTACAAGCTAGCTAATTTACATGATAACATAAACTGGCAACAACTTCTAAATCATGATAAACTAAGCGGAAGCATGCTAAAACAAAGGTAATGGAATACTAATAGTTAAGAAACAACCGCTATTAATTTTAACCAATTAAAGTGAACCACAGCTTAACATTAATAATTATACATGATCAACAATGAGAGTAAAGATGAATGACCGGAGACTACACTTATTTATTACAATATGAAATATCATATGGTGTGTGACAGTGATGTGCCGCTCTATACCCTTCCCATGCATGCTCGAGAAGTCACCTAGAAGGGGGAAGCAAGAGTGAGATAAAAATCTCAGCAAGCAAACTATTTAACAAGCTAATTAAACTACAATGTTGTTAAGCATCAACATTTATTTTTCACAGTGACCACAAATATAGCTTTAACCACATCACTACCAACAATAATAAAACATTAACAATAAATCTTGTTTGACTGCATCATAATCTCAACTAACTATCACTACCAATGACAGGAAATCATTAACAGTTTTACCTCACTATCTTTATTATTTCTCGCATCCACAACTACCATCAACAGTTTCCACAAGAGAAAGGAATCTCATGCCATAATTTCAACCCCTACCATACCAAAAGGGGTGAACCTCATTCCATGACCACAACCACATTCCACATACCGCAAGTGACTCTCATGAGCCAAATCCACATCACAACTATGAAGTTGCTTTTATTTGCAAAATAACTTCACCACAATACATTGCATAAAAATGCATATGATCTTCCCACAATGCAATGCATATGAATGCTCATGCTCCACTTCACCCTTACCCAACAAGGTAAGAGTGTGCATCGTACTACGGCAATGTACGATGCTGTACCGGTACGGTCGCGGCTATAAGCGGCGATATCCACAATGCAAATGTCATGACATGATATGAATGTTATGATAATCATAAACCACAATAGTTTAACCACGAAGATCAATAATATAATGATCAAGAATACTTCCTCATAATCCACATGTGTCTCAATAAGCACAATGCCAATGATACTTAAGATCATTACCACATAGCCCACATTCGGCTCACCAAGATCATAATCAATTGATCTATAGGGAAACCTATCACATAGTCCACCATATATTCATCAAGAATGCTACCCCCACAACCACAAGTATTCAATAAGAATACTACCACCTATACCACCTTATGTTCATAAATAATACTACTCCACAATTATATTTCTTTCATCAAGAACAATTTCACATACCCACAAATAAACCATCAAGATCATAAACAGTTGAGTTCTTAAAATACTACCACATGGACCATATTGAGGAAAGATGTAACAATATCATAGCACCTCAAATTAAGAGAATAAATTATTGTGAAGGTAGAATAATTAACAAGTTAAACATGTAGCACAACCGCTACGTTTATTTGCCTCTACCGTTGAAGCGGAGCAATTACGTGCATTCAGGAGCAACATCACCTATTCAAAAGGTATCTCTCAGCACAATACACAGCAATACAATCACGACTCTCAAAAAAAAGTGTCGTCAAAACCCTAAACCCCACAACATCCTTCCCCGCGTAACGGTTCTACAATATTCCCACTGCAGCGGTGCTGTTTAACATTTTCTTATCTTTAAAAATATAAAACTAATCATAGAAAAAGATATATATCTGGATTCCTCACTTAAATACCTACACCTTTCATGTAGATCACATATTTTTATCTTGTCATTAACAAGGTGATACCTAATGCACAAAACAGAGGATGTCCTCTGTTCTGAAAGTCTGGACAGCCGACTTGTAACGCGTCCCCAGAACAGATCAAGGTTCTAAAAATTCTGGTTCTTTTACAGCAGCTATATTACTGAATTCCCTACCTTTTTCTCCATTATGACCAAAAATTTAAAAATCATCTTCTACCCCTAATTCACATCTGAACAGCGGTCTGTCCCTGTCTGCATCCCTGACGGACAGCGAGATTCCAGACCCTGGTACGTCTAAAATACGCGGCCAAACAATCTGAAAAAAATACAGTAGATGCGTATCGTCGTCCTCTACGTTTTTTCTTTTGGGGAGACCCTCGGGAAAAATCGTTTTCTGGGACTAAACGGCACGAACAGAAATGCTGCGCAAATCAATCTACAGGCAGACAGCAGGGATTCTCTAATCGGGGGTTCTAAATCCTAATCCCCACCAAAATCTTGAGCTAAGAACCCTAAAATAGCAGAAATCAGAGGGATTAGGATGAGAGAGAATTACCTAGGGGATTGGGATTGTTGAAATTAGGCCCAAGGCCCATTTTCTATAATCTAAAGCACGCAAGGTTTAGTACCATATTGTTTAGGTAAAGTGGGGGAGACCAATTTATAAGGTGGAGTCCATCCCACTCCTTGAATTATGGAAGTGGATGGTGGCTTTGGCTAAACACACACGCGCGCACGCACGCGCGCACGTGTATTCGTGTATTTTCGTGTGAAAATCGTGTGACTTGTGACTTGCGACGCGCGACCGCGCCGTGACGTGGTGCGCCACTTGGCAGACTATGTCCACCTTGTTTTTGCTAAACCTTGTACCGTCTCTCTCTTTTTTACTGGTCATGAGACTATTTATTTTTCGGTTTGAATACAAGCGATTACGATGAATAATGGAGTCGCCATTCGGTGAATAATGGAGTCGCCATCGGTGAATAATAGCGCCGATTACGTGAATAATAGCGCCGCTTACTAGAGAGTAATTGAGACGTCTATAAAGGCCCGAGACGCCCGTGTTTGAACTGATCTCCTTCACTCCTTTCTCCCATTGTCTTCTTCCACTCTTGTACGAAGTGTTGAGCTATCGAACCTCGTCGACCTTTCTTCTCGACGTGCACCGGGAAGAGAGGTGAGCGGGATCTCCGAACCATTGTCGCAGAGAGAACCTGCACGGGGCGGCAATAAGGTTTCTGGGCAGCGCATCTGCGCGACCGCTCCGACTACATCCTGCACTGCATCAAGTCTTCACTGCATCACGCCTGTGCTGCTTCCTGTTCTTCATCAAGCCCAACAGTAAGTCGTTCGTGTGATCGTACGACTTTGATACTATATTTTTCTTGTGTTTATTCCCAAGTATGATGAGTAGCCTACTGTTAGTAGTTAGTTGTGCATCACTAATATATTATTTTTGTCTCCTACTAAAACTTGGAATTAAAATATTGCCTACATATTCAACAGGGATCACCCTCTTCTTCCTCTCCTTCTCCTTCCCTTCTTCTCCTTCCCTCTCTTCCTGTCCTTCCTCTTCCCTTCTTCCTTCTTCTCCTTCTTCTCCTTGCAGCAACACTTGGGCAGAGGAGAGGCGCAAGGAGGCAGGGGGTGGCGGCTTGGGGTGGGAAAAAGGGGGGAGGGGCCAAGGGAGGGGGTTTATAAAGGGGTGCTAGGGTTTGGGAGGGGGTACGGGCCCCCGTTTGGGCCGGCTGGCCCAAAGTGGCTGGCCCACCCCTCTGGACCGCCCAAAATCTCTTAATTAATTATTTTAATTCTCTTTTTATTATTTTAGACTATTCTGAAGAATTTATTTTCACCTCCCGCGATTAATTTAAAAACTGACGCCAAAACGACATTCGGGATATTATATTCTCCCCACCTAAAAAGGATTCGTCCTCGAATTTAACTCCTCAACCCACGAGACAAAAGAACAATCAAGGAAAGAACAACCAAAGGATAGAGCATCCCAAGGATAGAACATCCCAAGGGAACAACAACTACGGGTACTCTTCTGCCTCTAGGAGCTCGGGCTCTTCTTATGCATCCGATCTTCAAGCTTCCACCTCGCCTCCCGCTCGGACTGATTCTACCAAAGGGCCTTCACATACTTGATGGCCCTCTTCCTCATGGCCAATTCCGGTGAGTCCACGATACACGCTGATCGACGCCGAGCACCCGCAGCCCTTCGGTCGGTTCTGAGCGGCAAATAGGTCCTGCCGTTCTCACTAGAATTTCACACCACAACTATTAAACCTCTTATTAAATATAATCGGGATAATACATTTTACCCCTTCAAAAGAATTTGACCGCAAATTCCACTCACATCATTCTACTCGAAGCACAAACATTATCTTTTACAAATAGAACCCAACAAAGAAGAATAAATGATTCTCAAGCAACATACCAGCAACCAGCTTTCCTTCAAAGGATCAAGATCTAATTCAAAGGATTCACCACAAAATATTTTTTCACTCTCCAAGTAGACAATTGGAGAAACCACACCACATAAGCTAAGAGTGAAAATCACTCGAAAGTCCAAAACAATCATTTTCTTTTCCCAACTGGAAAAGACTATGCCTCAACAATAAATAACTCAATTTGCAGATGACCTCTGCAAAACACACAGCATAAACAAGAATCAAGCGAGCATTTTACTACTCGAGATATCATTAATTTCCCAATCCATTCCCTTTCAAAATTTTAACTTTCTTGAACAAAGTATTTCCAACGCATCGCCCAACACACCCTCTCATTTAACTCAAGTTGGCTACCTCAACAATAAGCCCAAACTGAGTACATCATCTACACCCTTGTAGAGAGACTCACTGCTCCCATAAAACATACTCCAGCCAAGACCTCGACCAACAGTATTATTTTGAGAAATAATTCCTAATGAGCCTCAATCCCTTAAGGATAACGACCCGAAATTCTCGTCACACCCACACATAATCATTAGTAGCACCTCGAGGATGCTATCCACAATCATCCCTCTATTTGGTATCCACTCTGTTCCACTATTCCTACATAGAGACACTGGGCTCTAAGGTTCTAACATAACAAAAGGTGAAGCCCAGATTCAGCTTTCAAAATCCTACAACAAACTTCCCGTATAAGATAGGGAAATCCTCGGGTGACAACCCTACTATTCCAGAATTAACCTACACTCAATCCTTAACATCGACAAATTATTTGGTACCAAGACAATCATTCTATTTAAATTATGTCCTTCCTAAGGATTATTCCACGAGAATAATATATCATCCAATATACCATAATCATCGTGATATTTAAGACTTCCACAAAAACATCTACTAGATCACCACTAACCAGTTGCCCTCACGCAACACAAGGCTTCGCAATACAAATCGGTTACCCTTCTTAGAAGAAGAGGTAAGAAGAGATAAATCCCAGCACACAGAAAATCGCTATCATTCACAGTAGCCAAAAGACCAAGAGAAAATAAATAGCAATGAGGTTGAAAAAACACAAGATGAGATCACTTGTACCTCAAATACTTCTAGTACAACTTTTTCTTTTAACAAGAAACAATTTCCTTTGATTACAACATCCCGCCAATTCCAACGAAAGATGTTTGAAGACCACAACACAAGGTTTAGATAAAAACCAATAAAATCATTCAACATGTCGTTATACTCAACGCGACCTCGGCTACCACACAAGTCATAAGGTCCAAAAAGATCCCAACCGCAAATCTCAAATCCTTTAATTCAAATAGTATCATGGAACTAACAAATTCCTTTACTTAGAACATTCAACACTATAATCACAACTACGTACTGTCAATTGTATTAACAACAAGATAAAACATTCTTTGCAAGAATAATCATATCCTCTTACTCCTTCATATTTTCCAAAAGGAATACCATAAATCAGTTCATCATGGTCTTATTATCTAAATAAGATTCCAACTACTTAATCTAGGAAAAATCTAGTGCATAAACCACCATATTAAAACAATACTCTTTAACAAGGTGATATTAGAACATGACATCCTCATAAACATGCTACTATAAATCTCTTATTAGATTTCATACATTTAACTTCTTTCTGATGCTCAACTCTAATTTAGCAAAAATTAGGTGCACTCTAGCTATTACTGTCCATAATTGATTATTATTCTTCATCATCGTAGCATTAATGATCCTATCTCTGATTTGCAATCATAAAGCAATTATAACCATAGATTCGATATCCCACCTTACAATCAAAAAATTAGAATGAAATAACTTTAAACATCAATAATACTAGCTTAATAAGATAAGATTCCACAAATCAATACATCAACCTTCATCTATTTCTTCATACATGTTTCAACATTTTAGCATGGCAAAAGTTACATGAATTTAGCAGTTATACATGCTCATCAGATAAGTAAAAAAGAGAACATTTTAAAGATTAATATTACTAAATCAATATTCCAACACCTCCTTACATAACCATACTGAATGATCAGATCAATTACTTAAAAACGAATATCCAATTTACATAACAAGTTGGAAATTTAAACAATCACAATAATCAAACCAATCCTATTTTTTTCATATTCCTCAATAACTGCATAAGTTCAAAACATGTATAGACAAATTCTTAGCCACAATTCTTCATGAAATTATAACAGGATAACATCATATTAATCAACTTCACTTCTAAGGATATTGGTAGAAATTAATTATGTACTACGCTAGCATCTCAACTTGATAATTCACAACTTATCAATTACTTGCATAATTACCACCTCCTACTCAGACACAACAAAACATCACAAAGGGTTTTAACACTTCCTTTTAGAAAAGAGAGGAATCAATCTTCAATAGCCAAAATAACTCGAAAGAAATGCATAGAGCCAAGGCTTCCATAAATTAACGAACTTCTAACATAAAGTTTTGATTCCTTTTCAAGATATCAAACGAATTAATGAGTCATGTTTTCCAGTAAGAAAGATAAAACAATATGAAAAACTAATCTCACTCATTAACAGCGCTCACGAGCAGCAAAAATAACTCATCAATCAAAAGAAAACAACAATTGTCTCAAAACGATTAGAGACCTTTTGGCACCCAGCAACCGTAATAAACCACTAACTCAAGAGAAATTCATCAACCGCAAAAGGCCAAGAATTGGCCAAAATCAACACAAGAAAGATAACAACTTTCCTACAAAACTTACCCATGACATCCGCAACTAAGTTACCCGAGGTAACTACATCACTAACCCCATACAACGAACAGTGGTATAAATAATCAATACCCAGGCAACAACTACAACATGTACCTCTTGTCAACGACTATCCTCACTCATAGCAGTCATAGAAGCAAATCATAATCATGAAGATTATATCATAACATAAATCATCAATACAACATGTCAAAAGCATAAATGCAATGCTTGACCCATCCCATCCTACTGTGCACCAGTGTGTCAACTTAATATTTTTAATTACCACGGACCTAAAGCCTGCTCTGATACCAACTGTAACACCCCAGGACCCACATTATCCTGGGATACCACTAAACCACTCTACAAGCTAGCTAATTTACATGATAACATAAACTGGCAACAACTTCTAAATCATGATAAACTAAGCGGAAGCATGCTAAAACAAAGGTAATGGAACACTAATAGTTAAGAAACAACCGCTATTAATTTTAACCAATTAAAGCGAACCACAGCCTAACATTAATAATTATACATGATCAACAATGAGAGTAAAGATGAATGACCGGATACTACACTTATTTATTACAATATGAAATATCATATGGTGTGTGACAGTGATGTGCCGCTCTACCCTTCCCATGCATGCTCGAGAAGTCACCTAGAAGGGGAAGCAAGAGTGAGATAAAAATCTCAGCAAGCAAACTATTTAACAAGCTAATTTATCTACAATGTTGTTAAGCATCAACATTTATTTTTCACAGTGACCACAAATATAGTTTTAACCACATTTACTACGAACAATAATAAAACATTAACAATAAATCTTGTTTGACTACATCATAATCTCAACTAACTATCACTACCAATGACAGGAAAGCATTAACAATTTTACCTCACTATCTTTATTATTTCTCGCATCCACAACTACCATCAACAGTTTCCACAAGAGAAAGGAATCTCATGCCATAATTTCAACCCCTACCATACCAAAAGGGGTGAACCTCATTCCATGACCACAACCACATTCCACATACCGCAAGTGACTCTCATGAGCCAAATCCACATCACAACTATGAAGTTGCTTTTATTTGCAAAATAACTTCACCACAATACATTGCATAAAAATACATATGATCTTCCCACAATGCAATGCATATGAATGCTCATGCTCCACTTCACCCTTACCCAACAAGGTAAGAGTGTGCATTGTACTACGACAAATGTACGATGCTGTACCGGTACGGTCGCGGCTATAAGCGGCGACATCCACAATGCAAATGTCATGACATGATATGAATGTTATGATAATCATAAACCACAATAGTTTAACCACGAAGATCAATAATATAATGATTAAGAATACTTCCTCATAATCCACATGTGTCTCAATAAGCACAGTGCCAATGATACTTAAGATCATTACCACATAGCCCACATTCGGCTCACCAAGATCATAATCAATTGATCTATAGGGAAACCTATCACATAGTCCACCATATATTCATAAAGAATGCTATCCCCACAACCACAAGTATTCAATAAGAATACTACCACCTATACCACCTTATGTTCAAAAATAATACTACTCCATAACTATATTTCTTTCGTCAAGAACAATTTCACATACCCACAAATAAACCATCAAGATCATAAACAGTTGAGTTCTTAAAATACTACCACATGGACCATATTGAGGAAACATGTAACAATATCATAGCACCTCAAATTAAGAGAATAAATTATTGTGAAGGTAGAATAATTAACAAGTTAAACATGTAGCACAACCGCTACGTTTACTTGCCTCTACCGTTGAAGCGAAGTAATCACGTGCATTCAAGAGCAACATCACCTGTTCAAAAGGTACCTCTCAGCACAATACACAGCAATACAATCACGACTCTCAAAGAAAAGTGTCGTCAAAATCCTAAACCCCACAACATCCTTCCCCGCGTAACGGTTCTACAATATTCCCACTGCAGCGGTGCTGCTTAACATTTTCTTATATTTAAAAATATAAAACTAATCATAGAAAAAGATATATATCTGGATTCCTCACTTAAATACCTACACCTTTCATGTAGATCACATATTTTTATCTTGTCATTAACAAGGTGATACCTAATGCACAAAACAGAGGACGTCCTCTGTTCTGAAAGTCTGGACAGCCGACTTGTAACGTGTCCCCAGAACAGATCAAGGTTCTAAAAATTCTGGTTATTTTACAGCAGCTAGATTACTGAATTCCCTACCTTTTTCTCCATTATGACCAAAAATTTAAAAATCATCTTCTACCCCTAATTCCCATCTGAACAGCGGTCTGTCCCTGTCTGCATCCCTGACGGACAGCGAGATTCCAGACCCTGGTACGTCTAAAAAACGAGGCCAAAAAATCTACAAACAATATAGTAGATGCGTATCGTCGTCCTCTACGTTTTTTGTTTAGGGGAGACCCTCAGGAAAAATTGTTTTCTGGGACTAAATGGCACGAACAGAAATGCTGCGCGAATCAATCTACAGGCAGACAGCAGGGATTCTCTAATCGGGGGTTCTAAATCCTAATCTCCACCAAAATCTTGAGCTAAGAACCCTAAAATAGCAGAAATCAGAGGGATTAGGATGAGAGAGAATTACCTAGGGGATTGGGATCACCCTCTTCTTGCTCTCCTTCTCCTTCCCTCTCTTCCTGTCCTTCCTCTTCCCTTCTTCCTTCTTCTCCTTCTTCTCCTTGCAGCAGCACTTGGGCAGAGGAGAGGCGCAAGGAGGCAGGGGGTGGTGGCTTGGGGTGGGAAAAAAGGGGGAGGGGCCAAGGGAGGGGGTTTATAAAGGGGTGCTAGGGTTTGGGAGGGGGTACGGGCCCCCGTTTGGGCCGGCTGGCCCAAAGTGGCTGGCCCACCCCTCCGGACCGCCCAAAATCTCTTAATTACATATTTTAATTCTCTTTTTATTATTTTAGACTATTCTGAAGAATTTATTTTCACCTCCCGCGATTTACCGAAAATCCGGGCGACTCCGCGATTAATTTAAAAACTGACGTCGAAACGACGTTCGGGATATTACATTTCTCTCTCTCACAAGTGCACTTCTCCACCTAGAGAGCACCTCTATTTATACCCTCCACTAATGGGTTTACAAGTCTACTTTACCCATTAGGTCACACCAACTCTCCACTAATGGGTTTACACACATTTTTCCCATTAGGTTACAACACCTCTCCACTAATGGGTTTACACACCATTTTACCCATTAGGTCATAACACCTCTCCACTAATGGATCATTTCCAAATAAAATTCGCTTCCTTTTGTGCAGCCTTGCGCATTTACCAAAATGCCCCTCCTGCACCTTCCTGGAAGCTTCCTCGTGTCTTGCTGCGCACGCCTCGCAGCCACTTCGAGTCCTCGTCGTCTTCGACACATCCCGACCGCTCTGACCTCAGCACTGCCTGTGCCTAGTCCGGTCACCCGTGTCTCGCCACGACTGCGTCTCAAAGTCCTGCAGTCATCACCGACAAGAAAACGAATTACATAGCACCGCACAAAATGATATAATTAAATATCCGCATCAGTAATTAGCATAAAAATACTCGGAACAAACTCAGACTTTAGGGACACGTGTCAATTACTTATCACACAACCGGGGTTACCTCCACATGGTCTCTCAATCTCCCCCTTGATGAGTATATTGACAAACACCGAAAAAGCATATAAAGTTGAGTTTAAAAGTCAAACATGGTCTAAAAGAAATCAAGGAAACTAACACCATGTTGACAGAAGAGAAAACGAGAGCAGAAACTGAAAGAGCAAATTTTTCTGCAAAGCTCCAGAAGGCTTTTTCTCTAAACTTCTCCCCCTTTTGGCAATAAATTCATCAAAATGCACAAGAGAATGAAATGACTTGTGTGTTCTTTATTTTAAGCATTCGGAGCCATGAAGATTATCCATAATGATTTTTCGAATATTACACCAAGCCATAATTCATAAGAAAGCTATTAAGATCATGACGATTCATGTATAGACGAGCTAAACCAAATAAATCATAATCTGAAAAATTTATCCAATTTCTTAGCATGTCAAGTCAAACATGAGTTTAGTCTAGCTAAAGGTATCCAAGGATGATGCAAGCCATGTCAAATAATCTAAGTGAAATCAAGAAGCTAATATTGAGCCGGTTTAGATGGTTACAAGTTCAAGTATGACTCAATTGTTTATGTACTTGGTCTTTTTGTAAATAAGCAATTTAGCATAATTAACTTTTGCGGAAAATCACATTTGGTTTTATCTTAGCAAAGCAAGTCCTGGACTAGGAGCCATCCACAACTGCCTCCTAAGTTTCAACCATTTTCACAAATTTTAATTTCTTAGCCATGTGCTAGATCTCAAGCCTTATGCGATCACTCCAAGCAAGAAACTTAAGGAAATGATCTTGGTCAACCAAAACTCCCCCTGAGTTCATGCCTAGTGCAATGTCAAGTCGTCTCATTAGAGTGAATTGGTGAGATCAGTTTTTTCGCACAAAAGAGATCTTTTTGCTTTTGTTAATTTTAGTTGAAGTACAAGAATTAACTCATGTTTCACAGAAGAACTAGCATAGCTCAATCTAAAGCTCAATAAAGATTCAAGACTCAACTCAGCCTATTTGACATGGCATGAATCATAAATGGAGAACTAAAGACAGACTAGTCTCAAAAGCTAATCATGACATGAATTAATTCAAATTAAGCATTTTTAAGTAACTTACCATGGCAAAGACTAGACTACACATATAAAATCATGATAAATCTAGCAATTTAAGCATAGATCATGGCAAGATGTAATGCATTGTAAACAGATCATAATTGGATAATAATCAAGCCTCCATGTAGTTATATTACAATGCAAACTAAAATGCAAAAAAATCCAGCTCCCCTTCAACATGAGATGCACTTTTAGTTCAAGTTGAGTTATGTCAAAATTAATATCTAGAAGCTCCCAAATGAACTCCCCCTGAACCAAAGCAATAAAAACGAGAAGCTGGCAAAGAAAATCCAAATGGGTAGTCCTTAAAGCATAGATAAGATGTAGAGGATACTATGGCTTAGACAGACTCTCGTCTACCCCATATGACTCCAGGACAATCAGCTGACTGTCTAGCACACACACACTAGAGAGCAAACACGTACCCTGTCTACCCGAGGATGACCCAACCCTCGCTAGAACCTACAAGCCGTGAGTGAGCTCAATCTAGTGAGATAAGAAACAGCTAATAAGCAGCATCCTAGAATCACAAGATAAGAGCAGATGTCTAAGCACCTAGACAAGAAGACTACTCTAACCTATGCTAGAAGGACTAACCCCAATGCTATGCAACAGAAAGGAGTAAGAGCATAATCAAAATAATAAAAGCAGTAAAGCATAAAGCTCCCCCTCACAACAGTCCATAAGGACAAACCACCCCAAGTTCTCCCCGCAGAGCTGAAAACCTAGAGCTATCCAATGGCTTGGTAAAAATATCAGCCAACTGGTGGTCACTCTCCACAAACTGGAGCACTATGTCACCCTTCTTTACATGGTCTCTAAGGAAGTGAAACCTGATGTCAATGTGCTTGGTCCGAGAGTGTTGCACTGGGTTCTTAGCAATGTTAATAGCAGAGGTGTTATCATAAAAGAGTGGAACACTATCTATAACTAACCCAAAGTCCCGCAGGGTCGAAGCCATCCAAAGTACCTGGCTGCAACAACTGGCAGAAGCAACGTGCTCGGCCTCTGCGGTGGACTGTGCAACACAGGACTGCTTCCTAGAAGACCAAGAAACAAGAGAAGTGCCAATGAATTGGCAGGTGCCAGAAGTACTCTTCCTATCTATCCTACAGCCAGCGAAGTCTGCATCCGAGAAGGCTCTTAAGGAAAAACAGGATGAGGAAGAGTACCAGATACCATAGTCTATGGTAGCTCGAAGATACCAAAAGATGCGTTTCACCGCCTGACGGTGAGATACGCGAGGTGAAGCCTGAAATCGAGCACACAGACACACAGAGAAGTGTATGTCCGGTCTCGAGGCAGTGAGATACAAGAGGGAACTGATCATGATTCTGAACTCCTTCTGATCAACTGGCTCGCCATCCTCATCTGGATCAAGTGAAGTCGTTGTCGCCATCGGAGTAGATACTGGCTTGCCATCACTCATGTCAAAGCGCTTCAAGAGGTCTCGAGTGTACTTGCCCTGATACAAGAAAGTACCATCTCGAGTCTGCTTGATCTGGAAGCCAAGAAAGAAGCTCAACTCACCCATCATGCTCATCTCAAACTCCGAGCTCATGACATCGGAAAACTGAGAAACGAGAGCATGTGAGGAACCGCTAAAGATGATGTCATCCACATAAATCTGGACGAGCAGAACATCAGTGCCATGCCGGCGAATGAACAAGGTCTTATCTACTTTACCCATCTCAAAACCATGACTTAATAATTAGGACTTAAGCCTCTCATACCAAGCTCTAGGAGCTTGCTTAAGTCCATACAAAGCTTTTGAAAGCTTGAAGACATGGTTTGGGTATTTGGGGTTTTCGAAACCAGGAGGCTGTCGGACGTAGACCTCTTCCTCAATAAAGCCATTGAGAAAGGCACTCTTGATGTCCATCTGGTAAAGCTTGAAACCCTTAGAAGCTGCAAAGGCAAGCAGGATTCTAATGGCTTCAAGTCTGGCTGTAGGGGCAAAGGTCTCTTCGAAATCTAGACCCTCAACCTGGGAGAACCCCTGAGTTACCAGTCTAGCCTTGTTCCGAATAACCACTCCATCCTCGCTCTGCTTGTTCTTGAACACCGACTTAGTCCCAATAATATTATGACCTCGCGGGGGCTCGACAAGCGATCAGACCTTGTTTCTCTCGAAATTTTCCAACTACTCATGCATAGCATTGACCCAAGACTCATCAGAAAGAGTATGACAAACATCCTTGGGCTCAAAAGTGGCAACAAAGGCAGAGTGGAAACAGAAAAGTGACGTGCCAGACTTTGAGCGTGTAACGCGCTCAAAGAGATCTCCAATTATCTGCTCTGAAGGATGAGCTTTCTGGATATGACGGGGAGGTCCTGAATGAGAAGAAGTAGTGGCCTCTACCTCATGAGCTGATGAGGTAGGAACAGAGCTACTAGCTCCTGAGGATGCAGGAGGAATGGGCTGATCTCCTTGAGGTGCGATGGAAGAAGCAGGCACCTCAAGGGGAGGAGAGACTGGATCGGGTGGACAACTCTCACCGTCGTCCTCCTCATCATCCACAAAGATGGGCTTGGACTGCTCTACTGAACCTGAGATATCAGGCCTAGTCCCCGGACTGGCCTCATCAAATGTCACCTCGCAGGTCTCTACCATTTTGCTAGACTCGCAGTTTCAAACCCTATAAGCCCGCGAAGAAGTCGAGTAACCCAGAAAAATACCATCACAAGAACGTGACTCGAACTTATCTAGGTTCCCAGACTCCATAATAAAACACTTGCAACCAAAAACACGAAAATGAGATACACTGGGCTTTCGCCCGTATGTCAACTCATAAGAAGTGTGATGCAAGTGTGCCCTCAGAAAAACTCGATTTGAAACATGGCACGCGGTGGCTATCGCCTCAGCCCAAGACTTCCTAGGTGTAGAGTATTCATTGAGCATCGTCCTGGCCATCTCAACCAAGGTACGATTCTTCCTCTCCACAACGCCATTTTGCTGGGGGACGTATGGATAAGAGAACTGATGCTCTACACCTGTCTCATCGCAAAACCTCTCAAAGTAGAAATTCTTGAACTCCGTGCCATTGTCACTGCGGATCGCTCGTAAGGCACCCGGGAGCTCAACAGAAAGCCTACTAAAAAGACCTCAAAAATGGGTAAATGTCTCATCCTTCGAGGCTAAAAAAACACCCAAGAATACCTCGAGAAGTCATCAACCACGACAAAAACATACCACTTCCCTCCTGCTGACTGCACTCTAGCTGGTCCAACTGTGTCCATGTGGAGTAGCTGTCCTGGTGCATCGGTCATGGTGACTGTGACCGGGGGGGATGGAAAGCGGCGACCATCTCGCCGTGTCGGCAAGGAGCACAAACAAGATTTTTAACCATCTTGAGCTTCGGCAGACCACGAATGAGATCGTGGCCGCTAACTCGGGTCAAATGGTCAAATCTAATATGACCAAGTCTCCTATGCCAGAAAGAAAGGTCGCGGGAATCAGAAGCAACTAAACACCTGAGAGAATCACCAGAAGACTCGGAAAAATCAGCACGAAAGATCCTCCCAAAACGAGAAATCCCGCAAACCAGATTACCCGAAGAATCAAGAATTTTGCAATTATTTTTCTTAAAGCTCACCTCGAAATCGTCATCGGTAAACTGAGAAACTGACAGCAAATTGTACTTCAGCTTACTAACCAAGGCAACATCTTTTAAAACAAAAGAATCATTAATGCGCACACCTGGAGCTCAGGCTAGGGAAGAAAACCAACGGGAATCTCCGGTCATGTGTTAAGAACACCCGGAGTCTACAAGCCAAACCTCTCCCTTCCCTACCCGACGAACCTGAGTCAAACAGAGAGTAAAGTCTCAGTACTGGGATAAATCAACAGTGATTTTGGCACCCAATACTGAATAACACGTCGAGAAGATGAAGTAGTCAAACACGACTCACCTCTATCTACCCTACGCTCTCTGTTACTCAAAGAAGCCGATGGTCTTAGTGAAGACCTGAAGCTGTTATTGGGTCCGACTGCTACGAGAGAGCAAGTCGGAGTACCAACAACACGCTGATCTCGCCGCGGGTAGCTATCTCGATGGAAACGAGATCTACCCTCAGGACGGCGGATATCATGACCCGAGGCAAATTGAGGATGAAAATCAAAAGAGCCAGAAAAACCAAGTCCTCGATGCTGCCCAAAAGTATCAACAGTAGCAAACCTGGACCTTGTGTTGGTCTTAGGTATACTCAAGGTCTGGGGCTGACCCTGAATACGCCTAAGAGCTGCAACACGGTCTCTCTGTGCGATCCCTTGGACAAAGACCGCAGATTTGAATTGGACTTTCTCAGTCCTGGGCTCAGTCTCGATCACACCTGGTGCTATGGGTCTGAGCACGGCAGGTGGATGCTTCCTCATATCCTCATAGAAATCATATCCTAGACCCTGATTAAATCTGCAGATTTTAGATTGGTCTATAATAAGATTTAGCTTCTTCTTGCCTCCTACAAATCTCTCGAGAGTGTTCATAAGATACTGACACTCCTGAAAGAGAGAGGTGCAAGAAGAGCAGGGAGAAGAGGGAACAGCAGAGGGTAAGGAAGCAGAAGAAGAACCAACAGTAGAGGAAAGAATGGCTTGTGCACGCACAGCCGACTCTGATGGGACAGTCCTACTACTAGCAGGTTGGCTCACGTTGCTAGGCGTCCCTATCTTACCCTTGGGCTTCTCCCCAACACCAGCACACACATTACAACATGATTGTGACTTCTCTAGTAAATTCTTAGTTAGCTTCACACATTTTTCTTCCAAAACAATCAAGTCAGATTTTAGTTTATCACAATTTTTACATGGTGAGCTAACAGGGTCCTTAGAAGCATATTTAGCCATTTTCTTTTTGTAATCAATCATTTCTTGGAATTGTTTAGAAACAGATTCAAGTTCAGCAGTTAATTTAGGACAATTCAAACATGAAGCAATTGGCTCAAGCAAAGAAGCATGCAATTCAGCAATTTTATAATCTGCTCTTTTTAAGTTCATTTTCAGGTTATTACGGTTTTCACAAGTTTCAGGCAGATCAATAAGCATAGTGTAAAGACCTCTAAAAGCATTGTCCTTATCCTCACATGAGGTGCAAGAAGTAGTTTGAACAGTAGAGGAAATAGAAGTAGTCCTACTCATCTCTAGTTCAACAAGCAGACTATCATTCTTCACCTTAAGCAAATCAAGCTCAGAAGTCAAACTATCATGAGAGGTCCTTAGCTTCTCCATATCTCCAAGCAAAGAAGAACATACATCACATTCGTCACGGGAGGGAGCAGATATAAGTGAAGTATGCTCCCGTGATAATCTCTCTACTTCTTTCTCAAGATCTACGACCCTAGCTCTAGATCTAGCATAAAACTTTTCTAGCTTCAGAAATGCATCATAGAGCTGGTCGTAGGAGGGACCTACCTCATCGGAGTCGCTGTAGAGCTCGTTGTCGCTGACGTCGTTGTCGTTGGCTATGAAGCACATGCCGATGAAGTCGTCGCCATCCTTGGGATCTTGATCATCCTTGTCGTCGTCGTCACTCCACCCCTCCACGTCGTTGAAGTCGATGTCGTCGAAGGCGGTGAGGACGCGGTGGAAGAGCTTCTTAGCTTTGCCAAAGTTGTGGAACTTCTTCTTGCCTTGAGTGTGAGCTGGGGGCTTCTTGTTGCGGTTCTTGTCGACGTAGTCATTCTTACTCACACCGCCGTAGTCGTTCTTGCCCTTCACCAGCTTGGGGCAATTTGCCCGAATGTGGTTGGGGTCACCACACTCGAAACAAATTATCGGCCCACTCCTCTTTCTATCCCTCACTCTCTTGTAGGCATGTGAAAACTTTCTGGCTAAAAGGACCAACTGGTCCTCCGGTAGCTGCTCTAGTTGATCATCGGTTACATCAAAGAGAGCCGCTAAGGAAAAACCAAAAGCATTATCCATGAAAACACCAGAAGGAGGACTGGGATCGGTGACCAAAGCCATCGACTGCGACTTCGACTTGCGAGAGACAATGTCAATCTCGTGAGTCTTGAGGCGTGAGTACAGCGCGTCAAGAGTCAGAGTCGAAAGATCGGTCGTGTCCTTGATGGTGGTCACCTTCATCTCCCAAACATGCAAGTCAAGAGCAAAAAGCATCTGACGAGCATTGCTCAGAATCTTGTGAAATCTCGAAAAACACTCATCGAGTGACTCGCCAGCGAGCATTTCAAACTTGTTGTATTCTCGCTTGAACTGGTCCTGTCGTACAGTTTTGATCTGGGTGGTGCCCTCATGGTATGCATCGAGAGTCACCCAGATATCGTAGGCCGACGAAAGATGAGAAATATGAACAAATTCACTCCTGCTCAAACCCTGGATTATGATGTTCCTTGCCTTAGTATTTGCCTCCACATCTGGCATGTTATTCGCAGTGATGTGTTCATCGGCAGGAACAACAAATCGGGTTTTGACTTTTTGCCAGATCGTATAGCCATGAGCCTGTATGTAAGACTCCATCCTACTCTTCCAAAAGGGATAGTCGACCCCATCGAAGATAGGTGGCTTGGTGGAATACCTGTCCGTTGCTATGGCTCGCAGACCGGTTAAGATCTATAAACGAGAACTAACTGGCTCTGATACCAATTGAAGGATCGGAAACGGCAACAGAGGGGGGTGAATGGTGCCTTTTAAAATTGCCCCGAGTATTCGCACACAAAACCTATACTCAAAAATTCCTTCTCAAATCCTTGTACTCCGATAGCTATAACAGCTATGAAGTAAGATCAGCTATGAAGAAAGAACGGGTGCTCAAGTAAAAACCAAACTTACAGACTGACAAGAAGGATGTCTCAAGCTCGGTCAACTGAACAACGGAGACTAGAAGCCACAGAGTAGGCTTGACCGAAGACTTAACATCCAGAAAGAGAGCACGGACTGCTGTTTAATCGTAAGCTATCTAACCGAAAAACTAGAGACCAGATTTGAAAGAAGATAGCAAAAATTAGAAGAGAAAAGAACTTGACTGAAATCTGCAATAACCCAAAAACAATTCCATGGAGAACTACAAATTGAACCGTTCTTGCTGCAAAACTATGTTGGCTGCAACCAAAAAATAACAGAGAGAAGATGATATAGCAGAGCTGGCCGTAAGGAGGCTTGCAGTCAGAAAATAATTACTAAAAAGAGCACTGCAAGGTGCTGTCCAAACTGTAATCAAAACTGCAGCACAACACCCCCAAACTAGCCGAAATGAAGAGCACAAGACTGCACTGCAGTCTGGCCGAACTGCACCAAAAAGATGGATTTTTCTGCTAGCCGAAAGTGACAAAATAGCTGCTGGAAACCAGTCTAATAGGAGCTGAGAAATGCAGCTTTGCAGCTGAACAGTAGACAACTCACTGGCGAAACCTCCCAAAGACACAGCTCAAAAGGAGGGACAAAGACAGAAGAAACCTGAAAAGAAGAATCTGCAGGGACTCTAACCTGGGCAGCCGAACTCACTGCACAAATTAACACAAAGAAAAGAAAAGGAGACAAGAAAATGCACACAACAGCAGCTGTCCAACCCGCAGAAAACAGCCAGCTGCAGCAGAAAAACTCCTAGCCGAAAATCACAAAAGAAGACTGTAAATAGCACCCACTTCCCTGCTCATACTTGGACTAAAACAAAGGAGGAAACAGCAGGAACAACCTGTGACTTTCTAGCTTGCTAGGAGAATTAGTGCATACTGCAGATTGGAACCTTGCTGTTACCTCTCAAACAAAAAGAAATAAGAACAGCTTATAACGCAAAGCTGAAAACTGAGAGATCCTTTTTTTTTCTTTGCTCTCGGGATGTGCTAGCAACAAGGCTTTGAGATAATCTCCCATCATAGAGCACACCAAAACTTGCAGCTACTTGACAAGTAATCAACTTACAAAAGAAATAATACGAAGGCTAAGGAAACAACAAAGGATTGCTGAAATTAAAACTAGAAAGATACTAAGAGAACTAGCACCTTCCCAAGAACTTCATATTTGAAGTTCAAAGCATATATATATATATATCGAGATAGCATCTAGAACAAGAACATTAAATTAAAAGGAGAGCAAGTAAATGGCACAAAATATATAACAAGAGCACTCATAATGAGACGAAGAGCGATGAACGATTATAAACAATAAATGTTTACATCTACTCTTCCATGTCTCATCCAAGAACACACACAAGGAGAGAATAAAACTCTAAATCTTGCATACAAAATTTCTCTCCCAAGAGCACAAGCATTAGGAAACCCTAATACTCATACCCATTTCTCTTTCTCTCTCTCACAAGTGCACTTCTCCACCTAGAGAGCACCTCTATTTATAGCCTCCACTAATGGGTTTACAAGTCTACTTTACCCATTAGGTCACACCAACTCTCTACTAATGGGTTTACACACATTTTACCCATTAGGTCACAACACCTCTCCACTAATGGGTTTACACATCATTTTACCCATTAGGTCACAACACCTCTCCACTAATGGATCATTTCCAAATAAAATTCGCTTTCTTTTGTGCAGCCTTGCGTATTTACCAAAATGCCCTCCTGCACCTTCCTGGAACCTTCCTCGTGTCTTGCCGCGCACGCCTCGCAGTCACTTCGAGTCCTCGTCGTCTTTGACACATCCCGACCGCTCTGACCTCAGCACCGCCTGTGCCTAGTCCGGTCACCCGTGTCTCGCCACGACTCCGTCTCAAAGTCCTGTAGTCATCACCGACAAGAAAACAAATTACATAGCACCGCACAAAATGATATAATTAAATATCTGCATCAGTAATTAGCATAAAAATGCTCGGAACAAACTTAGACTTTAGGGACACGTGTCAATTACTCATCACACAACCGGGGTTACCTCCACATGGTCTCTCATCTTCATCATTTTCTATTGGTTCTATGGCCAAAAATAGCTTCATCCAATGTTTCAAGTGTCTTAAACGCGGACATATGTAAAAAGATTGTCCAAATAACAAGGTAATATTGATAACTGAGAATGGAGAATATGATTCTGTTAGTAATGAAGATGGCGAGTACCTTACTGATTTTGAGGTGAATGAGAAAACACATGGGGATGGGTATTGTGACCCCAAATCCGGTCTTATCCTTGTATGCACTCTTTTGGTATTAAGAGTTCAAACCAAATCCAACCATGAACAGCTCTGCAACCTCTTCCAAACAAGAGCTCAGGTACGCAAAGATGGTAAGTGTTGCAAGTTTATTATTGATGAAGGTAGTTGTCATAACCTAGCTAGTAAAGAACTTTGCACCAAACTTAGATTGAAATACAAGAAACATCCACATCCATATCAAATTCAGTGGTTGAATAATGATGGTTCTATGAATGTTGGGTACACTGTTGATGTTAGCTTTCATATTGGTAATTACCGACATACTATGGAGTGTGATGTGGTCTCCATAAATATTTATCATTTACTTTCAGGTAGGCCATGGCAATAAGATAGGTCTATGATTCATGATGGTAGAACAAATCAATATAAGTTTGTACGAAATAGCAAAGAAATAACACTACGGCCTATGACCCCTTCTCAAGTTGTCATTGAAAATGCTCAAAAGAAAGTGCAAATAGGGGGTAAACGAGAGAAGGAATAAAAGAATAAAATTCCACATAGGGTGAGCGAGAGAGAAAAAAGTTGAAATTAAGTGGAAAAACCAAAGGTGAGGGAGAGAAAAAGTTAGTGATGATGGCAACAAAATCTGAGTTGAGGGAAATGAGAGATGATCCCACTACGTCTCATTTTGTGTTGCTATATAAAGAAGTATTGTAATAACTTAGCCTCTTTTCCTAGTGTTGTCTCCCAAGTTTTGTAGGCTTATGACATGTTTCCAGATGAGGTACCCGCTGGACTACCACCCAATCGAGGTATTGAATATCAGATTGATTTAGTTCTGAGAACCCCTCTTCCAAACCGACCGCCATACCGCACCAACTCCGAGGAGACAAAGGAGATTCAGCGGCAAGTGTAAGCACTTTTGGACAAAAGGTACATAGTGAGAGTCGGTTGAGTCCTAAGAAATATGGTACTTGACAAATGTGCGTAGACTGTAGAGCTATAAACAACATAACTGTTCATTATCATCATCCTATTTCTAGGCTAGATGATATGCTTGATAAGTTAAGTAGTTCTACTATTTTTTTCTAAGATAGACTTGCGTAGTGGTTACCATCAAATAACAATGAAACATGGTGATAAATGAAAAACTATTTTTAAAATAAAGTTTAGCTTGTATAAGTGGTTAGTGATACCTTTCGGGTTGTCCAATGCTCCTATTACCTTTATGTGCATAATGAATCATGTTTTAAGGCATTTCATTGGAAAATTTATGGTAATTTACTTTGATGATATCTTGATATATAGCTACTCTTTAAATGATCATGTTGAACACATCAAACAAGTATTAGAGGTTCTTAGGTAGGAACAATTGTATACTAATCTTGAGAAGCGTACCTTTTGCACTAGAAAGGTTGTGTTCCTAGATTATATTGTTTCAGCTCATGGCATTGAAGTAGATGAATCTAAAATTAAAACTATTCAAAATTGGCCTACTCTTGTGAAAGTTAGTCAAATTCGTAGCTTCTATGAGCTTGCTAGCTTTTATCGACGATTTGTGAAAGACTTTAGCACCATTACTATCCCATTAAATGAATTAACTAAAAAGAGAGTCACTTTTGAGTGGAGAGGAAAAACAAGACAAAACTATTGCTGAGTTGAAGAAATGTTTGAAGCACCAATGCTTGTTTTACCTGATTTAACTAAAACTTTTGAGATTGAATGTGATACTAGTAAAATTGGTATTGATGGTGTTTTGATGCAAGAAAAAAATCTATTGCATATTTCAGTGAGAAATTTTATGGTGCACAATTGAATTACCCGGTTTATGATAAAGAATTGTACGCTCTTGTGCGTGTGATAGAAACTTGGCAACATTATTTTTGGTCTAAAAAATTTATCATCTATTCTGATCATGAAACTTTGAAATATTTGAAAGGTCAAGCAAAATTGAATCATGGACATGCTAAGTAGGTCGAATTCATTGAAACCTTTTCTTACATTGTCAAATACAAGAAAGACAAAAAAAAATTTAGTAGCTAATATATTATTTAGAAAACATGTGCTTTTCACTCAATTGGAGGTAAAGGTTCTAGGATTAGAAAGTTTGAAAGAATTATATGTTTCTGATCATGACTTTTCAACACAATATTCTAATTGCAAAGATAGAAAAGAGTGGAATAAGTTTCATATTCATGATAGTTTTTTCTTCTGTATGAATAAGCTATGTGTTGCAGAATCTTCCATACATTTGTTACTATTGCAGGAATCTCATGCAGAAGGACTTATGCGATATTTTGGAAGAGAGAAGATGTACATGATGTTGGACGATCACTTCTATTGGCCTAAGATGAGGCAAGGTATCGAGAGGTTTATTCAACGATGCATCATGTGCCATAAAGTGAAGTCAAAACTTAATTCACATGGTTTGTATACCACACTTTCAGTTCCTAGTGCTTCTTGAGAAGACATTACAAAACTTAATTCACATGGTTCCTAGGACTAAGAGGGGAAGGGATTCTTTTTTTTGTGGATAGGTTTTCTAATATGGCACATTTTATTCCCTGCTATAAGTGCGACGATGCGTCGCATGTAACTGACCTATTTTTCGGGGAGATTGCAAGATTACATGGTATGTGATGAGGACATCCCTCCCACGGATACAACCGTGTCTACATACATAATTCACCCATAACAAGTGTTGCAAGGTCCACTTACTCGAGCCCATGCTCACCAACTTAATTACCAAGTGAAGTCGTTCCTAGGTTTGTATATTACTGAGAATAGTCTACTACCTAATGCAAGTGATTTAATTGTGCTTAGAAACATGGAAAAGGATGAAGGAGATGCATGTGGAGTCATGGACATGCATGGAAGGCACAATGAAGGTCACCACGTCACTTTGGGGCTGAGTCAAACAAGAGTTGGAGTTGGGCCCGTTGTGGAATCCGATTTGGACTACCGCGATAGTATAAATTTCAAACGGACGTAACTTCTTCATACAGACTTTGTTTTACACGCTCTTGGACTTCATGAAAAGCATATCAAGTCTACTTTCCAACGGATCCAACCTAATCTTCAAATTCTATTTGAGTCGATTACAATCATCAAAAGAGTCTACGTCAATTTCTGAGTACGAGTTGAAAAGGGTGCTGCGCCACCTCTATTTGGGCCCGTGGGCCTTGTAACCCTAGGATGTGTGTCTCCCTATAAAGGAGCCGCCGCCTCCCTTTTTCAAGACTTGGATTTTGTTGAGTTTAGGTTTAGCCATTGTGCAAACTTCTGTTCTTCAGTTGTGTCAGACTACCACCTGTCAAGATTGCCTTCGGGATCCCACCTTTGTTTTTCAATACCATCAATCTTATTCACAATATCAATTACCTACATCTTATTCTTGCTAGTTATTCGATTGCTCATAGGGATTGAACTTCGTGTTCAGGTTGATCGCGCTTCCAGCTTGGTCAATAACATCTCGGAGTTGGTTCAATGATTGCTAAGGTGCAAGCGTCGTCGTACGGTTGTAATCGGATCGCGAGAATCACCTCCACCAAAATTGATAGTTATCAATCTCATCGAAAGATCGAGCACCCCGCCTCCATCAAGTGGTATCAGAGCTCAAGTTTTCTCGGTGAGAATTTCCAATTACCCATAGATTAGATTGTTTTTTTTCATTACCTACAGCCCATAGAAACAAAAAAAATAATAGTAGATCATCCTGTCCAAACCCGTCTTGCCATCGCAATCTTTTTTTCAGTATATTGCTTTGTTAAACTTTCGGTTGCATCGTCGTATCCTTTCTTGGTCTTAGTGTCTAGTTCCTTTAGAGTTTCGAGTTCTGCTCACGTTTGATCACGGTTGAGATCATCTACCATGGTAAGGGAATACAAGTGGGAGGACTCCGACTTCAACTAGGAATCGGACTCACTATCGAGAGAAGCTTTGCCCTAGTTGGTCTCGGATAGAACTAGGGCAAGAAACAGTTTCGATCCCAAGGAGGTTTCGAAGTCAACTAGGAATATCCAAAACAGCGTGGTCTTTGCAAAAGAAAAAAAGGGCTAATTTATTGGGGCGTTTCTTGACTCGTTGGAAAGAAAATGAGAGGATACGATGAAAAAGGAAGAAGTCCGGGAAATCCAGGGAAATCCAAGAGAAGATACGCCTGGACACATACACGGCGACTTCGACCCCAAAAAAGGTCGTTTAGGGCCTCAAAACGGGCCCGCAAAGTCGGAAAAATTCAATTTTCTTAGAATTCGCTCAAAATTTTCAGAGACCTTCTACAAGTGATTCTAAGGTGTCCCGTGAAGATGGCATCCTTTTCTGAGCCTCTGAAATCCGTGTGTGCGACGTTTTCTATTACTTCCACGCCGTGTTTTCGTTTTATGTTCTAGGCTCGCGTCTCTAGTACGGTCTAGCCTAGGACCAGCACTAACCGACGTTGAATGATTTTTCAGCTTGCATTATCTGATTTGATTATTGCTACTCCTTTCTACCATACTTGAGCCTTCCCAGCTACACTTTTCTACACTATACAGGTTAAGCTTAACCTGGCAATCGCTCCACCCAATCTTTAGAGATACGTTGGCATCGCTGGGAGCCGATCACCCCTGTTTGCTTGGTAAGAATTGGTAATAGTTTGATAGAAGACTTGACTGTGAGCGACTTTTGAACCACCTCATCTTAGTTGTTGTTGTTAGAGACATACTCTTGTGTTTTTGCTAACAATAGCAGGTTCTACAGAATTGACAGATGAGGACCCATCTCATACTCCTCATACGAAGGCAATCGTACATTATTTTCTGCACCTTATGAACCTTCGTGCAAAGGGTGTTGAGGAGGATGTCAGGGTCACAAACGAGCGACTTACTCAAATTGAGGGCGCTCAGACTGAGACAAATGCCATGCTCGCCACGATGGAGAGAGCGCAAGGTGTCACTAACACTTCTTTAGCAAGCATTATGGCGCGCCTTGAGGAGATAGCCCAAGCATCCTCTACTGTTCCCCCTGCTGTGCTGGTAGAGGGACAAGATGACATCGACTGCGTGGCTGATTTCGAGGCCGATGAACGCTGTAACCACAACAATGATCGAGCTCGTCAACAGCTGCATTTTAATCAACAAGGTATGCGACGAGAACCCCCACGGAGTGAGGTACGTGACCACGATGATTCTTTTGCTAAGTTTAAATTTACTATGCCCTCTTTCAATGGTAAATATGATCCTGATGGCTATCTTAATTGGAAATTAGCTGTTGATCAAAAATTTGCTTGCCATGAATTTCCTGAGAATAGACGAGTTAGGGCTGCTACTAGTGAATTTACCGACTTTGCTTCTGTTTGGTGGAAAGAACATTGTCATCAAAATTCTAATAACATACCCAACACTTGGGAGGCTTTAAAATTGCTTATGCGGCATCGAGAAATTGAAGATATCCTTGACTATAAAGATTACAACTCCATTACTAGATTGTTTCATCTTGCTTGCAAGGCTGAATGTGAAGTGCAGGGACGCCAAACGAGGACACGATTTAATCCTTCTGCAGGTCGCACAAATACTGTCCCGTCCACTACGGCACCACCATCGTCATCCTTCAACAACAAGCAGCGCCCTACTATGTCAAACTCAGCCCCACGAGTTTCTGAAGTGGCAAAAATTAGTACCACAAGCTGCTGCAAAAATGTCCTCTTCGGTTGCTTCGACAGGACGAACTAAGGACGTCCAATGCCATCGTTGCAAAGGCTATAGACACATGATGCGGGACTATCCAAACAAGCGCGTACTGATTATATGCGATGATGGTGGGTATTCCTCTGCTAGTGATTTTGATGATGAAACATATGCTTGCTTGCAACTGACCCTGCAAGATATGAAGAAAAATCTGATCATAAGGAGGAACATGTTGGCGCCAAAGATGCCAACAAGTATTTGAGAAGTATATTGCAACACATACTAAGTGCTCAAGTTTCTCTTGCCGAGCCAAATCAACGCCATAATTTGTTTCAAATTAAGGGTGTTATCAAGAAACGCTCGGTTCGCATAATTGTTGATGGTGGAAGTTGCAACAATTTAGCGAGTATAGATATGATGGAGAAGCTTGTTTTGCCAACCAAGTCTCATCCTCATCCATACCATATTTAATGGTTCAACAACAGTGGTAAGTTGAAGGTAACACGAATGGTGAGAGTACACTTTTCTATGGGTTCCTACCATGATTATGTTGACTGCGATGTTATACCTATGCAAGCTTGTTCATTGTTATTAGGAAGACCTTGGCAATACGACATTGAATGTGTGCATCATGGTAGGAATAATCATTACTCTCTTATGTTCAAAGGAAAGAAAATTGTGCTGCATCCTATGACTCCTGAACAAATTGTTAAAGATGAACTTGCTAGAGCTAGTAGAGAAAAGAGTCTAGAAAATGTTAAGAGCGAAAATCAGATTATAGCAAAAGTGCTTACGCGCTTGCGCAACATAAGAAGAAAGAACCTAAATCTGTTCATGTGAACAAAAAGGAAATTCAATTGAAAGGTGCTAGTTTTCTTGCTACCAAATCTGATATGACTGAATTGGATGCTAGTAATTTTGTTTGCTATGCACTAGTTTGCAAAGCCACTTTGTTTTCATTTGAGGAGATACCATCTTCCTTACCTCCTGCTGTCACTAACATTTTACAGGAGTACAAAAATGTCTTTCTGAAGGACATACCGCCGGGATTTCCACTGCTTCAAGGGATTGATCATCAAATTGATTTAATTCCCGGTGCAGCAATACCCAACCGCGCACCATACAGGACAAATTCAGAAGAAACTAAAGAAATTCAGCACCAAGTTCAAGATTGCCTGATAAAGGGTATGTACGTGAATCGCTTAGTCCTTGTGCTGTTTCAGTCATTTTAGTGCCTAAGAAAGATGGATCATGGTGCATGTGTGTGGATTGTAGAGCAATCAATAATATCACCATTAGGTATCATCATCCTATTTCTAGGATAGATGATATGCTTGATGAATTGAGTGGCTCTATTGTCTTCTCCAAGGTTGATTTGCGTAGTGGGTATCATCAAATTCGCATGAAATTAGGCGATGAATGAAAACAGCATTTAAAACTAAATTCAAGTTATATGAGTGGTTAGTAATGCCTTTTGGTTTAATTAATGCACCTAGCACCTTCATGAGACTAATGAACGAAGTTTTGCGTGCTTTCCTTGGTAGATTTGTGGTGGTTTATTTTGATGATATACTGATATATAGCAAATCACTAGAGGAACATCTTGGGCATTTATGTGCTGTTTTTGATGCTTTACGTGGTGTACATTTATTTGGTAACCTTGAGAAGTGCACCTTTTGCACCGATCGAGTCACGTTTCTTGGCTATGTTGTTACTCCACAGGGAATTTAAGTTGATCAAGCGAAGGTCGAAGCAATACAGAGTTGGCCGACTCCTAACACGGTCACACGGGTGTGGAGCTTTTTTGGATTTGCTGGATTCTATCGCCGCTTCGTGAAGGATTTTAGCACTATCGCTGCACCATTGAATGAGCTAACCAAGAAGAATGTGCCATTTGTTTGGAACACTGCACAAGAGAACACCTTCACCACGTTGAAAGATAAGTTAACACATGCACCACTACTCCAACTCCCTGATTTTAATAAGACTTTTGAACTACAATGTGATGCTAGTGGAATTGATTTAGGTGGTGTGTTATTACAAGAGGGTAAACATATAGCATACTTCAGTGAGAAATTGAGTGGACCTAGTTTGAACTATTCTACTTATGATAAGGAGTTATATACACTATTTCGATCCTTACAAATTTGGCAACATTACTTATGGCCCAAAGAATTTATTATACATTCTGATTATGAATCCTTAAAGCATATTCGAAGTCAAGGTAAACTGAACCGCAGACATGCAAAGTGGGTTGAATTTATTGAGTCTTTCCCTTATGTCATAAAACACAAGAAGAGAAAGGATAATATTATTACTGATGCTTTGTCTAGGAGATATACCATGCTTTCATAACTTGGTTTCAAAATATTTGGATTGGAAACTATTAAAGATCAATATGTGCATGATGCTGATTTTACGGATGTATTGTTGAATTGTAAAGAAAGGAAAACGTGGAATAAGTTCTTCATTAATGATAGGTTTGTGTTTAAAGCTAATAAGCTATTCATTCCAGCTAGCTCTGTTCGTTTATTGTTGTTATAGGAAGCGCATGGAGGTGGCCTGATGGGACACTTTGGCGTGAAGAAAACAAAGGATATACTTGCTGATCATTTCTTTTGGCCGAAGATGAGACGAGACGTAGAGCGTTATATTGCTCACTGCACTACATGTCAAAGAGCTAAGTCACGACTTAATCCTCATGATTTATACATGCCTTTACCTGTTCCTAGCGTTCTATGGGAAGATATTTCAATGGACTTTGTTTTAGGTTTTCCTAGAACAAAGAAGGGGAGAGATAGTATATTCATTATTGTTGATAGAGTTTCTAAGATGGCACACTTTATACCATGCTATAAGAGCGATGATGCTGCTAATATTGCTGATTTATTCTTCCGTGAAGTTATTCGCTTGCATGGTGTGCCTAATACTATAGTTTCATATCGTGATGCTAAATTCCTTAGCCACTTTTGGATAACTTTATGGGCTAAACTGGGGACTAAGTTGTTATTTATTACTACTTGTCATTCCCAAACAGATAGGCAAACTGAAGTTGTGAATAGAACTTTATCTACAATGCTTAGGGCTGTGTTGAAAAAGAATTTAAAAATGTGGGAAGAATGCTTGCCTCATATTGAGTTTTTTACAATCGATCATTGCATTCTACTACAAAGATGTGCCCTTTTGAAGTTGTTTATGGTTTTGTACCTCGTGTTCCTATCGATTTAATATTTATTCCATCCTTGGAGAAATTGAACTTTGATGCTAAATAACGTTCTGAATTGATTTTAAAAATGCATGAGACAACGAAGAAGAATATAGAGCGCATGAATGCTAAATATAAAATTGCTAGTAGTCAGGGAAAAAACATTTAACTTTTGAACCTGGAGATCTTGTTTGGTTGCACTTGAGAAAAAATGGGTTCCCTGAATTGAGAAAGTCAAAATTGATGTCAAGAGCTGATGGTCCTTTCAAAGTGTTAGAAAAGAATAATGATAATGCGTACAAGCTCGAGCTACGTACAGATTTTGGTGTTATTCCCACTTTTAATGTTGCAGATTTAAAGTCATACTTGGGAGAAGAGGACGAGCTTGAGTCGCGGACGACTCAAATACAAGAAGGGGAGGATGATGAGGACATCCCTCTTACGGATAAAACTGTGTCTACACACACAATTCACCCGCAACAAGTGTTGCAAGGTCCAATTACTCGAGCCCGTGCTCGCCAACTTAATTACCAGGTGAAATCGTTCCTAGGTTTGTATATTACTAAGAATAGTCCGCTACCTAATGCAAGTGATTTAATTATGCTTAGGAACATGGGAAAGGATGAAGTAGAGGCATGTGGAGTCATGGACATGTATGGAAGGCATAATGAAGGTCACCACGTCACTTTGGGGCTGAGTCAAACAAGAGTTGGAGTTGGGCCCATTGTGGAATCTGATTTGGACTACCGCGATAGTATCAATTTCAAACGGACGTAACTTCTTCATATGGACTCCGTTTTAGACGTTCTTGGACTTCACGGAAAGCTTATCAAGTCTACTTTCCAACGGATCCAACCTCATCTTAAATTCCATCCGAGCCGATCACAATCATCAAAAGAGTCTACGTCTATTTCTGAGTCCGTGTTGAAAAGGGTGCTGCGCCACCTCTATTTGAGCCCGTGGGCCTTGTAACTAGGACGTGTGTCTCCCTATAAAGGAGCCGCCGTCTCCCTTTTTCAAGACATGGATTTCGTTGAGTTTAGGTTTAGCCATTGTGCAAACTTCTGTTCTTCAGTTGTGTCAGACGACCACCTGTCAAGATTGCCTTCGGGATCCCACCTTTGTTTTTCAATACCATCAATCTTATTCACAATATCAGTTGCCTACATCTTATTCTTCCTAGTTCTTCGATTGCTCGCAGGGACTGAACTTCGTGTTCAGGTTGATCGCGCTTCCAACTTGGTCAATAACATCTCGGAGTTGGTTCAACTATTACTAAGGCGCAAGCGTCGTCGTACGGTTGTAGTCAGATCGCAAGAGTCACCTTCACCAAAATCGATAGTTATCAATCTCATCGAAAGATCGGGCACCCTGTCTCCATCAGTATACCTAGGACCATTATTTCATATCACAACGTCAAATTCGTGAGCTATTTTTGGAAGACTTTGTGGGCCAATCTTGGGACAAAGTTGTTATTTTCAACGACCTATTACCCACAAATAGATGAACAAACGGAGGCGGTGAACTATACACTCTCAATGATGCTTTGGACAATGATCAAAAATAACTTAAAAGAGTGGAAAGATTATCTACCACATGTTGAATTTACATATAAAAGGGTGGTGCATTCTACAATTCAACTATGTCTATTTGAGGTAGTGTATTGCTTCAAACCAATCACACCGCTTGACTTAATGCCACTTCTCTTACAAGAACGTGCTAATATGGAGGCTTTGAAGTGTGCTGATTTGTGAAATAAAATGTCCTTTCAAGACGGAGTCTAAAAATTATTTCTACGATAACTAACTTTCAAATGAAATGTCCTTTCAAGACGGAGTCTAAAAATTAATTGTAGTATATACTGTAGCGATTTCATTTATATTAGCCAAAATCACACGCGAGTTTCTGTTACTCTATACTATCTCTCACAAACAATATAAAAGATATAAACCACAATTGTTAGTGACATACCCTAGAGGAAATCATGGAGATAATTGTATCACTTCTATCTTTATGATCTTTTAAATAATATGTTATTTTGTCCGTTGAATAAATATCTTTCATATTAATAAACAAGTATGTGACTTATTTGTATAACTCTTTATTTATATTTTGATATTATTCTCAACTATCCCTGATTTTATATCATTATATGGGACAATTATGATTTACAGATTAGCACATGTATTGATTAATGATCATGTTTCACGGATCATGGATATAAGATATCAAATCAATAATGTAGACATATGTTACAGAACATGATGTTGGATTGACCTACTATAAGACACTACAGAAATTATTATATTCTTAAGTGTCATCAGTTGGTCTTATACATAGTGTATGTAGGATCTTTAGACCTGATATTGTTATTATTTTTCACATGTGTAATAATTTACTTGGGGTTATTAAATACTACTCCGTGACTAAGTGGTCATAAAGGTGTCTTTCGAGTTCACTATGAAACATACGGAGGAATATGAACGATCAAGATGGAATTTGCCCCTTCTATATAACAGGAGAGATCTCTAGACCCCTTGATGTGGTTGGATTAAGAAAGTGTATGGTCATACTAAATGTGGTTGAGGAGTCAATATCACAGCCGAGTAATCTACTATAGGTTTGAGTAAAGGATCGAGCTATCAAAGGATAACACGCTTCTTGCATTGAGTTCAATTTGGTATCATAAGGCAAAGGGATCGGTACAAAAGCACTATATAAGTTCATCTGATATGATCTTTATGTATGTTTAGGAGTCGTTATGTCTTGCTAGGGACTGCTATCAACTTATGGACCAGAAAGGAGTTTTCGACCCATGACCAAATATATATGAACCTATAGGGTCACACACTTAATACGCTGGATCGATAAGGATTTGGATGATAGTCTCCAAGTGGGATACGATCTCTACTCGTATCGGATAAAGATTTGATTGGAGGCTATATAAGAAGAGGTGCGGAGCTGAGGGAAGTATCCCAAAATACACTCATCGAAACCCTAGCTACTACCTCCCATAATTCCTGTCGTGCGCACTGATGCTAGCACACCGACGCATGACATTCCATCCTTGGACGTATAGACCTCGGCAGAGGTGTTGCTACAACTGCGGCGTTGATCGGGACAATTGTGAGGAGGAGACGGTTAGCCGAAGGATGATCGACTACTTCCACTACATCGACGCGTTCTTCGTTGAATCAACTGCTTCAACTCTACTTCCGCTGCACTACGCGTCTAGTGATAACGATTTATGATCTCTTACTTACATGGCTTCTCAGTTTACGTAGTAGAAAATTTTAATTTACGCTACTGTAGCTTACCCATACCCCAACATCAATGAAAAGCCATAAACTAAAATAAAAAAGAACAAGCGCTCTCCTCCTTTCCTCTCTTCTCTCTCCCTCCTTCCCTTTCTCCCTCTATCTCCGACATAGCACGAACCAAGAATTTTTCATTTTCAAGAAATTGCACGAAGCAAGTTTTTCAGTTTTTGGTTTTCGGATTCATCTGCTTTTTACACATTTTTGGATTCAAGAAATAGCACGGAGGGATACAAAAAAATTGCAGGATCCAAAAAAAAAATTTACACATTACGGATTCAAGAAATAGCACGAACCAAGATTCAAGAAATAGCATAAACCAAAAATCACACCGAATTTTTGGATTTCATCTTCAAGTGGGCCGCACGCTGAATTAACTGTCCTTGCTAGCTTTCACGTAAGGTGGACAGAAAGCGAACGCCAAACGTTCCATGCAATCGACGGCCACCATTGCTTGGATTCGTCAGTCGTCTGACCGTGAGATGCAGCACATCAACGCCTGAGATTGTTTAGCGGGAAACCAGGTGCTAATCCAAGCTTTAAAGCGGCCACATTATATAGGATAAGGCCTTGTTTGGCAGATACAATTCTCGGCCCATCCCCGTGAATAGGCCAAGTAGATGAATCTCCCGCACTTTGCTGTGGGGCTGATTGTGCTTCATTAAATAATTATTTGAAATGTCATTTGTAAAGGGATTTGGTTGGTGTGATATAGGATGGAAAAATAGTATTGCGATTGTGAATTCATTGAGGGAAAGTAATAAACATGCATCTCTACTAGCGGTGCAATCAGAATGGATACGGACGGATATCGCTCATCTTATATCATATTTCATATTTTTTTAAGAATCGAAGTCAGACACAGATAATACCGGATGCCCATTTTCCATTTCGTATTCGTTCTGTAAGGCTTCGGACGGTCGGTCGGCGGAAATTATCCACTTTTTTACATAGAACATTGGACAATAGGGTGCTATCAGAATGAACACAGAGAGATTAATCACCTAGATATCAAAGTAAGAGTACTTAATATTCTCTGCATATTTAGTTGTGACAATCTTCCTATATATTATCTTATTTCTAAATAAAGTCACAACAAATTTCCTTATATCATTTGACATATAGATATATATGGACAAATATCATTCATCCTGTATCATATTTCATATTTTTTTCTCAGAGTCAGAGTTAGACACGGATAGCGCCGGATACTCATTTACCTCTTCCATATTCGCTCTGTAAGCCTTCGGTCGGTCAATGCGATGGAAATTATCCGCTCTATTTGTACCCCTAATATCTACTACTTAAAAAGAGGAGCTGGTTGTGGTATGTTCTTTCACCTCTACCTCTCTACCAAATTTGCCCTTATTATCATCGGAGCCGAAGGTGGTCCCATGCGTCACCCCAGACCGCCGTCGCCTACTCCCCAGCCTGCACTGCCTCGTCCCCGCCCCATCCCATCCCCGCCTTCTTCCCTCTCTCTTTGTCGCCGTCTCCTCCCCACCCCGCACCGCCTCGCCCCCTCCCTTCCCATCTCCCCGCTGCCGCCTCCTCACCACCCCACCCCGCACATGGATTCGAGCGGCAAGCGACAGCCATATCCCATCTTGATTAGTCTCCTTCAACCAACTTCCCCGCTCCTCACATCCCGGTGATGGCTAATTGAGGCTTAGGTGGTGGCAGGCGCCGTAGCATGCGGCAGCACTAGTGGCAGCAATGCACAACTACTGCCACCAACTGGGCGATGGGCTCAGGCAAATGTGGCAGCAGCGGTCTCGATTGAGAGCGAAGGTGGCCTCGGGCGAGTGCGGCACCTCATAGTGGAGGCGGGGAGGACGCAATCACCGATGTCAACCTCTACCACCTCGAGCCCTAAGACCTCCCCTCCCTCTCCCGCATCCGCAGGCAGTGCAGAGTGCCTCAACTTCTTCAACTGTCGCGAGTATCCAAAGGGATAGGTAATGGCCTTTATTGTCCTCCTTTCACATCGTGGGATCCCAACCCCCAAGGCCCCAACAAATTCGTTGAAGCTCTCACGTTGCAACCAAGTGAAGGCCAAGGTTATCGCAGCGCGGTGGCCGAGTCCTCTCCTGTTCCGTAGCCCTACAGCACTACGCTTACTGCTGGCAGCGTTTGTGCCTGCTCCTACCAACCGACATCTCCTCACATCCTAGCTTCCTCCTGATCCGATCTGATGAGCGAAGAAGAGTACGAAGATGCATTCCACGTAGGGATGTAAGTGGTGCGGGTTGTGGTCAGCCTGCACCCACCCACAATGGCCCGTCTAGCGCTTTTGTGGGCTTTACGGTAGACAACTAGCCTACGGGCCTGTTCTTTTTGGCTGTGACTTATGACTTTTGGTTGAAAATTTTAAATTTTAGCTGTTTACGATAGAGATTACGGAGAAAGAGATACTCGCTTACGATTTTGGATGGTACAGATGTTAGGTTTTTAATGTGTACTATAATTAACTTGTAGACTCTATCTTAAAAAAATACTCTATTTAAAAGTTAAATACTGTAGCAAAAATCAAAAATCATTTTAAAAAACTGAAAAAAAAACATTATCTACTAAGCGGCTTTGCGGCCATCGCAGAAGCCCACCAGCTCACGAGGCACAAGATCCATGCGTGACCCCAATTCCCGAACGGCGAGCGCGCGCGTCGAGAGTAGGCCCGCATTATTATAATGTTTCCTGCCATTATACCATCAAATTGTATATTCTGTTGCCTGCGTTTCTTGGTTTCCTTGTTAGCTACAGAAGCATTTCATCCCATCTCTGTGTCCTTCCACTTTGCATGTACATCAATTATGTGTTGTGCACATGCATGCGCTGGCCGCCATTACGGGTTCATCATGGATCTTAAAAAAAATTGAATGGAGCATGTAGATTCACTTCGATTATTAGTTTTTGATGCTCAATTTAGTGTATTCTGGAGGTGTAGTTTCCACAGACTATATATAACATAGGTGTTTCCTGCCATTATCCATCGAATTATTGTAATGTGAGTGTGTTGGACCGTTGGTATTGTGCCCACTGACCGCACTTGTGGCGCTCACGTTCTCCACAAAGTGGGCGGTCATGTATGCCGGCCCAATGCGGAATGGCCTGACATGCGGGCCTGCTGCGACGCCTGCTAGGCCTAGCGGATAAGTCCGCAACAAAACTGCAAGAGCTAGCAGTTGGCCCGTAAGTGCCCACTTCACTTTTTTTTTTTTTGCGGGGCTGGTAAGGAGGCCGGCGGGTTGGCCGCCGCCGGTTACATCCGTAATTCCATGAATCTCCTTCTCGAGGTACCCATCCCAATAACATCCATCTTTGAGCCATGCAAGCCCGGGAATAGCTTTGCGCTTCCTCTTTGTTCAGATTTCTTGATTTGGGTCACCAGGTGCTGTCACACTTAACCCTAATTGATTACTTTAATTTTATCTTTCTGTGATATATGTTACTGCTTAACTGCTACTTCCATCTTAACATTCTTTAATCTCATGGTTAGGTAAAATTGCATCTAATGTCATTATTGGATTGTTTCTTCGTGTCATTTTTTAGACGGATGCAACACACTTCAATTGTATAGAACGATGCAAGCGCTCCCTGTTTGATGAAATGTGTGTTTTTAGTCATTGCTTTACAAGATGAGAATTCTTGACTGAATTTATCTTTGATGCAGCCCTAACAGCTACAATGTTCATACTTTATGCCTGATGACTAATGTTGATTGATATGGTTAGAAAGAGAACTCAAGTTGAGGAGCAAAGAAGGAAAAGTCCATGGGCTCGGACAACAGGTTACTTGTGTGCAGATATCTGTTAGATTCCCTAGAACTGATTAAAATAGCGTACATAAGTAAATTTCAGATTTGTGTAACGTTGCAACAGATGACATTATGTTACTTACATGCCATGTTCTTGGTTGGATGGAGAATCACAATACTTTTAGGAAAACAATGTATATGTTTTGCCTAAACGTTAAAATCCTTTTCAAACTGTAATGTAGTATGTAGTCTTTGTTGTCTGTATTGTTAAATCTTTTGATTTGTACGACAATCCTATTTGCTGGTGACAATCCTATTTGCTGGGATAATATGGCTGCATCTTTTGTGCAGTTTGAAATACGTAGGTACCTTTGCGCATTCTGATGCTCAGAGCTTGACAATTTAGCTGAGTGGCTTTTAGAGAAACAAATAATTACCTTAAAAACGAGAAACAAATAACATTTGTTGATTAAATACAGCATTTGGTGCTAGCTAGAGTTTTGATCACTAGCTTTCCAAATTTGAAATGAACATAAAGGGTTATTGTTTATGTGTTCCTTATGCTAGCTACAACCACAACATTCTATTAGAATTTCGGATTCCATTTCTCCATCTGTTTAGTTTTCTTGGAACTTTCTATGTCCATGGTTCCATGCCTTATATATCTTGGCTAATTTTACTAAACAATTCCTTGTTAGTTACTTTTTGTAGTTCCTTCAGCTCATTTTTTTTGTTTTGCTGGAGTATGAAGCAGATAATGGATAGAGCAAGGTCTTATGAGACTTTTTCTCGAATACGCAGGAGAATTGCGCATCAGTATATTAAGAAGAAGAAGAAAGGAGTCTCAGAAGACTCGAACAACCCCTCGTCATTTAGGCAAAGTTAAATATATAAGAATCTGACCGACCGAAACTAGACTACACCCCTCAATCAAAAGCAAAATACAACACTTATGACCACATGGTACTAAGGCCTTTAGCTCCTGCCATACACCATAGCTTGGCCTTATCTCTAATGTCCTGCAGAACTATGCTGACATTGGGTGAGGCACCGTCAAAGACACAACTATTCCTATGCTTCCATATCCACCAAGCCACTAACACGACCAACGAATTAAAGCCCTTGCGCTGCTGTTTAGGGACTTTCTGTAATGCTTGACGCCACCATAAGGTAAAAACTAAATCATCTGGCCCTGGAGTTAGCTGTTGCAAACCAACCATTAATAGCACTGAGAACCAAACATTTATTGTGAACACGCATGAAGTAAGTAGGTGCTGAATGTTCTCATCTTCTTGATCACATAAAGGGCAACACTCAGGGTGATCAAGACCACGATGGGCCAAACGGTCGGCAATCCTACATCGATTAAGTGAGACTAACCATATGAAAAATTTGCAACGAGAAGGAGCCCAAGTCTTCCAAATTTCCTTCCATGGTTCAAATTCCATAGCCCTCACAAAAAAACGGCGGTAAGCTGATTTAATTGATAACTGCCCTAAGGATGATGGCTTCCACACATGCTAGTCATCCACACTAGGAGTGAGCATCACTCCGGTTAGAATGTCCCAAAGATCTAGAAACTCCACCAGGGCTGCAGAAGGTAAACCACCCCTGATACCATGAACCCAAGTGTTATCAGTGAGTTCTTCTCAGACTGTCCTTTGATTTACCGCTCTTCTTGGCACATGCACACAAAGAGAGGGCGCAAGGTCCATCAAGGATTTACCATGTAGCCAATTATCACGCCAAAAGAGGGTCCTGGAGCCATCCCTCACAATAGAGCTGATCGATATGGAGAACATAGCTTCTGAAATGGGGTGCTGTTGAATGTCCAATCCAGCCCATGGGCGATCTGGTTGGGTCTTTTTGAGCCACATCACCCTCATGCGTAGTGTCCATCCAAGAATTTCCAAGTCAATAATTCCCAATCCGCCAAGCTCAATTGGTCTCTTAACTCGACCTCATGAAACAAGGCAATGTCCTCCCTTAACTTCTTTATGACCCTTCTATAGAAAAGCTCTTCGTACCTTGTCAATTGCTTTAATAGCCTATTTAGGAAATTCCAGTACACAGAGTTGATAAATAGGGATTACCGAGAGCATCACTCGAATAAGTGTGGCCCAGCTAGCTGAGTGCATCAAGGCAGCTTTCCATCCAAGTAGCTTATCTGCAATTTTGTCAATTATAGTGAAAAAGTCAGTTTTGGAGAGTTTTTTGACTGACAACGTGTCGAGACCCGAATATGCAAATTCGGACTCTCTGTATAAACTGCACTAGTCCAGGATCACGCTAGTGCACACAGCCAAATATAGATGTAATCACAGTCATACACACGATAATAATAATAAAGTAAAACCCGGATATCGATAAAATCTCAAAGGTACGACCTTATGGTCAAGCTTACAATATCTCTAGCCGGAAAGCCTTAACAAAGTAGCAGCGGAAAACCAAAATGAAGCGTAGCAGCCAATCAACAAGCCCACAGGCTATCGAGTGGAGAACGAAGTCTAATCCGTGAAGTCGTCGTAGTACTCTCCTTCTGGAACCTCCTGCTGATAATACTCCTCGCTCTCAACTGAGCAACATAGGCGTAAAGCCGTGAGTACATTGGTACTCAGCAAGTCGTTTGTAATAAATGAATGCAATATAATATGCAAGGCTTACCAAAGGAAGGCTGAAAGGTTAATTTGCATAAAAGACATTTCATGGTAAATATGAATAATAGATTGAAAGCGGAATTTAAATGAAAACAGTAATGATAATTAATCAAAGGAATTAAACATAACCCACTTGTGAACACCTATTCACAAGCTAACCAACAGTGAACTACCTGTCCACCTCCAACATAAACCACCAAGTTTAAAAGATAACACTACCCCTTGTGTGAAATCACCGAGCATTGTCCATGACCGAGGACGCGGCTATTCGAATAGTTTTACACTCTACAGAGATTGCACAACTGTACCCACACGATGTGATTAGCCTCGATCTCAGGAAATCACAACAAGGCCTTTACAATGCTATACCTCAACCCAATCCTGCCCGCTAGGGTTTCGCATCACACCCCACCTTGCGCCACATGGAAATCAGCAACCATGTCCATCACATTGGCAGAATTGAATTGAATTATTACAAATTAATCAGCCAGGTCCATCCCATACTAGACATGTGGTTTGCACGATTAAGCTCAGATCAATGGCGCATAAAGTTAAGTCCTTAGCATTACCCAGGCGAGGCTACGACATCCCCCGAAGTGCATCTGCACTTTCCCCTTTACTGCACGATCACTCGCCCGAGTGTAAAACCAAGTTTGTATACCCAGCAATGACACACCAATGTCATGACACAATTTTTAATTAACGTGGTACCAACCACAGTTCCATATGCTATTAAGTCAAATTAATGATTTACAGGTGATGATGAATCCAGTCGTAAATAAAGCAGGGCTAAGCATCTAATCGTAATAACCCATGTGACAAATAATCTAGCATCACTAGTATGTTTCCCAACCTAAGGTGACAAAGGTATCATGGTATTCCAAATTATCAAGGAGGGATAACCAGCATAGGACAATAACTATCAGTTGCAAAGTTTGAATAAAAGTAGCAATGCAACGTAACGTAAAATAAAATAATTAAATAATAGATTAAAAATCTAGGTTAAACATGATCAAAGGACACGACTTGCCTTGGTTATGCTCAGTGAGGTACTCCTGGTCTTCAGGCGTCGAACCTGCTCCACCGGAATCCGAATCTAACGAGAGAGAAAACGACTCAAACAAAAGAAACACATTAAATGATAAGCAAAAAAACTCTACAATTCACAAAACCACAACCAACAGCTAGAGCTCGATTTTAGATGAATTTAGAAAAAAGAACGGGGTCAATCGGAGCTAGGACGGAGGAGAACGGGCTCTCGGAAAATTAACCCTAAAGATAATTCGGGAAATTCGGAAATCGCGCTGTGCTGTGAACCCGGTCCACGGTAGACCAAACCCACGGTGGACTCGGTCCACGCAACAGTACACGCGGGGGGCGGCGGTGCTGACGCAGCGGTTAGGGCTGACGTGGCAGCTGCTGGTGCTGCCACGTGTCACCCAGCTGACGTGGTGCTGACGTGGAAGCTGGGGGCCGGATTTTGCTGACGTGGCAGGCCACGTGGCATTAGGGCTGACATGGCGTGCCACGTGGGTAGGCTGACGCGGCGCGGCTTGGGCGCGGGCGGCGGCGGGCATCCGACGGCTGCAGGTGCAACGCGTGGCGGGCGCTGGTGCCTCCGGCTCCGATCCGGACGGACGGTGCCGATGGAGCGGAGCGGGAGCGCGGTGGCGGCGACGGGCGACGCGTGGCTCAGGCACGCCGCGCGAAGCGTCGCGCGCGGGCACAGGCGCGAGTGTGGCGCGAGGACCAAGGGGCGGAGCGGGGCGACGCGGGAGGCGACCGGCGCGACGGCGAAGGAAGACGGCGGAGGGGGCTCACCGGCGAGGAAGCAGGGTCTCCGGCGGCAGCGACGGCGGTGGCGGCGACGGGCGAGGGCGGCGACGCACGGGCGACGGCGGAACGGCCCGGGAACGGCGGAGCGAGCGCGAGGGAGCGGGGTCTAGGGTTCGGCGGCGACGACGAACGAGCACGCGAACCAAGGTACGTCAGCGGGTTTTATCACGCAAACCGAGGCGTTCAAATCGGGGACAACGCGGGCGCGAGACGAGCGGGGTTCGGACAGCCAGGATCGAGACGCGTGGACGCATCCAACGGCATCGAGTGGGCGAGGGCGGGGTTCTGCTGGTGCCACCACGTGGCTTGACCAACGCCGCGGATGCGGGTGCGCGGGCGGCGGGATTAGGGTTAGGGTTTGCGAGAGCGGGTGCGGGCGCGGCGCGGTAGATGCGCGACGCGTGGCACGGGGCCGATCGGGCGACGGGGAAGCGTGGGCGGGAAAAGGTACGGCGGCTGCGGGGAGGCGACGCGTGGCGGGCGCGGCGATCGGACGGCGTGGAGGCGAGGTAGGCAGGGGGGCTGAGCGGCGGGCTGGGCCGACGCGATGCTGATGCGTGGCGCGGGGGAGGATCGGACGGCTGATGGTTTTTCCCATTTTCTTTTATTTCCAGAAATTCAAATAAATTGCTAGGGGCTCTAGAAAATAGCAAATAAATCCCAAAAATTCACCAAAAAACCAGAAAATTCCTTGAGACTTGAAAAATCCAAATAAAATATTTTTAACTTATGTTAATATTTATTTTAATCATATTAAAACATTTAAAATTCTAAAAATTCATTTGAAGCTTGAATTAATTTCAGAAAATTCCAGAAAATTCATTTTTAAATTCCTGGCTTTAAAAATAACAGAAAAACAGGATGTTACAAACCTTACCCCCTTAAACGAGATCTCGACCCCGAGATCTAAGCCAACTAAGAGAATAGGTTCGGAAACTCTGCTCTGAGGTCCTGCTCGCGCTCCCAAGTTGCTTCCTCCTCGGAATGATTGCTCCACTGGACTTTGTAAAAACGGACCACTTTATTTCGGGTGACTTACTCTGACACTTCCAAGACTTTGACTGAATGCTCCTTGTACGACAGATCCTCCTACAGGTCAACGGCCTCAACTGGCACAACCTCCTCTGGTACACGCAAACACTTCTTCAGCTGGGACATATGGAAAACGTCATGTACCCTACTGAAGGACGTAGGTAGCTCCAACTGATAAGCAACCTCTCCCCTGCGTTTCAGAATCCTGAACGGACCAACATATCTCGGTGCAAGCTTCCCTTTTAACTGAAACCTCTTCACACCTTTGAATGGTGTGATCCTGAGATACACAAAATCATCTGGCTCAAAACTCAGCTCTCGACGTCTGGTATCTGCGTAACTCTTCTGTCTGGCCTGGGCAGTTTTCAACCTTTCCTGTATCAAACGGACCTTATCCTCAGCTTCTTTTAAACAATCTGGACCAAACACCTGACCTTCCCCTGTCTCTTCCAATTGAGAGGGGTTCTGCATTTCCTGCCATATAATGCCTCAAAAGGTGACATCTGCAAACTGGCCTGATAACTGTTGTTGTACGAGAACTCTGCAAAAGGCAAACAACTATCCCACTTGGACCCATGATCGAGCACACATGCTCTCAACATGTCCTCCAAAATCTGATTTACTCGCTCTGTCTGACCATCTGTCTGAGGGTGATAAGCTGTACTAAAATTCAGGTGAGTTCCCATAGCCTTATGGAAACTACCCCAAAAACGAGAGGTGAACTGCGATCCACGATCTGACACAATCTTCTTGGGCACACCATGTAAACTGACAATCCTTGACATATATAGCTCTGCCAATCTGTCACCACTGTAGGTTGTCTTAACTGGAATGAAATGAGCAACCTTGGTCAATCGATCCACGATGACCCAAATCGAATCATAGCCCTCTTTGGTCTTAGGCAGACTGACTATGAAGTCCATACCAATTTCTTCCCACTTCCACTTGGGGACTTTCAATGGCTGCAACAAGCCTGTTGGTCTCTGATGTTCTGCCTTTACTCTCTGACAAACATCACAAAGGGTCACATACTCAGCGATCTCACGCTTCATGCTTGGCCACCAATACTTATCCTTAATGTCCTGATACATCTTGGTACTGCCTGGATGAATCGAATACAACGACTCATGAGCCTCTTTTAACAACACATCCTTTAGCTCTTGCTGCTTGGGCACACACAACCGCTGTTTGAACCACAAGGTTCCTTGGTCATCCACTGTAAATCCTGACTTCTTTCCTTCACTTAAATACTTTCTGATCCGCTAAAATGCCTCATCCTCTGACTGAGCCTGATGAATCTGATCATCCAAGGTAGGCTGCAACTTCATAGCTGCCAAAAATCCTTGCTCAACCAACTCTAGGCTAAGCTTCTGAAATTCCTCATGCAACGTTGGCTGACTCTCTCGAACCATCACTGAATTGCAATATACCTTTCTACTCAAGGCATCTGCAACAACATTGGCCTTTCCAGGATGATAATGTATGCCAACATTATAATCCTTTCTCAGCTCTAATCACCTCCTCTGCCTGAGGTTAAGCTCGGACTGGGTAAAGATGTATTTCAGACTCTTATGATCCATGTACACCTCACATCTGTTACCTATCAGATAATGACGCCAAATCTTTAAAGCATATACTATGGCTGCTAGCTCCAAATCATGAGTAGGGTAGTTCTCCTCATGCAGTTTCAACTGGCGTGAGGCATAGGCTACCTCTCTCTTGTCCTGCATCAAGACACAACCCAAACCTTTGCGAGAGGCATCGCAATAAATCTCAAAGTCCTTATTTATATCAGCTAACACAAGCACTGGGGCTGTGGTCAAACTCTCCTTAAGTTTCTGAAAACTTTTCTCGCACTCTGGCGTCCAAGTGAATTTCTTCTCTTTCTTGAGCAACTGCGTGAGAGGTCTGGCTACACTGGAGAAACCTTCAATGAAGCGTCGGTAATAACCTGCCATACCCAGAAAACTCCTGATCTGGGTCACTGAAGTAGGCGACTGCCAATCCAAAACATCACTCACTTTTCCTGGGTCAACTGCGACTCCTTCCGCTGTCAACACATGCCCTAGGAAGGCGACTTTCTTCATCCAAAACTCACATTTGCTGAACTTAGCATACAACTGATTATCTCTCAACTTCTACAATGCCAACCTCAGGTGCTCCTCATGCTCTCTCTCATCCTTGGAGTAAATCAAAATGTCGTCGATGAACACAACGACAAACTTATCCAAGTATTCCATGAACACCTTATTCATCAGATACATGAAATAAGCTGGGGCATTGGTCAAACCAAATGACATCACTGTGAACTCGTATAAACCATAACGAGTTGAGATGGCTGTCTTAGGTATATCCTCTTTTTGGATCCTCATCTGATGATAACCTGACCTCAAATCAATCTTGGAGAACACTCCGGCTCCCTTGAACTGATCAAACAAGTCATTAATCCTAGGCAAAGGGTACTTGTTTTTGATAGTGACCTCATTAAGCGCTCTGTAGTCCACACACATGCGCTGACTACCATCCTTCTTCTAGACGAATAACACTGGCGCTCCCCACGGGGATGAACTTGGTCTAATGTAACCCTTATCCAAAAGCTCCTGAATTTGCTTCTTCAACTCCGCCAAATCATTGGCTGGCATCCGATAGGGTCTCTTGGAAATCGAAGCGGTACCTAGTACAAGCTCAATCAGAAACTCAACCTCTCTCTCTGGGGGCATACCTGGAAGATCATCCGGAAACACATCGGGGTACTCCCTAACAACTGGTACGTCCTCCAACTGGATCACCTTGCTCTGGCAAACCATGACTGACTCTGGCTGACACTCGCTGGCTGCAAACTGTACCTTGATCCCATCTGAATTGGTCAAGGTCACTACTCTGCTCCCACAGTCTAACACTGCCTGCTGCTTCTGAAGCCAGTCCATCCCTAAGATTACATCTAGGGACTGGATATCCAACAAGATCAGGTCGGCCCTGAACTCAACTCCCTGAATGGTTATCCTAACTCCTGGACAACCTAGGTTGGATCTCAACTCGGAACTGGGGGATTGGATTAAAAGAACAGATTTAAAAGCAACAGTTTTCAATTATTGCTTTAAAGCAAAACTCCGAGAAAGAAACGAATGCGAAGCTCCAGAATCAAACAAAACTGTAACAGGAACTGAATGGACTAGAAACATACCGATCACAACATTTGGTGCTGCTTGGGCATCCTCTGCGGTGACGTGGTTCACCTGACCTCTCACCACCGGCGTCCTGCTGGCCTGTCCTGATGCCGGGGGTGCTCCTCGTCCTGCTCCTGGGGTAGGAGTACGACCGGGTGTGGCTCCCAAGTCGAAGCGAACTGGCGTCGGGGCCTGCCTCTGGGGGCACTTGCTAGCATAGTGTCCCACCTCATGACACTTGAAGCAAGTGACAGATGCTGTTGAATTATTGCTCTTCTGCTGCTGCTGACCACTGGAACCACCAGGACGCTATCCCGACTGAAACTGACGAGGCGTCTGAGCTAGGGTCCTGAAAGCTGACGACTGCTGCTGCTGCTGCTGTGGCACTCGTGTAGGCTGGTAGGAACCAAAGCGAGGCCTCTGGGATTGGTGCGACTGTGACCCGTGCTGGATCATCCTCCTCTTGCGAGACTCCTCGAGCTCGCGGCGACTCTCCTCAATGAGAATGGCCTTGTCCACCAACTGCTGGAAACTGGCATAGTCGTTGCCTACGACCTGCACCTTCAAAGCTGGGTTCAAACCCTTCTTGAACCTCATCTGGCGAGCTGCATCTGAGGCTACATCCTTTGGCGCGTAGCGAGCTAGCTGAGTGAATTTATTGAGGCATTCACTTACTGACAGGTTCCTCTGCTGAAATTCCCGGAACTCATCCTTCTTCATCTCGACCACTCCATCCAAGACGTGGGCATTATGAAAGGCTTTGGCGAACTCCTTCCAAGTGATGTTGTTTTGGTTTTCATGGGTGGCATAGTAGTTCTCCCACCACTTTGCTGCTGGTCCCTCAAGCTGATGTGCTGCATACAACACCTTCTCCCTGTCGGTGCACTGAGCCAAGTTCAGTTTCTTCTCAACTGAACGGATCCAATCATCAGCCTCTAAAGGCTCTGACAAACTGGAGAAAACAGGCGGTCTCGTCCTCATGAAGTTTGCATAGCTGGACTGCTAACGAGGTGCGGGTGGCGGTATTGGCTCCTGGTGCTATCGCTGTATCATAGCCTGCATACTCTGCATCATAGTTTGCATCATCTGAGTCTGGGCCACCAAAAACTGACTGAGGGCGGGGTCTAAGGTAGGTGGCACTGGCTGCGCAGCACTGCTCTCTGGATCCTGGTTCGCCTGGCTGCGGCCTGAGGAAGTCCTGGTATCAACCATCTTGCTCTGAAAAAGGAAATAACTGCTGACTGACCAAAGGCAAAAAAATGAGGGGGAAAAGCATAGATAAGAGGTAAATGCGTCTAAGGGGGTTTTGCTAATGGAAACCTAAACTAAAACAAACACTTAGCCAAAAAGGCTAACAACAAAACTGAGCAAAAATAAACACCATTAAAAGATTGACATGATCGCAATATAATGCTTTTAAGGCAATATTTGTAGCTCACATCACACACAACTGCAAATAAAATCCAACGTGTCTACTCGCACTATCTACTCTGAAGGCTCCCACTCGGGTCCTGACAAATAGGGTACACTGCTATCGTCCTCTGAATCGCTGTAGACAACCCACGAGTTGCGGACCAGCGGCGACTGCTCTCTGACTGGAACTGGAACCGGAACCGGGTTGAATCGCCGAAGATATGCTCGACGATCACCGGTGATACGACGTCTCTGCTCTGGACTCGGCGGTGTAGGCGACGGTAGAGGTACTGGCGACTGCGGTCGGGGCTCCTCCCTGACTGGCTCTGGTAGTCTAGGGATGGCTCTGTACTGCTCCTTGAACTTCCAGATGAGTCTGGCCATGTTGATCTTGTATAGCTTGCAAAGACAACGGATGGCTTTGTGCACAACTCCTTGTGCTGACATCTCTCCACTGGCACCGGCATTCTTGAAGCTGTGATGTAGAACTTGCTTGCCGACTCGGGTGGTGAAGTACAACCTGCTGATGCTTCCGATGCGTTGACCTTTATGCTTCTCATCCTTTGTGAGGTAGACGGGCAATCTCTTCAATCCAAGGCTTCGTCCATCCTCCTGTCGGGCTGTAAGAAGTTTGGGACATCTAATGCATTTATAAAGGAAAGATCAGTTTATAGCTTTATGAAAACAAATTTTGCAAGAATGGGGCGAGAGGCAAGAATCCTTAAGAATAAGATAAGAATATAGAGATATTACTAAATATCAAATTTAGTTGGTTTGATTTAGAAAATAAATTTTTGGGCTAACGACCATTCTAACTAGGGCTTCGTCCTACAGTCGATATGGCTCTGATACTATCTCTATCGAGACCCGAATATGCAAATTCGGACTCTCTGTATAAACTGCACTAGTCCAGGATCACGCTAGTGCACACAACCAAACATAGATGTAATCACAGTCATACACACGATAATAATAAAGTAAAACCCGGATATCGATAAAATCTCAAAGATATGACCTTATGGTCAAGCTTACAATATCTCTAGCCGGAAGGACTTAACAAAGTAGTAGCGAAAAACCAAAATGAAGCGTAGCAGCCAATCGACAAGCCCACATGCTATCGAGTGGAGAACGAAACCTAATCCGTGAAGTCGTCATAGTACTCTCCTTCTGGAACCTCCTGCTAATAATACTCCTCGCCCTCAACTGAGCAACATAGGCGTAAAGCCGTGAGTACATTGGTACTCAGCAAGTCGTTTGTAACAAATGAATGCAATATAATATGCAAGGCTTACCAAAGGAAGGCTGAAAGGTTAATTTACATAAAAGATATTTCATGGTAAATATGAATAATAGATTGAAAGCGGAATTTAAATGAAAACAGTAATGATAATTAATCAAAGGAATTAAACATAACCCACTTGTGAACACCTATTCACAAGCTAACCAACAGTGAACTATCTGTCCTCCTCCAACATAAGCCACCAAGTTTAAAAGATAACACTACCCCTCGTGTGAAATCACCGAGCATTGTCCATGACCGAGGACGCGGCTATTTGAATACTTTTACACTCTGCAGAGGTTGCACAACTGTACCCACACGATGTGATTAGTCTCGATCTCAGAAAATCACAACAAGGCCTTTACAATGCTATACCTCAACCCAATCCTGCCCGCTACGGTTTCGCATCACACCCCCCTTGCGCCACATGGAAATTAGCAACCATGTCCATCACATTGGCAGAGTTGAATTGAACTATTACAGATTAATCAGCCAGGTCCATCCCATACTAGACATGTGGTTTGCACGATTAAGCTCAGATCAATGGCGCACAAAGTTAAGTCCTTAGCATTAACCGGGCGAGAATACCACATCCCCCGAAGTGCACCTGCACTTCCCCCTTTACTGCACGATCACTCGCCTAAGTGCAAAACCAAGTTTGTATACCCAACCAATGACACACCAATGTCATGACACAATTTTTAATTAACGTGGCACCAACCACAGTTCCATATGCCATTAAGTCAAATTAATGATTTACAGGTGATGATGAATCCAGTCGTAAATAAAGCAGGGCTAAGCATCTAATCGTAACAACCCATGTGACAAATAATCTAGCATCACTAGTATGTTTCCCAACCTAAGGTGACAAAGGTATCATGGTATTCCAAATTAACAAGGAGGGATAACCAGCATAGGACAATAACTACCAGTTGCAAAGTTTGAATAAAAGTAGCGATGCAACATAACGTAAAATAAAATAATTAAATAATAGATTAAAAATCTGGGTTCAACATGATCTAAAGACACGACTTGCCTTGGTTATGCTCAGTGAGGTACTCCTGGTCTTCGGGCGTCGAACCTGCTCCTCCGGAATCCGAATCTAACGAGAGAGAAAACGACCAAAACAAAAGAAACACATGAAATGATAAGCACAAAAACTCCAAAATTCACAAAACAAGAACCAATAGCTAGATCTCAATTTTAGATGAATTTAGATAAAATAACGGAGTTAATCGGAGCTAGGACGGAGGAGAACGGGCTCTCGAAAAATTAACCCTAAAGATAATTATGCTGTGAACCCTGTCCACGGTAGATCAAACCCACGGTGGACTCGGTCCACGCAACAGTACACGCGGGGGGGGCGGCGGTGCTGACGCGGCGGCTAGGGCTGACGTGGCAGCTGCTGGTGCTGCCACGTGTCACCCAGCTGACATGGCGCTAACGTGGCGGCTGACGTGGCACCTGGGGGCCAGATTTTGCTGACGTGGCAGGACACGTGGCATGCCACATGGCATTAGGGTTGACGTGACGTGCCACGTGGGTAGGCTGACGCGGCGCGGCTCGGGCGCGAGCGGCGGCGGCGGGGATCCGACGGCTGCAGGTACAACGCGTGGCGGGCGCTGGTGCCTCCGGCTCCAATCTGGACGGACGGTGTCGATGGAGCGGCGCGGGGGCGCGGTGGCGGTGATGGGCGACGCGTGGCTCGGGCACGCTGCGCGAAGCGTCGCGCGCGGGCGCGAGTGCGGCGCAAGGACCAAGGGGCGGATCGGGGCGACGGGGGAGGCGACGCGGGAGGCGACTGGCGCGACGGCGAAGGAAGACGGCGGAGGGGGCTCACCGGCGAGGAAGCGAGGGTCTTTGGCAGCAGCGACGGTGGCGACGGCGACGGGCGAGGACAGCGACGCACGGGCGACGGCAGAACGGCCTGGGAACGGCGGCGCGAGCGCGAGGGAGTGGGGTCTAGGGTTCGGCGGCGGCGACGAACAGGCACGCGAACCGAGGTGCGTCGGCGGGTTTTATCATGTGAACTGAGGCGTCCGGATCGGGGACGGCGCAGGCACAAGACGGGTGGGGTTCGGACGGCTAGGATCGAGACGCGTGGACGCATCCAACGGAATCGAGCGGGCGAGGGCGGGGTTCTGCTGGTGCCGCCACGTTGCTTGACCAACGGCGCGGATGCGGGTGCGCGGGCGGCGGGATTAGGGTTAGGATTTGCGGGAGCGGGCGCGGCGCGGCAGATGCGCGACGCGTGGTGCGGGGCCGATTGGGCGACGGGGAAGCGTGGGCGGGAAAAGGTACGGCGGGTGCGGGGAGGCGACGCGTGGCGGGCGCGGCGATCGGACGGCGCGGAGGCGAGGTAGGCGGGGGCGGCTGAGCGGCGGGCTGGGCCGACGCGATGCTAACCCATGGCGCAGGGGAGGATCGGACGGCTGAGGCTTTTTCCCATTTTCTTTTATTTTCAGAAATTCAAATTAATTGCTAGGGGCTCTAGAAAATAGCAAATAAATCCCAAAAATTCACCAAAAATACCAGAAAATTCCTTGAGACTTGAAGAATCCAAATAAAATATTTTCAACTTATGTTAATGTTTATTTTAATCATATTAAAATATTGAAATTTCTAAAAATTCATTTGAAGCTTGAATTAATTTCAGAAAATTTCAGAAAATTCATTTTTAAATTCCTGGCTTTAAAAATAACAAAAAAACAGGATGTTACACAGCGGGAGCCTAAGATATTTGCAAGGGAATTCCTGTATTTTGCAAGAAATAGATCCTTGCACTATCTCAATGTCCTGTTGAAGGCATTGGATTGGGTTCATTGAGCACTTGCTGACGTTGGTGATCAACCCCGATGCCTCACCAAACACCCGAAGGTCTTATGAGACTGGTTTTTTGTATGGATGCAACACACTTCAATTGCATAGAATGATGCAAGCACTCCCAGCTTAATGTTTGAATGTTTGTTTTTTGTCATTGCCTTACAAGGTGAGAATTCTTGATTGAATTTATGTTCGATGTAGCCCTAACAGCTATAATGTTCATACTTTATGCCTAATGACTAATATTGATTGATACGGTTAGAAAGAGAACTCATAGTTGATGAACTAAGGAGGAAAAGGCCATGAGCTTAGACAATAGGTTACTTGTGTGCAAATATCTGTTAGATGTCCCAGAAATGATTAAAATAGCGTACACGGGTAAATTTCCCATTTGTGTAACATTGTAACAGATAACATTATGTTACTTACATGTCATGTTGTTGGTTGGATGGAGAATCACAGTACTTTTAGGAAAAATGTAAATGTTTTGCCTTAAGTTAAAATCCTTTTCAAACTATAATATAGTTTGTATTCTTCGTTGTCTATACTGTTAAGTTTTTTTCTTCTATTGGTACAACAATCCTAGTTGTTGGGATAATATAACTGTATCTTTTGTAAGCACATGACATGACCTAATTAATATGCCATCAATACATTGTGCAGTTTTAAAGATGTAGGTACCTTTGCACATTCTGATGCTCAGAGCATGACAATTTAGCTATGAGTGGCTTTTAGAGAAACAAATAATTACCTTAAAAAAGAGAAACAAATAACATTTGCTGATGTAAATATAGCATTTGATGCTAGCTAGAGTTTTGATCACTAACTTTCCAAATTCAAAATGAATGATAAAGTGTTATTGTTTATGTGTTCCTTATGCTAGCTACAACCATAACATTCTATTAGAATTTTGGATCCCATATCTCTATCTATTTAGTTGTTTTCTTGGAACTTTCAATGTCCATGGTTTCTTGCCTTATATATCTCAGCTAATTTTACTAAAAAAAATCCTTGTTAGTTACTTTTTATAGTTCGTTCAGCTCATATTATTGTTTTTGTTTTGCAAGAGCTGAAGCAGAAAATGGATAGAGGAAGGTATATGCAAGAAGCTTGCAGATTTCAGACGGATGTTTAAGGTATCCCCCCAATGTCTAGCAAGACATTCTTGATATTACTTGAATATTGCCTTTGATAATAAGATGAGAACATTGCAAACCACTTACTCAATAATAATCGGTGAACATTTTTTAGGATGTACAATCAAAAGTCAGTGATGTTGTTCTAGAAAAAGAAAAGCATGTGGAATATGCATTACAGGTGATTTGTGGTCTAGATCTGAAGTTCATTTGATATTTGTGGTGCATAATTTTGGTGTTTCATATTGATTTTTCTTTTTTAGAGCAATTAATAGTGTCAAATGGGATTATGAGTTGCTTTGGAATTCTAATGAGCTAATGGATTGTGACATTTGACCTTAACAATGCTAAATTCAAAGCTAAATACTTGTTGTACCTTCCGAATAGAAGAAAAGGCATTGTAAAGTCAAAATTAACTATTGTAGAAGGGGCATAGGTTTCCTGGTCTCTCTTCTTGTATCTATCTCATTAGGATAATTCTGGGAGCTTAAACTAAACTGATTGCATAGTGACTGCTGCACAATTTAGCTTTAGCATCTGATTTTCATCTGACATATGTGCACCATGGGAGCTTGAGGCTTATTTTCTTTTTAGTTTCATTTGTAAGTTGCTTTATATAAGAACAGGAACAGCTTGGTTTCGGTTAAGTTGCTCATGTTTTAGCTCTTTGATTTACATACACTATTTGACTCCTAGTACTTGTTTGGGCAGATCTGTGAAGACATTCACATATGAGTTATTGAACAATATTGCAAGATTGATAAATGGAATATTAGCACTCTTATTGACTATGTTACTAGGAAAAGCTAACATTTTAGAAGGCATCAATGGCTGGGAGCTTAGGCCAGCATTCCGTGAGCCACATCTTCGGTGGATGGAAAGGTAACCTTCACATTTCATTTTATTTAAAATTATTGTAAAACCTTGTGGCTAATGATACTAAGTCAAGAATCATTTCATGTTTTATGCTTTGATTTCGGATATAAAAAGGTAGATGCCCTAATAGCTTCTTAATATTTTCCATTTCTACCAAAAAATGATCGTATTCAACTTATCTATCACAACTTTGCACTGGAGCAGTGGCTCTTTGAACATAGTGCCCAGTCTTACATTTATGAGGCCCATTATTTTTTTTGGGAGGGAAATATCATGTGACACTATTTTTTATGCATTATAGGTGAATTGTGGTCTGAATATGAAGTTCATTTGATATTTCTGGTGCATAATTTTGGTGTTTCATATTGATTTTTCTTTTTGAAGTAATTAATAGTGCCAGATGAGATTATGAGTAGCTTTGAAATTCTGATGAGCTTATGGATTGTGACATTTGACCTTAACAATGCTAAATTCAGAGCTAAATACTTGTACCTTCCAAATAAAAGACAATGATTGTAAGGTCAAAATTAACTATTGTAGAAGTGGAAGAGGTTTCCTGGTCTTGCTTCTTGTATCTATCTCATTAGGATGATTCCGGGAGCTTAAACTAAACTGATTGCATAGTGACTATTGCACAATTTTGCTTTATCATCTGATTTTCATTTGACATATGTGCTAGGAATAGCTTGGTTTCGGTTAAGTTGCTCTTCTTTTAGCCATTTGATTTACATACACTATTTGACTCCTGGTACTTGTTTTGACAGATCTGTGAAGACATTCATATATGAGTCATTGAACAATATTGTGAGATTGATAAATGGAATATCGCACTCTTATTGACTCCGTTACCAGGAAAACCAACATTTTAGAAGGCATCAATGACTGGGAGCTTAGGCCAGCATTCCATGGGCCACATCTTCCTCGGTGGATATGAGATATATGTAGGTCAGCCAAGGTAGCTTAATGCTGCAAAAATTGTATGAATTGTTGTTCTGATTGCTCTTCTAAATTGCTTTAGGTTTAGCATTTTAAACCTTGACTGTCAAGCTGTAGTTCATACTTTACAGCCTGAAACACTTTGGCCTTAGATGGTCCAATTCACACTGCTCCATAAGCCTCCACTTGATTGGTTGCTAGTGCACTAAGATGGATATTTTGTACCCATCAGTTCTTTTTGTTTCAGTCAGTTATGGTACTTTTCCTACAATTAAAGGATCGATTTGTACAAATATTTTTTTTCGTTAAAATTGTATGAAACAAGTCTAAAAACATAGAAGTTGAAGTTTTGTGGCATCATAACAAAATTTTATTCTCTTCGATATAAGAATATAGGGTAGCCTTTTTCTCCCTATCTCATGGGAGTAAATGTTAAGAATAGCCCATCCTTGTTTTAGTTAATGCCAATATCATAAAATCAGGCATTATTGTGTGTTGTCTCAATTTGGCTGGTAATGTTTGTTAGTCTGATTTAAATCATTTTTTCTTGGTAAAGGAGGTTTTGGATATTACATTGATGCTAATTAAAGTAATCATACTGCAGTAAGTTGCTGACTGCCTTGCCCAAATAGAACAGTCATCAGTTCCACTTGTGATAGATAAGATCTAGCCTTTTTTGAAGGTATTGGCAAAAAAACATGTTGAAACATCAAGATAGGGATGCTAGACTTGTCCTAACATACTGCATATGTGAAGTTGCAAAAATAGCTAGACCTATTGTGCCTTACAACAATGATGTTTTTGTTGGAATGAAGCCCCAGATCTATTACATGGCCCAAAAAACATAAATATACACAAGAGTACATCAGGGAAATATGCTATGCTCTTAATATGTTTCTTGCTTAAAAAATGTTAGATATGTCCTCAAGGTAGCAGTAGGTATTTGTCCTTTACTCTTAGAAAGAATAAAGTTCTATTTTATTTTGTTTTCATTCCATCTGTTTTTAATGCTTTTGCTCTGGGATCCATGTTGCCTTTTCTTGATATTGTTTTATACTCCAATTTTGAAATAATCATTTGATATTTACAGAAGCAAACAATCATTTCTATCATATTTATGCCGTGGATTGAACTAATTGAGGAAGATGTAGGGACAACATCCACAAAATGATGTGATGTGGCCAAGAGTGTAAATGCTACATTGATTTGTGCTTTATCTATGCAATGCGAAGTTACAAGGCTTAGTGCTGAATTAAGCAAAGAGAAAGAAGCAATTAGTTATGGGAGAGATATAAAAATTCTAGTTCATGCGGATGCTTATGAGATTCCTCCTTTGCGTAATACAAATAAGATAGCAACACATGGAATTAGAGGTGTGGATGGTGAAGAAAGAAAGCTAGTTTAGCTCAAGCGGAAGACACAAGAACAATCAAATTTTCGTGTTTGCAGTTCTATGCACAAGGTTCATAAAGCTTTCAACGCCAATTCTGGGGTTTCAATGCACAAAAAATACATATTTGGAAAGCTAATGAAGTCTACTTTCCAACGAATCAAATGGTACTTGATTTGGAGTATTCTACACAAAGATATGGTAACTTCATTAGACGTTGCACAAGCTATTCGGAGAGACGCGCAAGATATGTCGAACATAATGAGTCTGTGCATTGCAAGCCAAGTGTGGATAATATTGTGCTACAACATGAATTTCCTAAGATTGAGAAGGTTTCATTTCTACCTCTCAATCGGATTTGAAAGCCTCCTAAACCGAGGAAGAAAATATATGAAGATTTGAATGTAACTCGGACTCAGTTCGGAACAGCCAGCAGGGCTAACGTTAAAATGCCCATAAATTTCACAAACAGAGTCTGATTTGGATGTTCTTGAACTCGTTGGAAAGCTAATTTAAAGCCCTATACAACTCATAATGTTCCAGCCATAAAAACCTCCTGGTTACAACACAAATTGACAGGTAAACCAACGGTTCTATTTTAGGTATTTCCTTCTTAGTTCGTATTGGCGTAGGCTTTTTGTGTTCGTGTTATATTCAAGTTGGCCGTACTTTTGATGCCAATATAAGGCCAGGGCCTTAGCCCCATTGTAACTTAGGCTATGATATAATAAGTTTTTATACTTGTGAAATAAAGGAGAAAATCGCCATGATGGTTGTTGGCGGTCAGATTGCGTGATTGCAGGGTTTTCTCATTTGGAGTTTGCTAAGTTGGTGCAATACAAGAATAGGAGGTTCTTGATATTGTCCATCAAATCTACAAGGTTCATCTCATCTAGTTCATATCTTCTTTGCTGAATTTACGGTTTGGAGAGTTCGATAGATTGCTTCTAGTGTGTGCATTGCATACTAGTGCAAATCACCCTTATTGAGGTTGTTGGCGACGTCAAGATAAGGAGAAGACTCCATCCGCAAGAACCAAAGGAGGAGGAACCTAGTGAAATGTACCAGGAAAGATCGGACCATCCCTACGCATCAACTAATCTTTAGTTGGTCCGTATCATCTTGGTATCAGAGCGTGGTTGATTGCGGTACGTACTTGTGTTTCTTGCTGATTTAAGGATGTCAGGAGCAAGTAGAAGAGGTTCGAGCGGCTACCACAGCGATGAATTGGGTGAACTGCTCGGTGATGATGTACCACTTGCTATACAGACCTGACTCAAGGTGCTTACTGGCCACATCAAACGCCGAGAGGACGTTATGCGTATTGATTTCGATCAAAGCATCAACAACGTGCATGCAAGAATCACCGAGGTACAAGATACGTTGAATGCTCACCTCTCAGAGGGCTTCAACAATCTGGAGGTGACACTTCGCCGCTTGGTGGGACGATTACCGCCGCTAGGAGGGGTCGGCGTATAGCCCCATGTACCCAACTTTATGCAACGTGCGTGGTCGCATGACGATGCATGCTACTATGAAAACAATGATGACATGTTCGATGGTCGTGAAGGCTATCCATGACAACCACGACGTGATTTTGTTGACCGTCGGGCTGCTGCACATGAAGGGTACCGCAGAGATGGTGTAGAACGTGTGGACGACGATATTGGTCGCATCAAAATAATCATACCGGAGTTTAAGGGCAGAGCTGATCTGGAGGCTTATTTGGAGTAGGAGATACGTGTAAATCAGATTTTCAACAACCACAACTACTCCAAAGAAAAGAAGGTTCGTGTTGTTTCGATTGAGTTCACCGAATACGCTATTATTTGGTGGGATCAATTGAACCGTGTAGATAAACGTCCACACACTTAGGAGGCAATGAAGCGAGTCATGAGAAACCGTTTCTTACCAGCATACTACACACGCACGCTGCATACAAAGCTATGACGATTAAATCAAGGCTCCAAGTCCATGGATGAATTCTATCAAGAGATGTAAGTGCTCATGATCCGTACCGGAGTTTGTGAGTCTGAGGAGGCTATTATGACAAGATTCTTTAAAGGGTTAAATGACGATGTGCGGAATCGTGTTGATTTGATGCAATACGACAGCGTATAAGAGCTACTTCACCAAGCAGAGCGTGCTGAATAATAGGTAAAAGACAACCATCCCAAGGTTGTCCGAACTCAAACATCCACTTGGAGGTGCCCATATCAGCAAGAGGGTGAAGGAGATTCAAGTTCTAAGCCGGTTGCATCCACTAAACCAGTTAGAACTCCGTTTAAAGAAGCATCAAAGGTGACAAAGTTCAACAAGCAAGAAGGCATCCAAATCTGATTTTAGCGCCTTCTCTACTACTAGAACAAGTCAAGTTGAGTGTTTCAAGTGTAAGGGTAGGGGGCACATGATGTGGGATTGCCCAAATGCAAGAAAGGTGTTACTCACACACGAAGGACATGTCATAGAGGGCGATAGCAATGAATCTAAAGATGATGATGACAAATCCAAAGATTCTCCACGAGAAGGTGTGTATTATGATCCTGAGGTTGGTCCAATTTTGATGACTCAAAAGGTGGATGGTGACAATAAACTGATTGTTGAGAAGGGGCAGCGACGTGGTGTTTTTTAAACTTAATGCATGATTAAAGGCAAACGATGCAAGCTTATGATAGATGGAGAAAACTACAATAATGTGATCAGCAAGGAGGTGGTTGATGCACTCTCATTGACTATATGGCATCATCCTAAGCCATATTATATGCAATGGCTTCACAATGTTGGTAAGCTGAAAGTTACTCACAGAGTTCGTGTGTCATTTTCAATTGATGGTTATAAAGACAAAGTGAATTGCGATGTTGTGACCATGCACATATGTTATATCATATTGGGACGTCCATGGCAATTTGATTGCAATGTTACACTCGAAGGGAGAGCCAATCGCTTCACTTTTATGCATAAAGGTGTGTTTCAATATTTGCTACCGAAGAAAGATGAAGGATTGTTTCTGACATTGCCATTAAAAGCAAAGAGTTTGTGAAGAATACCACAAAACCGAGGACGGTTTCGCTTGAAGGGGGAGGGGATAATATGGCCAAAAGTGTGAATGCTACATTGATTTGTGTTTCATCCATGCAATGCAAAGTTACAAGTCTTAGTGCTGAATTAAGTAAGGAGAAAAAAAGCAATCGATTATGAGAGATATAAGAAAATTCTAGTTCATACGGATGCATATATGATTCCTCCTTTACGTAATACAAACAAGATAGCAACATATGGAATTAAAGGTGTGGGTGGTGAAGAAAAAAAGCTAGTTTAGCTCAAGCGGAAGATATAAGAACAATCAAATTTTTGTGCTTGCAGTTCTGTACACAAGGTTCATGAAGCTTTCAACTTCAATTATGGGGTTTTCAATGTACACAAAACACATATTTAGAAATCTAATGAAGTGTACTTTCCAAAGAATCAAACGACACTTGATTTAGAGTATTCTACACAAAGATGCACAAGCTGTCCGGAGAGATGCGCGAGAGATGCCAAACATAATAAATCCGTACATTGCAAGGCAAGTGTAGATAATATTATGCTGCAATGTGACTTCCTTAAGGTTGAGAAGGTTTCCTTTCTACCTATCAATCGGATTTGAAAACCTCCTAAACCGAGAAGGAAAAGATATGAAGATTTGAATGTAACTCGGACTCGGTTCGGAACAGCCAGCAGGGCTAATCTTAAAATACTCATAACTTTCACAACGGAGTCCGATTTAGGTGTTCTTGGACTCGTTAGAAAGATAATTTAAAACTCTATACAACTCATAAGGTGCTAGCCATAGAAAACTCTTGGTAGCAGCACAAATTGACGGTTCTATTTTAGGTATTTTCTTCTTAGTTTGTATTGGCGTAGGCTTTTTGTGTTTTTGTTATATTCAAGTTGGCCGCACCTTTGGTGCCAATATAAGGCTAGGGTCTTAGCCCTATTGTAATTTAGGCTACGATATGATAAATTTTTATAATTATGAAATAAAGGAGAAAATCGCCATAATGGTTGTTGGCGGCCATATTGCGTGATTGCAGGGTTTTCTTGTTTAGAGTTTGCTAAGTTGGTGCATATAGGATCAAAAATGGTAACAGAGGGGGGGGGTGAATGATGCCTGTTAAAAATAGCCCCCAAGGTATCCACAGAAATTCACACTTCTCCGATAGCTATAAAAACTACAAAAAAAAGTTGATTAATTTCTCTGGAAATTGCAATTAGATTGATAAAGGATTTAACAACAAACTTGGCCAAAACCGGTAAAAGGCAGCATGCTTTAGTCTTTACTAGAGACAAGAGATAAGAACACAGACCAAAAAGAACACAAGGCAGAGAAGATTTTTGATAGCAATCATGAATCACTTAATACCAATCAGCTGCAAATAAAGCAACTTGCTGGCCAAGAAGTCACTGAGCAGCAGCAGCAATAACAGCACACAACTTGCAACCGAAGACAGCCTGCACCCTCAAAAGATTGTCGAAATAGTAGTTACTGTAAACTGGAAATAAACTGAACCGGAAACACACAAACTCCAACCGAAGTTGACTGAACTGAACTCATATTTTTGATGAAAATGACCAGGACTGTGTGCAGCCAAACACAGCAAAAGATGCAGTTTGACAGCTAACTAGGGAGCAGATAACTGAAAATAAACTGAAGATTCTTCACTGTTTTGGCCGAACAAACTGAGAAGCAAAATGCAAAAGCTAAACAGGAAATCCTGCAGTCATCCGAACAGCAACCCTGCAGCCAGCGGCAACAGCACAGCAGTAGCAACCGAAAAGGCACAGCACCACTACAGCAGCGGTAACCGAACACCACTGCCGCAGCACAGCAAAATCACATCAGCACAACACAGCCAAACATCAATGCAACAGCCCAGCCGAGTGCAGTTTGCAGACCAAAAGAGAATAACCGAAAACAGGTCACGCCTGAATCTGCCGAACAGTAAAAACTGAACGAAAGCTGAGAATCAGAGAAATTAACAAGTAATTGCTTGATGTTTCTGGGTCAAACAATCTGGGCTTTAAGCTAAATAACATCAAGACCTCAGGGATCAAAAGATTTCAACAAGAGAGCAAGAAATCAAGATTTGAGTTTAAATCTGAAACAAGAACAGAGAGTGGGACTTAATTCCAAATTACTTTCCATTCTCAAATCGTTTGCTCATGAGACTTTGAATTCAGCAGGGAAACCATCTTGAGAGAAGAAAACTCAAGCCAGAGCAATTTCACAGCAGAGATAACAAGAATCCCAAAGAAGATTTGCCTCCAAACCCTAGATTTCCTAAAAACAGAGAAAATGCTTCACCTCAAATCTTTGGAAAAATCAGCTTCTTGAGATCACTGCTCTTGGGAATGGTTAGCCAAAAAGGTTTAAAGGATTCTCCCCTCACAGAGCAAACCATTTTGCAATTAATCCATCAAGGATTCATCTCTAAACCACAAGAACTGAGAATAGCAAGGAACACACCTAAAGCACAGAAAGAAGCACAAGAAAAGGGATAGCTCAAAACAAAATCATTTCTTATTGATTCAGAGGCATGGGCTATTACATGGAGAGGAATGGTTACACATGAATGCTTGCCACTAGTTCACTCCATCTCTAACACCCAAAATAGCTCACACGCATGAACACCAAGGGCTTAGAGCACCCTAGCAAGAGGGGCATCACCAACGCTCTCTCTCCAATGCTATTGCCCACACATACTCCACACAGACCACTTCTTCTCTCCTACACGCCCAGACCAAAATGAGCAGCACCACCCCCTCAACAGGAAATTCAAGAAGTGGCATACTCCATCCACTCCCTCACCTCACCTCCATATGAGGCAAAAGTCAAACACCTGTAGAGAAATGGAGGGAACCAGCCATTTCACCAAGACTTGAGTCAATTCTCCAAATTGCCCTCAAGCACCTTTCCGGAAGCTTCCCGCAACCGGCATCCTAACCATCTAGACCTCGACTTCTCCCTGAGTCTAGTCCTGATCTGTTCCGTCGTTGCCCGTCGTGTCCTCCACCGATAGCTATGGTTTCTCATTTTTTGACTCGCAACCACCTCAGCAGCCTCGATCATCTTCGGCATCTCTGACCGTCTGGACCTCAACACCTCCTGTGCCTAGCCCCGGTCCTCCTTGCCTCACCATGACTTAGCTCTAAAATCCTGCAGCCACACAGACAAGCAAACCATCACATAGCACCGCACGAAACAGCATAATCAACATTAGCAAAAGTAAAGGTACTCAACCCTAAAATGCCCAAAACAAAGCTCAAACTCACTAAACCAACCGTCAATTACTCATCACAAACATGGGGATACTTCCACATGGTCTCTCAGTGCAAGGTAAGAACAGGAGGTTCTTGAGATTGCCCGTCGAATCTACAAGGTTCATCTCATCTAGTTCGTGTCTTTTTTCCTGAATTTACGGTTTGGAGAGTTCGGTAGATTGCTTCTAGTGTGCGCATTGCATACTAGTGCAAATCACCCTTATCAAGATTATTGGCGACGTCCAAACAAGGAGAAGACTCCATCCATAAGAACCAAAGGAGAAGGAACCTACCTAAACGTACTGAGAAAGATCGGGTCATCCCTACGCATCAACTAATTTTTAATTGGTCTGTACCACGATGGCATAGGTTATCTCTGTCTCAATAAGCTCTTCCTAAAACCGCATGCAACTTATATGCTATAGTGGCCATGTACACAGACCCTTTTAATGCCTACATTAATTCTCTTTGTAAATGATGTATGTTGTATGTAATCAGTGAATCATCGTCGATGTTAAATACATTCATATGTTGTCTTTTATGTTTCTATTGTAACGCACGGGCATTTGACTAGTTTTCCATTTAATTAACACACAAACCGGAATCGCTGCGTCCGCTGCACTGCTACCATGTTTTGCTGCAAAAACACACCTATCTCACACCTCAACAGAGTGTTAACCTTTATAAGCCTTTGCCATGTCTCTTTTGGACTTAAAAGCCTTGCTTTATGATTTATTTTACACTGTATCAATCGAAAATACATTATAGTTGCTGATAGCTTTTTTAGCGTAATTAAATTTAAAAAAAATAAAAAGCTATATCATCATGAATAATGAAAGAAATAAGGCAAAAAAATGTAAAAATCTATATCACTAGAAAATAAAATAAAAGTAAAAAGATAAAAACTAGAAGCTGAAACTTAAAAGAGCGGAGCGAGCCCACTTTCAAGTGAAGCGTTGACGGCCCTCATCTTTCCACGTCACTACCATCACTACTTTTCCTCCCTCGGTTCGCAGGAAACTTAAGAAGGATATTAAATTAGACCAAAGTAGATATTAAATTTAAGAAGGATAGATAGGAATGCTTGAAAGAAATATTTTAATACCTCTTTAAATTAATAATGACCGTCATGCATTCATGGGTTACTACTGCTTAAATAATGAAATATAGGGAAATTAAAATTTTATCATATGCATGTTCTTGCATCTGCATGCAGCTAGACCATCGTTATTAATTGTATTGTTTTGTAGGAAATTAGTAGTAGCATAGGTTAGACTATGTCATACACTAGTTGTAAGAGGAAATAGATATGACCCCAAACTCAGTGACTTCTCATCTGTTTCACTCTGATCATTAAATCAACTTCGCTGCCATCGTTACAAATTGAAAGCATATACAATAATAAGTTTAAACATTTAAAGATGGCAGCGAACATTGTAACTAAAAGTGCCCTTATCCTATTCTGCACAAAACATTTCCCGACGAGTGGTCCGTGGCGCTCCCGAGCGTGTAAGTTTCGGGTGTACCCAGGAACGAAGTCCTGGGCATACTCAGGAATGAGCCCTGAGCGTGGTCCCAACTGCGTAATCGTTGGGCGACCCCAAGAGCGAGTTCTTGGGCGTGCCTAGGCACGGAAGTCCAGGGTAGTGTAGGTTTGCACTCAGAGGTGAGCTCTGAGTGTGGTCCCAAACGCGCAGTTTTGGGCGGTCTCGAGAGCGAGTTCTCGAGCGTTGCTGGGCACGTAGTCCCAGAGTAGCGTAAGACTTTGGTTCTTTTTGCATCTCTTTGTTTCTTGGGAGTTATTTGGCAATATCATGTGATGTGATGTGATGTGGATGGCCATAACGAAAAGTGAAAGATCATGGTTGAGTGGAAATTAGAGTAGTCCACTAAAAAGGAAATTAACTTCTCCTCTCAAAATTGTGCTGAACCATAAAATCAATATACCACTATGAACGTACCCCAACAATATCTAAGAGGACCTTATTTAGGAAACCGGAGAGTTAAACTTAAATTAGGGTTAACCACTTCAATTGATCTTATTACAGATGGAACATCATAACCAGAACCCGTCTGGCAGGACCCAGGGACTAGAGTCAACAGAGCCCAATCCGTCCGAAGGCAATCACCAGTCTGGTACTCATAGCGTAATACCAGGGCAGGGTCAGCCACCGTTAGCAAGCAATAACCAATCTGGCAATCGCAGTACATTGCCAGGACAGGGTCAACCAATGGGCTCACCAGGGATAAGAAATGGGCAACCAGAAATTCGGAATGGTCCCACAGAAGTAGGGGATAACAGCAATGTGGGAGCGGCCAACACCCTTAACAACCTAGGAGACATGCTCAAATTCATGGAGAACACTCGTAAAGAAGCATAGGAAAATCAAAACTGGTTTTTGGAATCTCTGTTCACAAGGATAGCACATCCTGGACCCTTGTCTCTGTATAATTAGACTTCTATTTAAATTTTTGGTTAGCGTTGTAATAATTGAAACAGTATGTTGTACTCAACTTTAGCCCTGTGTGGCTACGTGCATGTATGCATTATATTTCCTCTAATCGTTGTTATGTTGTGCTACTCTGATGGGCTTATTATTCGTTAGAGCGATATTTTATCGGCTAACACGAATAATAATCCGTTGACTAGCGTAAATACCCCTTGGTAATTATGCGGGTCGTTACATGTAACATCTTATCTTGGGAACTTTGAAGTTTGCTTGAATAAAAACTCAAATTGAAATTTCAATTCAAAAGCTCAATTCAAATTTCAATTGAATTTCAAATTTTTAAAAATCCAAAACCTTCTTAGACTTGGCCAACCCATCCTCCCCTTCCCCCTAGCCCACTTGGCCGTTGACTCAGCCCAGTTGGCATCTGACCTGGCCCTAAGCCGGCCCATGCTGCCAGCCTATGTTCGACACGCGCACTAACCGCGTCATGCACGTGCTGTCAACTGCTTACTTGCACCCACCTGCACCACAGTGCAGCGCCGCCTCACCACTGTGTGCCAATAGTGTCGCCAGCTCCGCACAGCTTCTGCTCAGAACCCCCTTTTTCTGCCTCTACTCCACGCCATGTCCTCCTCACGCACGCTGCGCCTATGTCCGTCATGATTGCACCGCATCACTCCCGCGTGCCTCAAATCCTTCCCGACCGTTGTCTCTACGCATCACTTCCACCATAACTCACACGCCACACGCTGAGCTCCACCTCCCTTGTTTCGCACCGCGTTGTGCGCTGAGCATCGCCGCCCTCGGCCTCCGCACGAGCATCCAACAGTTAGCGCATCTCCCCCTCAGCTATAAAGCCCACACACCATCCTCCTTGTGCCCCCAATTGCTTCTCTTCACCTCCAATCACCCCGAGCCCCTCCCGCACCTCCTGCTCCCTCGGCTCCAATCGAATCATCGCTGTCAGCATCGACCAAAAAGCACCGCACCTCCGTTTGATTACCAACGGCTGGAGCACCGCACGAACGTCCCAAAGACGACTTGAGCCTCACCGACCATCCTCTCCCCCGTTAGCAAGCCGCTCGTGGCAACCACCTCACCACAACTAGGTCTACGCCGTCAGCCCGTTCCCCTCATTCTCGAGCTCCTTCCTTGCTTCTGGTGAGTCACTCTTAGCTTCTAGATGCTCCCCTAGTAAGTAATTATGTTATGTTGCTTTGGTTCACCGTGGTGCCATGCTCTAGTTACCACCACCACATAGGATCGCCGCCGACCACCCCGTGCTCCAAATCGAGCTGCGCCGCCTCGCCTAGAGGTTCAGTCCGAGGCAAGGAGTCCATTTTTGCCTTCCCCACCGACTGTCGTGGCCCCTCTTGCCGGCGACGAGCCGTGTCTTGCTCGATGGGAGGGGAAGCTACTGTGTGATTAGCTTAAGTTATTGACCATGATTAGTGTTCGCTAAACCTTGCTGACCAATGGGCTATCCCCTTTTAATTTAACCCTCTGTCTCTATGAAATGTGGACCCTAACTGTATAAGAATCCTTTTAAAACTAGTTAACAGTAGCAAAGCCACTGCCAAGTGGGTCCCATTCCACTGTTTGCACAATGCCCAGTCCCACCTATCAACCTCTCGACTTTTTCCTTTAGAGTTTTAAATCAAAAATGGATTAAAAAGCCATGGGTCCCACCTATCAGGATCTATAGCCTTTTTCAATAGAAAAATAATTTAAAATTAATTTAAATTCCATGGACCCCATCTATTAGTATGAGAGACTCTCTTCTTTGTTAATCTTTAGATTTAATCCAAATTTAAACTTTGGAGAGTCTGTTCTCACTCATTTTAACTCTAAATTTAATGAAATTTATTTCTAAATTTATCTAAATTCAAGATCTATCTAATGGTAATGTAATTGTTCAATTTGTAGTTCATTTAAATTTTTATTTGAATTTATTTTCTTTGCTCATGTGTTTATTTGCTTTCTAATGCAATTGTCTGAGTAGAATACGAGGACACAAAAGAGTCGTAGTACGAGACAACTCAAGATTTTCAAGATCAACCTGCTTGTGAGTGAAGCGAGTCAATGGTTTGATCATATTGAATCTACACCTTATGCAAATTTATGTTTCTTTAAATTGTCAAATTACATATTATTATTTTGTTATGCAAATGTATATTAAATTTAATGTTATAGATATATGTTTACTTAATATTGTATTATTATGCCATCCTTTAGATACTTGAATTACACAATTCGTGTCACCTTAGAAACTACAATGGTAAATTTACTAACTATAAGTTGTACTTAAGTGTCATGTTAGTCTTACTTAAGTACTAGAGCATTAAATTGCCCTACATCATCTTTGAATCATAAAAATTATTTGGATAGTCATTAGAGGGAAATGACTGACATATTTGATACAACATAGTTTTGTGCTTCTCAAAACCCTAAAACTTGCTGTTACCATATCTGGGCAGATGGTAAGATGGTTGGTGCGAATGTAGTACGAGAAATTATGGATTGGGTAGCACTACCCATATTACATTAAGGATTGAATCATGTGATGACCTTACAATATAAAATAGTACAACTATAAGTCTATAATGGATATGATCTGACTAACTAATTTGTATCCACTAGTGTAGATTGCACTATTGGAGTGACCCACGAGTTGTGTCGTTGGTTTTAAGCCTTCGTGAACACTAGTTGTGTCGCTGGTGTAAACCACCGTGTGGCGCAAGAGGGTGTCTAGGTACGGCGGATATAGCCTAACTTAGATGAAATTTTAGCTAGTGTAATTTACACTGGGTGATGCATTATAAAAGTCTTGTAGTGATATTCTTGATTCAGATGTTCAAGAAAATATGTAAAACATAACAAGTTTATTATTTCTTGTGAGTAAATTGTATAAACTCTTCAGAGTATAAATTATTCGAACAATGTGCTTACGGTCAAGGGCGGGCATCAGAACTTACTTGAGTTAATATCTATTTCAAAAATCTTTTGTGGGTAGGATGAAAACTTATCAGGTGGATATAACCCTAATTTTGGTTTGTCCTAGGTGGATGTAACCCTATTAGTGAAAACTAGTATATGGTGGATAAAACCTGCATCGTTATAAATATTGCTCAATTTTACCCTCTTTAATAAAATATAGTTTAATAAAAATGGTAAGTCATAGAAGTTATAATTATTGTAGTCCTTTAGCAAATAAAAAACCCAAGTCTATCTTGGTTAAATCTTACATATATAAATATTGTATTATGTGTGTTAGCTCGTGGAGTATTATTGCTTGTGCTCACCCTTGCCCACAAAAATTCCCTAGAACCTGTGGACAAAGAACACTACGTGTATGACGATGCCCCAGGAGCTCATGGTGAAGAAGATGGAGGAGATTAGGATAATCTCTAGTAGTTTAGGGTTTACTCCAGTTATTCTAACTAAGTTGGTGTTTATGTGCACCAATGTTATCCAACTCTTGGTTATATCAGTTGCACACAACTTACCCCAGTCGCTTACCTATGACGAGATGTGTGAAGCCCTTTTGCATCCGCTTCTGCTTCCGTATTTATGTAATATATCCATTTGGTTTGATTGGTTTTATTGTAAACTTGAGTCCATGCGGTCTATTTGAACTCTACTTTTGTATTATTAATGAATGATATTGTTTTACGTCATGTATGAAATGATTTAGTGATAATTTGTAGGCACTATTTTATTTTATTGATTCAGATAATAATGTAGTGGTTTTGCATAGAACTCCGAATTAGCTAAATCCAGATTGGACACTAGCGTCCGGTGATTTGTTTATTTTCCACACTAATTATAAGGCTCGGCCAGGCTAATTAAGCTACCTAGCCAGACGTGGTAGTAAAAAATATCATTGACACGCTGCTGGTAAACGAGATACATATGATTTGGGAAAGCTATCTTGTAACTACATAAGACGATAAAGCAAGCTAGATGTGTCATGTTGTGTGTGTGTGATGCACGAACTCGTATGATGCAGCCACCAACTAGATCGCAAACGCGGAACAAGCAACCGGGTCGTTGGGTGTTATTAATCTAACTTGTGCTATTGCTGAAGACCTCGACAAAGTTATGTTAGACGCGCTTGCCATCTGAATACAACTAGTCAGCTAACTCGGACTTGAAGGCTCTGTTCTAACGTCTTTTTCTATAATTAATAGTTTTTATCTGTATTTTTTAAGATAATAATTGATGATATAATATCTACATAAACACCATGTACAATTTTAAGTTTAGAAAACCGTATAAAGAGTTCATTTCGAAAAATCGTTCTATTTATTTTAACTTTTAAAGAAACTAAAATAAAAAAATCAAAAACTAAAAGTCTAAAAGAAGGAAACCAAAAACACGGAATCATCCATCTCCATTGTCTCTAAAGCAGCTGGCTTTGTACAACTTACTAGAATGAAACTTTATACGAGCTTCAATTTTATGTTATGTGAACGTAGCGAAGAACAGACGGAAATATATGTCTAATTAATTTGGGAACTCACGTAGCGAAGAATAAATTAAATGTGGATACATATTCTTTTTGTGGATCATCTTGCACAATGTCTTAAATAAAACAAGAAACCAATGAAATCGGGACACATTTTTCTTTCAAAAATCAATATACAAAGCCATGGTGGTTATTAGGAATCAGGTTCTCACTTGATACGACTTTTGCTTTTCTTTCGAAAATATAAAGAAACACGCAATACTTTTTCTTTTCGATTCATCGATCTCTAACCCCAAGTTTGGTGTACAGAACAGAGCAAGATTTTTTTGGGATCAAAATTATGTTCTCATTAATCATTTCTTCTGTACAAGTGTCGAGCCCACAGCGCAGTCCAAGCCTCTACGGTCCACAGGCCCATCAGCCGGACAGGACACCGCCGGCGAGGTACTCGTACGACGACGAGGCCCGCCGAACGCCGGCACTGGTGCCGGCGACGCTGGTCCCGGCAGCGCCTGCGCCGGAGTCGGCGCGCGGCTTCTCGCGGTCGGCGTCGCCGTCCTCGCCGGCGAAGTCCCTCGGCGGCAGCTCGGCGCGGCACATGGGGCAGGTGCTCCGGATCCCGAGCCACGGCACGATGCAGCCGGCGTGGTACCAGTGCGCGCACGGCAGCCGCACCACGGCGTCCGCGACCGCGATCTCCTCCGTGCACACCGCGCACACCGTGCCGGACAGGCCCGCCGTCGCCCTCACGGACGGCGGTGGCGATACCGCCGGCTCCGCCCGCCGGCTCCGCCCGCCCGCCGCGTCCTGCGGCGGGGGAGGGTCGACGGGGAAGGACTCCTCGTCTACGTAGTCGACGACGAGGGGGTTCCTCCTAAGAATGGACGAGAGGAGGTACCTCGCCGTGATCCAGTCGCCGTCGTCGTCCATGTCCAAGAATTTGCTCAGAGATCTCAAGAAGTAGAGGGAGAAAGAGATGTAGAGAGAGAGAGAGAAGAGAGATAGGGATGAGTCGAGGGGTGGGATTAAATAGGCATTGTTTGCTGCGTGAGTTTGTCTTTTCTTTCTTTTTTTTTCTTATTGGGAAAGCTGTAGCTGTAATTAATTACTGTGACTTTGTTTTGGCATGGGTTTATCACTTTATCCTCCTATCTTAGGTCAGTAATGTCGAAATTTCTATCTGCTGTCAGATCAATTTATTCAGAAACAGCTTTTGCTATAACTAAAAGAAACTAGTCTATTCAAAGGCCTATCGGTAACTACTGCCTGTTTGGTTTGAAGGACTGAACGGACAATGAACCATGCTATTCTAACTCCCAATCTAGTGCACTTATTTTGGTTAAATAATAGAATGAGTTGGTTCATCATCTCATCTCTCATAAGCATAAACTTAGTACAATATGAGGGATAGTGTCATGTCACCAAATTTATTGGATGATCCAATGATAGACCAATACACTCTAAGATAGGGTGATCCTAGAACCAAAACAACTCATATTAGCGCGTTCGTTTTAGCGATGGTTTCTAGTTTTTGATTAAAATTTTATTGTAGCTAGTTTTTTTACTGTAGTTGATTTGGCTTTTTGAGTATAATTAAATTTAAAAAAATATAAAAATAGAAAAAAATATATTAACCCATCACGGACAATGCAAATGAACATAGGAAAAAAGAAAAATGCAAAAAAGCCTAAAAATTCTAAAAAAATTCAGAAAAAAGACGAATTACTAAATAGTGAAAAAAATTGAAACTAGAAGCTGAAACTAAAAAAAAAAGCTGAAACAAGCGGAGCTGAGTAGGAATGAGCCAACCCTGTTTAAAATGTTGCTAGCCCTTTTAGCTTTAGGCCTCATTTGGCCCTAGGGGATACATTGGCAATGTTATGGCTTGTTTGGTTTTAATGACCGGACGGTGAATAGATTCTTACTCTGAATCTAATGCACCTGTTTAGTTTGAATAATAGAGTAGATTGGTTTATTACCACCTTATCCTTCGTAAGTATAAGTTTAGTGCAATATGAGAGATGGTTTAATTCCATCAAATTTATAGAATAATCTTGTATTAGACCAATCCACCCTATTTCCGGCAGGGCTCCAAGCTCCTCACGGCTTCGGCTGTGGGTTTCGGCCTAGGGTTTTTGGCTGAAATTGTATAGTATCAGCTTTTAGCTTTTTTGAGAAAAATGAGAAAAAAAATAGGACAAATTGAGAAAAAAATTAAAAAAATGTTATATCGTCGCAGACAATGCAAAGAAAAAAAAGAAAAAAGAAAAGCCGAAATAAGCCAAAATTAGAAGTGGTTTCTGATTTAAATAAGTCAAAAGCTAAAAAAAAGTTAGAAGTTGAAGCCGTTTGGAGTGAAACCCTAGCTTGGATCAAAGTTATTCATATTAGAGTTCACAATTTAGCACCTTAAAAGGAACTCATATCTTAAACATTGGGTTATTCTTTTAAAATACTTTTTACACATGAGAGATAGATGGCTTATGAGGGTTAGGGTATGTACGATAGTTTGTCTCTTAAGGTTGTCTCTAAGGTTTTCACCTTACTTAAAGATAGCATTAGAAATAATCTCTCCAACAGTAAATCATTTCTCTAACTATTTTATACTATTTTCACCTAACTTTCTGCCTTACACTCTCACTATTTGCGTTAGTTTACGAGTTTAAGTCATCTCTCGCATAAGAGACAATATATTATCTCTCTTTATCTCATCTCTCCTTCATATAAGATTTTATTTATTTAATATAGCTAAAAGACAGCTGAGATGGTAGCTTCGTTTGGTTTAATTTCTTCATTTTTTGCTGGGGTTTAATTGTTTCAACCAAATGAAGCTAACTCTATTTAGTCCGTGTTAACAACAAGCCAAACAGGGCCCAAAACTACAGAAACAAATATTGGATTGGGTAATTTCGTTGACAGTGCAGTGATTAAGGGCATGCTCTAAGAGGCTGAAAGCGCTGTCTTTTAGCTTTTTGTGTAGATTTTTTACTATAGCAATTGTTAGCTAAGTTTAAAAATAAAAAAATAAGGAAAATTAAAACACCACTATATCTTTAGAACAATGCTGAGAAATAATAAAAAAAACTAACAAACTAAAAGGCTAAAAAATCAAAATTTAGAAGAAAAAGCTGAGGTAGTTTGGAGCATGCCCTTAGACACGATGGGAGATAAGGTAAGGGCAGGATAGACTGACTAGATAAAGGGGTGCTCGTTTTAGCGATGGCTTTTGGCTAAAATTTTACTGTAGTTAATTTTTTTACTGTAGTTAATTTGGTTTTTTGGGCATAATTAATTTTAAAAAATATATAAAAATAGAAAAAGCATGTTAACCTATTAGGGACAATATAAAGGAACACGAAAAAAAAGAAAATACAAAAAAGCCTAAAATATCTAAAAAATTCAGAAAAAAAAAATACTAAATAATGAAAAAAAGTAAAAATTAAAAACAGAAGTAAAAAAAAAAGTCGAAACGAACAGCACCTCAGCGCATGTTTGTGGGAAAAGAAGCGGGCCGTTTTGGTGTTGGTGGCCGCGCGGAGTAGCTATCCGGCTAGTCAATTCTATGGGCTGGGATCCAAGAGAGTTCTGTGCACGGACAAGAGCACAAGGGATAAGTATGCCGTCTTTCGTGGTACCCCTTTTTTTTTCAGGGCAGTGTGCCGTGGAATCAAGCCCACACCGCTTGAACTTTCAAACACATGTCAAACTTTCCTAAGAACTTAGAAGCCATTTGATTGAGCTAAATTTTGATAATTTATAGCTAAAAATATATTGTAACTGATTAAAAATTATACTGTAACTGAGATAGCTTATTTGATATAATTAATTTTAAAAAATATAAAAATAGAAAAAAATAGATTGGCTCATCACATATAATACAAACGGATATGGAAGAAAATAACTGGTAAAAAGCTAATAAATATCAAAAACTAGAAAAAAATAAAAATTTTAAATAGTAAAAAATAAATCAGAAACCAAAAATCTAAACTCTAATGAGTAGGGCCTTAGGCATGTGATGGCTCGTTAAAAATGAGTAATTTGCTTGCTAAGAAATCGTGCGATAGTTACCGAATGAGTAGTGTACATGGTCGCGTAATATAATATAATGCTTATATGATGGTCGGTCAGCGCGCCATACTAACAAAATTTCTCCTAGCAAGAGAACAGAGTCAGCCTCACGGCATCCGTCCGATGTATGCGTTTAAGAGCATATACAATAAGATGATATGAGCTGTCTATTAGATACATTATATAGAATTTTTACTGATATGGATAAAAGTGAAAAAGGAGAAAATAAGATTGTCTGTAATTCTATAGACAGTTGAAACGTGAGAAAATAGCTTGTTATATACGACTTTCATGCCATTGTATCAATGCTGTCTATAAACAGTCTGCTATAGATGACTTTTATACCATTGTATCAATAATGTCTATATTTTACAAACAACCGATTATAAACAACTTGCAAATAACTCATTATATAAAGTGTCTTTAGTGTTATCTTATAGATGACATAGAAGGGTTTTATAGACATCAACTATCTGTACTACTGTATATGCTCTAAGGCTGTGTTCCATTGAGCATAAAGCTCAAGCTTTTGGCTAGTCCTGTTGAGTTTATTTTTTTGTAGCTACTGTTAGTTTTTTTTAGTATAATTAAATTTAAAAAAATTAAAAGAAAAAAGGTTATATTATTACAGATAATATAAAGGAATAAGAAAAAAATAAAAATTTAAAAAAAAATAAAATTAAAAATTTAGAAACTAGAAACTAAAAATTAAACTCAAATGAGCACAGTTTAATTAGCAAGATGTTTAAGCTCGAATGCGACGATCGGTTGAGCTATCACATCACAGTTCCCTCGGTCACGGAATGAATAGCCCACGTCATCAATTGGCATTCTCATTTCACACGTCTCTCCACCAAATCCTCCAACAATAGCTGTGTGCTGTATATTCGTGATCGCGATGCTAGCAATCAAGTACTTAATTTGTAATAATATAAAAAGGAAAATTTTGTTCTGTAGTATTGAAAGTTCACTGTTTTTAAAAAATACCATCAAAAGAACCGAGCTTCGGAAATTATTACCGAAAGGTTCATCTCGCTTCGGGATTTAGCACTATGTTAGTTTAGCTCTCATTTTTTTGTCTGATGACAATGCGAAATGTCATTTTTACCCCGGTTTTATCACCGCCGCCACCTCCTTCTTGTACCCCCACCGCCGACCCCATCAGACTCTCCCCGCCGCGCGCCTCTCACCTCTCCCCGCCGCGATCACCTTCTCCCCGCCCCCACCGCGCGATCCCCTCCCCCCCCCGCCGCCGATCCTCCTCTCCCCCGCGCCCCCCTGCCGATCCCCCTCTCCCACCCGCCCCGCCGCCGATCCTCCTCTCCTCGCACGCCCGCCGCCGATCCCCTCTCCCCCCCCGCCGCGATCCCCTCTCCCTGCCGCCGATCCCCTCTCGCGCTTACCGGGCGCCGCGGTGCCTCCTCCACCCGACCGACGCCGGATCCGGCCTCCCCGCACCGGATCTGTGCTTCCTGCGCCCGGATCCGTCCTCGGCCAGTCGGCCCTTCGGCCGTCGCCGCCCGTCCTCCTCGTTAGATCCGCTGGCTCAGACGCCTGGGGGAGCAACTTCCCATCGCGGCTCGTTCGTTCGCCCGTCGCAGCGTCGCGGATCCCTGCAGCCGCCCGTCGCGGCTGACTGCTGCGGCCTCGCCTTGTCGTCCCCTCCGCACGTGCCTTCACCGCCCGTCGCGTAGCCGTCCGGCGGGCCGCATCTGCGTCGCCGGCCCCGCCACTGCCCGCTTGGGGAGCCGATTCGGGCCATCGTCGCCTGTGGCTGCTCGATTCGGGTGGCCGTCGCCTGTGGATGCTTGATCTGGGCCGCATCTGCGTCGCCGACAGGCCCGCCACCTCCACCTCCTGGAATAAACAGGTGGTAAGGGCATTTTTATCTCAGTTAACACCGTCAACATGAAAAACTAACAGAGTGCTAAATCCCAGAGCTAGGTGAATCTTTCGGTGGTAATTTCCGGAGCCTAGTTCTTTTGGTGGTATTTTTCGAAAACAGTAAACTTTCAGTGCTACAGAACAAATTTTCCCATATAAAAATCAAATTGGAGATACAAGATGTTCTAAATTTTCTCTGAACTTTGTCGCTCTTTCATCTGTAGACTTGTGTATATAATGTACAACCTTTATCCTTCTTTATAGAGAGAGATGGACTGTCTTCATGATAAAATAAACTATATAGGACAAAGCTACGCTAATGTACCTTCGTTTAAGTAAAGTGCTCACACAATTGGACTTTCATGAACAGGCCGATGTACAACACTTCTAGTGGACACTTTCACAACACTATGTTTATGCCTTATTAAAAATTCCATCCGAAAATCCAGTAGGAAAAACTATATGAACAAAATAGTACATAGCTCATGTTTTTGCTATTGCACATGCTGCCTTATTAAAAACTTTCAATGAGAAAATCTATTAGGACAAAACTCAAGGGAAAAAGTCTATAACATCTTTTCGTCCCAATGACGAATATATATAAGTATTTTTTTCTACACCTAGGTGTAATTACACCCTATATTGTGTCTCATAACGTAGCGAGTATCTCACGTAACGGATGGTATGTACATATAGTATATAAGTATTTAAGACCATCTAGGTAGTATAAATAATTTTTCAGATGTGATATATATATATATATATATATATATATATATATATATATATTGAGATACTCCTTTTTATGTGTGTATTGAAAGTATTTACAAAATACGCTAAAAACTATGGACTTCCTTGCAATTTTTTCATATGGTTCACATTGATGTATCTTATAATTAGTATACGAATATATCTAAAGTGATAAAGGAATATTTAATGTTCATTTAGGTGATATATTAGAGGTGGGTGTAATTACACCTGCGTGTAGAAGGTATTTTATATATATACATATATCTCCTCTTGAAGACAACAACTCCTTGTATCTTCTCATACCAAATTTGTAGACATGTTTTGCAACTTGGTAAACAAATCTACAAATCTCTTGGACATGATAAATCGATGTTCTAAACTATATACAGTCATGTGTCATTTCATATAGAGCAATAATCTCTAAATGATTTGTTGATATAGCAATAATAGATTGTTTTACGGATCTCCAAGAGATAGATGTACTTCTGCTTAGAAAATAGCCAGGATTTGAGTAAATCGTTAGTCATCTTGACGCTTAGGACAAAGAGTCCAATATCACTTGTACCTTGCAGGTACCTTTTAATTCTATTCTAGTGCTCCTTCATAGTTTTAGAACTCTTATCTTACCAAACAATTTACTGTGTAAACGTAATATCAGGTCTAGTATAATTTGCAAGATATAGCCGATACAGCGCAGAGGCGCTGCTGCAGTTGGCAATGACGATGTGGAGGCGTTGACGGTTCACCTCGAAAGGCGAAGCCTTGTGGCCAATGGTCTTCGTTAACGACGGTGAACCCAAGCCCGACGACTGACAACACGGAGGTGACGACCGGCAACGAGAGTGAGACCATAACGGCATCAATGCAAGCGGAGGTGTGCCCTTTCTAGTTGGTTGAGGTGGTGGCAGCGTGCACGCAGATGCATTTGTGCCGTCATCTTCGGCGATAGCGATTGGCGGCACGTGCATGGTGGCGCCCGGCCGTATGTCTAGGGCAATCAATGGTGCACGCGGAGGAGTATCCATTTCAATCTCGATGACAACCGATGGCATATATAAAAATTATAAAAGTAGAACGGAAGACACAAGATGTAGTTCCATGCTTTCTCTTAACTTAGTTGCTCTTTTGCCAATATGCTTGTGTGTACATTGTGGAGCCCTTGCCCCTCATTATATAAGGGATGTGGGGTGGATAGAATAAATCATATAGAACTAAACTACGGTAATATGCCTCGTGGGCCTACCATCCTTAATAGGTATTTGTTTAGGTAAAATGTCCACATAATAGGACTTTCGTTAATGGAAAAATAATGGACCATGAGGTTCGAGTCTGTTAACTACGTATTAGATATGTTTACTATATATTTATATGATTAAGTCTTGGTTGTTCAGTCCTAAATATGACTATAATAACCTACTGTACCTCTTCGTAAAAAAATAAAAAAAATGCAGGTTGACATTGTAAGCTTACATCTTCATGGCATACATTGTGTTTTTGACTAACCCTACTTGTTTCGGTTTTTTTTCAGTTTCAACTTCTAACTTCAGCTTTTTTTTTCACTATACAGTAATTCGTCTTTTTCTGATTTTTTTAAAGATATGTTGAGCTTTTTTGTATTTTCTTTTTTTCCATATTTCTTTGCATTGTCCGTGATGGGCTAACATGTTTTTTCTATTTTTTTATTTTTTTAAAATTTAATTATACCTTATAAGCCAACTCAGTCACAGTAAAAAAAGCAGCTATAGTAAAATTTTAGTTAGAAGCTAGAAGCTATCACTATTCCGAACATCCTACACGCGATGAGTTTGATTTGCTTTATGGTACTAGGATCTAAGGGTGGAGACGATCGAGGTGGTCAACTGCTAGATTCAAGATTGATGCTAAGTTCCATCTTATGCATACATCGTGTTTTTAGCTAACGATTTGTGCCCTTGTGACGTGTGATAGTTTCAACGTGCTTTATATGGTACCAGTGATGAGAAAACGGATGCGTTGTGCTTTAGATGTGACACGTGGTAGGTTCCAATATGCTTTAGATATTCCCATCTTTTGCCCAACAAAGGATATGGACTGTAGTGCTCAAGTTGTAGAGCAGTGCCAGTAGCAAAACCGACTAAGCAGCACAGAGCAGGTATCGAACTCAAGGAGGGTCTGTTTTTTTTTACTACGATTTACGAATTTTAGTTAAAAATTTTGAATTTTAGCTGTTTGCAACAGAGATTACGGAAAGAGATACTCGCTTACGATTTTAGATAGTACAGATATTGGATTTTTAACGTATACTATAATTAACTTGTAGACTCTATCTTAAAAAATACTCTATTTGAAAATTAGATATTATAGTAAAAATCATTTTAAAAAGCTAAAAAGAATATACCCGTAGGTCTACAAAGCACGGTCAAAAGGGCTACGGCGCCCACAGAATCTATCAAAACGATCCGTCATAGCTCTCTGCAAGTGAAGTGAGATAATCTTTTAGCCGAGGTTTGCTCAGATATAAATTAAGGGAAAAAAAGATAGCTTGGCTCGAGAAAGTAAGCATCACGGAGAGCGACTCCTCCCCGACCTCAGCGTGTACGTGGCTCAAACGGCCGAACGGGGATAATTGTATCAGCACACGGTAACCGCGAACAGATGCAAGTATTTCTTTATAAAATGCATAGCAAAAAAAAAGTTCGAAACTGTGAATATATGTTATAAAAAAACGCCAAATCAATCGCAAGATGGCTGTCAGAAAAAGGTGACACTCGCAAAAGAAAAGGTTACATCTCACGACAGTTTCAAGCAGGAGGCTGGGTATAATACAATCGACTGTCGAGATAAACAGCAATGCCAAATCAATCACAGGATAGCATGCAAGGATCAAGGCAGCAATACTGAAAGATTATTTGTTTGTACAAGAAATGGCAAGTTTCGTTTTGTAGCAGCCTAGCGCACAAGTAGATAGGCCAGAAAATATCGTCCAAAAGCAAAAAAGTTTATAGTATCTACATCTTAAGCTCGGGCGTTGCTCCACCTGAGGTACCAGCACTAGCCAGTGAGAAATGAATACAAAGAATGTCGTATCATCGTCAGAACTTTACAAATGAATAGTCAGTTCCCCATGGACCTACTCGCATCCTGGAAGACCAAAGAACCTTTATTAGACACCGTTCAAATTAGCTTTTAGTTTTTACTTTTTTTTATTATTTATTAATTTTATCTTTTTTCAGTTTTTTTATTTTTTAGATTTTTTTATCTTTTCTTTTTTCCCGTATTCCTTTGTATTGTTTATAATGGCTAATATGTTTTTCTATTGTTAAAATTTTTAAATTTAATTATACCAAATAAACCAACTCAGCTACAGTAAAAAATAAACCAGCTATAGTAAAAAAGTCATAATCCAATACTATTCTGAGCATCTCTAAGACTTCCTTATAATTTCCTTGTAGTGCAACATAATTGCGGACAAAAACATACCTATTAGACTCTAGTAAATATTAACACAGCTCGCTTATGACGAAACAATTAAACAAGCATGATCCATTACTCTGGAAAAAATGACTACATAAAAACAGTAAGTACGTGGAAAACAATGGGTAGATATTCTTACAATTTATTTAAAGCATTGTCATTACAAATGCAGATGACAAAACAAATGCAAATTTCTGAAGGAGTCAATAACTCAATATTACGCTATAATAACATCCAAGACATTTCACAAGGCACCATTCACATGCGACAAGTGTTAGTGATATGCCCTAGAAGCAACATGGAGATGTTGTATATATCACATACTATGTTTATGATACATTACTTTGTTCCTTGGAATAGACATCATCATTATTGATCAATGAGTATGTGACTTATTCATGAGACTCTTAAATACTAAGATGTTGCTATTTCTAAATGATCCCTGATCGTATATCATATGAGGAGCAAATATGATTCAAAGACAAAGATCAGCATATGTATTGATTGATGATCATGTCTCATGGATCATGGTATGGTGATACCAAATCAATAATATGGACATGTGTTAGTGAACATATGTTGGATAGACTGCCATGAGACAACTGCAGAGATTCCATGTGTCATCAGTTGGTCTCAAGTAGTGTTTATGTAGAGTCCTTAGACTTGAGATCATCATGGTTCCCAACATGAGTAGTAGCTTATTTTGGGACTACTAAACACTACTCCGTAACTGGGTAGTCATAAAATTAGTCTTCGGGTTTGCCATAAAACATGTAGTGGGATGTGAATGATCAAGATAGAATTTGCCCCTCCTTATGGGAGAGATATCTTTGGGCCCCTCGATGTAATGGATTATGAAAGTGCATGGCCATGCCAAGGTGATTGAGGAGTCAATCACGAGTTTATAATCCATCACGGAATCGAGAGAGTGATTGAGCTATTAAGAGGATGACACAGGTCTCGCCTTGAGCTCAATCTATATCGTGAGGCAAAGGGATTCGTACATGAGAGAACAATACAGGTTCAACCGATATGATCTTTACATATACTTTGGGGTTAATATGTCTTACTAGAGGCCGCTATTAACATGGTAACCGGAAAGGCGTTTCCGGGTCACGACCAAGTATCGTGAACCTCTGTGTCGCACGCTTAACGGGTTGGAACACTAATTCGAATATGATTCGGATATAGGCTCAATTCGGATAGAGATCCGAATAGACTCCTATTGGGCCTCGGTCCACGAGGCCCACGTGAAGAGGTCTATATATATGGAGGCGAGGCGGAGGATTCGTGCTGTTAACATCTAGCAAAACCCTAGCCGCCACCTCCCGAGCCAAACCCTAGCTGCTCACGAGTGCTAGTACACTCGCGATCGGCGTTCGACCCGGGCGTGTGGATACGGTGGGCGCTGCTCGTTGCGATCTTGATCGGCGTGCGTGGAGGAGACGATCTGTTCAAGACGATTGGCTACTTCCACTACTACCTCGACGTGCGTGATTGGATCGGTTTCCAATTCTTCTTCCGCTGCGCTGCGCGTCTAAGTGGTAATGATCCATGATCCTTCCTTAGCATGATGTTCTTGGGTGCGCGGTAGAAAAGTTTTGTTTTCTGTTTCCGTAGCCTACGCGTATTCTTTTAGTGGTATCAGAGCCATCTTGCTTAGTTTGCAATTCTGTGAGGTTTTCATAGCGGGGGTCAGCGGGACCGCCGTGTGTATCCCCCCCTTGTATAGCGTCTTGGGTTCACATCGTTAGGTAGAATGCGATTCTACGTCTAACTTGTTTTTGCAGAGAATGATGTGAATAGTATGGCCCTATAGCTTATTTGAATGTATGAGATGTATGTGATGCATGTAACATTCGTTCATGGCCTGCGTGTCATGATTATTTCAGCTATTGTTAGCTGTATATATTGTATTTAACGACCTGCGTGTCGACCTTAATGCTTGAATCTATCTTTGTAATCTTCAATTTCTAGCTATTATAGGTAGTAGCCTAGTTTTGAGGTTACAAGCTTTTAAGCATGATGGCCTAAAGGAGTGATGTGGAGGATGGAGATCGTCTACACCTACTTGGAGATGGATATCACCATTTTTGGGCCATACTACTTCACAGTTAAATGTGTTTATCTATGATGTTATCTATCTTATTCTTATGCAATGATATATGTGATATGTTGCTTTGGTAGGATAGAATCCCTCTTAAAATTAGGTGTTAATGCCTTTCCATATGTTGCACCAAAAGATAATGATCACCGCATGGTAGGTCTACCAAAGTAGAGTGCCATCGGTTATCATCATCATTTGGGGTAGATGTCGGACATCTACATGCGGAAGCATTTAGTTTACTTAACAAGGTTATCAAAATAGTTTTGGACCTTGGGGCATAGATTGGGGCCGAGGCATAGTAATGTCACCCAAAGTAGAGTCACATAGGGATGTGATTCGCAAAGTGTTGCTTACCCATGTCACTAGTTTTCTAGCCGTGATGCCAAAGCTCACTAGGAATTAGTGAAATGAGGATCTTTACCCACTATGTAACTTAGAGGAGTTTTGTTGCAAAACTCATAGTGGGAGTCTTTTGCTAAATAGTTTAATAAAAGATGAACATAAACATAGTGCTAAACTTTTCATATTCTTGTGTTGTAGATCATGTCACTAACTTGCATCCAAAGACTTTTAATTTGCGATCTGTTCTTGAGATTCTTGAGAAAGAAAAACTCAATGGAACAAACTTTTTGGATTGGTATCGCAACTTGAGAATTGTTCTCAAGCAAGAGCGCAAGGAGTATGTCCTTGAGTCTCCTTACCCCAAAGACTTGCACGATAATGCTCTTGTGGCTGCACGGAGAGCTTATGAGAAGCAAGCGAATGATTGCCTTGATGTGAGTGTCTCATGCTTGCCACAATGTCCTCTGAGCTTGAAGCAATATGAGAACACAGATGCCTACAATATCATTGTGGGGTTACGTGGTATGTTTGAGAATCAAGCAAGAGTGAGAGGTTCAATACTTCAAAGTCCTTATTTGCGTGCGAGTTTGCGAAGGAATCCGTCGACCCTCATGTGATTAAGATGATTGGCTACATTGAGAGTCCGGAAAAGCTTGGTTTTCCCTTAGCCAAGAGTTGGCTATCGATGTGATTCTCCGATCGCTTCCCGAGCTTTGAGCCATTCATAATGAACTTTCACATGAACAATCTGGACAAGACCCTGGCTGAGTTGCATGGGATGCTAAAATCTGCCGAAGAAAGCATTAAGAAAAACAGCAATCATGTGATGATGATGCAGAAAGGCAAGGGCAAGCCCTATGTCAAGAGAAGCGGTCAAAAGAAAGAAAGCTCGATGCGATTGCGGCGGTTCTAAGGCCAAGAAAGACAAGAAGGCGATGCTCATCCCGATGCAGATTGTTATTATGTAAGCAATCGGGACATTGGAAAAGGAACGCCCAAAGTACTTGGAGGATCTTGAGAAGAAGAAGGAAGTACGACTTCCACTCTGGTATAAATGTTATAGAGATCAATCTTGCTACTTCATCAAGCGATTCTTGGGTATTTGATACCGGATCGGTTGCTCACATTTGCAAATCGTTGCAGGGGCTAATAAGAAGTAGAAGTTTGAGGAGGAGCGAAGTGGATCTTCGCGTTGGCAATGGAGCAAAAGTTGCTGCGGTAGCTGTTGGCACCATGCCATTGTCTTTACCTTCAGGATTAGTTTTGGAATTGAATAATTGTTATTGTGTTCCATCTCTTTCAAAGAACATTATTTCTGCTTCATGTTTGCAAGCAGAAGGTTATGACTTTAAATCTATGGACAATGGTTGTTCTCTTTATTTTAAAGATATGTTCTATTGTCATACTCCATTGGTGAATGGGTTATACGTTCTTACTCTTGAAGGGTCACCGGTCTATAACATTAATGCAAAGAGGCAGCGTCCAGATGATTTGAATCCCACGTTTATTTGGCATCGCCGCTTAGGTCACATAAATGAGAAACGCATGCGAAGCTCCAAAGAGATGGTATTCGCACTCATTTGATTTTGAATCATTAGAGACATGCGAATCTTGTTTACTTGGCAAGATGACAAAGGCACCTTTCACCGGTCAAGGTGAGCGGGCAAATGACTTATTGGCACTCGTACATACTGATGTATGTGGACCAATGAGCTTAACGACCAGGTGGTTTTCAGTACTTCATAATTTTTACTGATGACTTTAGTAGATATGGATATATCTACCTGATGAAGCATAAGTCCGAATCCTTTGAAAAGTTCAAGGAATTCCAAAATGAAGTGCAAAATCATTTAGGCAAGACAATCAAGTTTCTACGATCTGATCGTGGAGGCGAGTATTTGAGCCATGAGTTTGTCAATCATCTAAAGGATTGTGGAATTGTTCCACAATTGACTCCGCTAGGAACACCTCAATGGAATGGGGTATCTGAACGGAGAAATCGCACCTTATTAGATATGGTGTGCTCCATGATGAGCCAAAGTGATCTTCCGTTGTCTTTTTGGGTGCGCTCTTGAAACACCGCGTTCACACTAAGCAGGTTCCATCAAAATCAGTAGAAAAGACACCATATGAGATGTGGACAGACAACGTCCTAGCTTGTCTTTTCTTAAGATTTGGGGATGTGAGGCTTATGTAAAACGTTTACAATCGATAAGCTCACTCCTAAATCGATAAATGCTTCTTTATCGGGTATCCTAAGGAAACAAAAGGATATTATTTTTATAATCAAGGAGAAGGCAAAGTGTTTGTCGCCTCAAGCATGGTGTCTTCTTAGAAAGAGTTTCTCTCAAGAAGGGATAGTGGAGCACAGTGCAACTTGAAGAAATTCAAGAAACACACGATAACGTTTCAGCTCCTCTGAAACCACAACAGGATGAACAAACTGTTGAAGAATCATTGTGGACACACCAGCACCACGTAGGTCGAAAAGGTCACGTCGTGCACACGAGAGGTACATGTTCTTGACTACTCAACAAAGGGATATTTTGTTGTTAGACAACGATGAGCCTAAGACCTATGAAGAAGCGATGGTGGGACCGGACTACGAGAAATGGCTTGAAGCCATGAGATCGAAATTGAATCCATGCACGATAATCAAGTTTGGAACTTGGTTGATCCACCTGATGGTGTTAAAACCATTGAGTGCAAATGGGTTTTCAAGAAAAAGATAGACATTGATGGAAATGTTCACATCTATAAAGCGCGATTGGTGGCCAAAGGTTTCAAACAAATTCAAGGTGTTGATTATGATGAAACTTTTTCGCGCGTCGCAATGCTAAAGTCTATTCGGATCATTCTAGCGATTGCTGCATATTTCGACTATGAAATATGGCAAATGGATGTCAAAACAGCTTTCCTTAATGGAAATCTGAGTGAGGATGTGTACATGACACAGCCCACGGGTTTTGTCGATTCGCAATCAGTTGGAAAGATATGCAAGCTCCAAAGATCCATTTATGGATTAAAGCAGACATCTCGGAGTTGGAACATTCGTTTTGATGAAGTAATTAAAGGGTTTGGTTTCATCAAGAATAAAGAAGAGCCTTGTGTTTACAAAAAGGCTAGTGGGAGCGCACTCGTATTTCTGGTCTTATATGTGGATGACATATTACTGATCGGAAATGACATTCCTTTGCTCGAATCTGTTAAGTCTTCATTAAAAAATAGTTTCTCTATGAAAGACTTAGGAGAGGCAGCATATATTCTGGGCATCAAGATATATAGAGATAGATCAAAAAGGCTAATTGGATTAAGCCAAGATACGTACATTGACAAAGTGTTGAAAAGGTTCAACATGCATGATTCCAAGAAAGGTTTTCTACCTATGTCACATGGTATAAATCTTAGCAAGAATCGGTGTCCTAGTACACCGATGAGCGGGATAAAATGAATGCGATTCCATATGCTTGGCTATTGGGTCCATTATGTATGCCATGCTTTGTATACGTCCGGATGTTTCGTATGCTTTAAGTGCTACGAGTAGATACGATCGAGATCGGTGAAAGTCACTGGATTGCGTAAAGAACATCTTGAAGTACTTGAGAAGAACTAAAGATGTGTTCCTTGTCTATAGAGGTGAGGAAGAGCTCGTTGTAAATGGTTACACCGATGCTAGCTTCCAAACTGACAAAGATGATTTTAGATCGCAATCTGGATTTGTGTTCTGCTGAATGGCGGTGCGGTAAGTGGAAGAGTTCCAAGCGTGAGACGGTTGCTGATTCTACAACGAGCCGAGTACATAGCAGCTTCAAGGCGCCAAAGAGGCCGTTTGGATCAAGAAATTTATTTACGAGCTTGGTGTGACGGCTAGTGCCTCCACCCAATGGACCTCTCTGTGACAATAGTGGGGCCATTGCACAAGCCAAGGAGCCTAGATCGCACTGAAGTCCAAGCACATTTTACGGCGATTTCATCTCATCCGCGAGATAGTGGAGAGAGGCGATGTGAAGATATGCAAAGTACAAGCGGATTTGAACATTGCAGATCCGTTGACAAAGCCGCTTCCCAGCCAAAGCATGAGGCTCACACTAGGGCAATGGGTATTAGATACCTACATGGTTGACTCTAGTGCAAGTGGGAGATCATTAGTGATATGCCCTAGAGGCAACATGGAGATGTTGTATATATCACATACTATGTTTATGATACATTACTTTGTTCCTTGGAATAGACATCATCATTATTGATCAATGAGTATGTGACTTATTCATGAGACTCTTAAATACTAAGATGTTGCTATTTCTAAATGATCCCGATCGTATATCATATGAGGAGCAAATATGATTCAAAGACAAAGATCAGCATATGTATTGATTGATGATCATGTCTCATGGATCATGGTATGGTGATACCAAATCAATAATATGGACATGTGTTAGTGAACATATGTTGGATAGACCTGCCATGAGACACTGCAGAGATTCCATGTGTCATCAGTTGGTCTCAAGTAGTGTTTATGTAGAGTCCTTAGACTTGAGATCATCATGGTTCCCAACATGAGTAGTAGCTTATTTTGGGACTACTAAACACTACTCCGTGAATCGGGTAGTCATAAAAGTAGTCTTCGGGTTTGCCATGAAACATGTAGTAGGATGTGAATGATCAAGATAGAATTTGCCCCTCCTTATGGGAGAGATATCTTTGGGCCCCTCGATGTAATGGATTATGAAAGTGCATGGCCATGCCAAGGTGATTGAGTAGTCAATCACGAGTTTATAATCCATCACGGAATCGAGAGAGTGATTGAGCTATTAAGAGGATGACACAGGTCTCGCCTTGAGCTCAATCTATATCGTGAGGCAAAGGGATTCGTACATGAGAGAACAATACAGGTTCAACCGATATGATCTTTACATATACTTTGGGGTTAATATGTCTTACTAGAGGCCGCTATTAACATGGTAACCGGAAAGGCGTTTCCGGGTCACGACCAAGTATCGTGAACCTCTGTGGTCGCACGCTTAACGGGTTGAAACACTAATTCGAATATGATTCGGATATGGGCTCAATTCGGATAGAGATCCGAATAGACTCCTATTGGGCCTCGGTCCACGAGGCCCACGTGAGGAGGTCTATATATATGGAGGCGAGGGGCGGAGGGGATTCGTGCCTGTTAACATCTAGCAAAACCCTAGCCGCCACCTCCCGAGCCAAACCCTAGCTGCTCACGAGTGCTAGTACACTCACGATCGGCGTTCCAGCCTCGGACGTGTGGATATCGGTGGAGGCGCTGCTCGTTGCAGTGCTGATCGGCGTGCGTGGAGGAGACGATCTGTTCAGGACGATTGGCTACTTCCACTACTACCTCGACGCGCGTGATTGGATCGGTTTCCAATTCTTCTTCCGCTGCGCTGCGCGTCTAAGTGGTAACGATCCATGATCCTTCCTTAGCATGATGTTCTTGGGTGCGCGGTAGAAAAGTTTTATTTTCTGCTTCCGTAGCCTACGCGTATTCCTTTAACAAGCATATTAAATTCAAATGTTGCACTTAATAGTTGCAGGTTTGCAGCAACAAAAAGCAACCTTTGCGGGAGGAGAAACAAACTTTCTTCAGAATGGATTTGAAATATTAATCATTATAATGATCAAGCTTCTTGAACAAAGTGGATGGTTAATTTGTGGTATCAATATCTACATTCAATATGGCATGGTAAAGAAGCATCGAAGGGAAAAGAGTATGCCTTTCAGAGCTATATCAGATATGGGGACAAGGCTTTGCAGACGGCATCAAATAGTAGCGAAAGAGACATGAAGCATAAGTGCATAACATATTCCTTAAACAATTAGCCAATATCCTATAATAATATACAAGATATGAAATGTACAGGCTTTTGTAGAAAATAGCGTTTTAGAACACAACAGCAATAAATGAGCATCAGAACCAAATGAAATGTTGCTTCAAACTCTAATGAGGACATCCCTACATATTCAACTTCCACTCTAAGTGCCTATGACAAAGCTAATAATAAAACTCTAAAAGGCTATATGACAAGAGCAAGAGCTAAACTACTCTAACAACATGTGCTTTTGTTTTTTTAAAGAGTTTTCTATTGCTTTACATGAGAATGGTATATTACCTTATGCAAATACATTGTGTGTCCTCAGATTTGAAGTAATAGAAGGTTAAGTGGAGGACGAACAACTGGCTAAGCCCAAAGGGAAAGGGATTCCTGTGACCACAAGAGAGAAGAATCATTCGGGCAAAGTATAGGAGAAGACCCATTCGGCTAGTACAATCAACCCAAGCAGAATACATTCAAGAATGAAGCAAGTCTCAAGCGGCCAATCTATAGCTCAAAATAAGAAAAATGCAAATATGTATACTTTTATGAACTTATATTTTTCATTTCATAAATTCAACCTAACATGTAAATGATTGGGCCAAATAAGCAGAATAAGGCATTAGGCCTAGAATGTGCGTGTGAAAACCCTAAGGCCCATGTGTGGGGGCGCGGGCCTGAGTGTGTTGCGAAGGGGGGGTGCGTACCCCTTTATAAGGTAGCCGTCACCCCTTGGGAAGGGCATACCACCTTTTGATAAAAATGAATCTACTAAAGTTCTTATTTATGTTCTTCCTAGTTGCCAAAATTTCATGGAGAATTAGGCGTGTTCCTCAATCAAGACTGTTCAGCCTTTTCACTGGGAATTGAGTGCACGATAGATTTTCGCTTGGTGGTCAGCGAAATCGACACGAGTGTGTTTTGGCGGATTAAAGAGTGTTCACCCCTTGCATTGGTATTGGAAGATCACTATGATTCATCAAAACTCCCGGGAGTATCTAATCCTACATCGAGAAGATCAGGCAACTCTGTATCATCTTGGTATCAGAGCACGGTTTACTCGGTAGGATTTTATCCCCCTTTAATTTCAGTTCATTACTTGCTGTCCTATAGTCTATATAGCCAAAAATTGCCTCACAAAAATATAGAAAATCCAAACCTTTAGATTAATCTATCATTTCGCGTGAGTTTGATTAGGTTTTGGTCCATTAGGAAATTTATTTTGGTGCTGATCTTAGTGTCCTTTGCATTACTTAATCTTTGTTATATTAAACCTTGATAAATCTGCTAGTTGATCCTTCAATTATCTCCAAAAAGAATAGATTCAATATATTTTTTAAAGTCTTGTTCTTACTACTGACACCACATTATGGCACACCTTTGGAAACATCATAGCCGAATATAATTTGGATCCCTTTCTTTTTTTGGTTCGGCCGAAGAAAACCCTATCGAACCCTGGAGCAATGACTCTTGGATCCTCTGTGTAAATCACACTAGTCCAAGATCAGCTAGTGCACACAGTGGACAACAAAGATAAATATCAACCATAATGATATTTATTCATTAACTAAATATGGGTATGACTGCTAAAGTTTACATCCACGTCCCATAGGCCAAAATTAAATATAAGCAGCGAAAAAAGCACCGAAGTAGAAGAAGCCCATTGAGCCTGCCTACAGGTAAATGACAGTAAAACACGGTTTACTTGTCTTGGTTTTCACCATAGTCGAAGTCCTGCTCCTTTGAGATATGAAAGCAAGCGTGAGTACCAACTTGTACCCCGTAAGTCACACGAAAAAATACAACATAATATTAAAGGCAATACAGGAAGTCATATAGGGTTAGTTCGAGCGTAAAACAGCATTTAATGAAATACAATAAATATATTGAAATTGCTAAATTTAATACCATAAGTAAAGACCGAATCTGTAATTGAAGTTAATATCATTAGTGCAGGTCCATCCCCCCACTAACCTCACCACGAGTATTCCACCCGGACCATCTTTTTTAAAAGATCTCATACGAATTCCATCTATCCATATGCTTTTCAAATCTCCTATGGATATCCATTCATAAGCCTTTTCAGAAACTATTTTTGAAAACCAAAGTCTAATCCGTAAAAAGCCTTACTCAGGTTGCCCATGACCGTTGGTACGACTATCCAGGATAGTTTATACACTCTGTAGAGATTGTACAACTTTACCTATAATATATGATCATCCCATATTGCCATCGATAAGTACACTTCCTTTGGTGTGCGGTGAGGAGATCATGATAAGACCTTTACAAAGCAATGCCTTCAAGCTGACCAAGCTAACACTAAGGTTTCACCCTAGTAAGGAATCCACCAAGTCAGGACCCCCTCTTGAGCCGAGTGTGACTTCACATGGTTTACGTCAACTTTCAACCTACAGCGAGACTCAGGTTGAGACTTATAAATTAGTCAGTTAGGAGTGTCCCATACCAGCCTTCTGGTAGTATGATAAGGGATTTATAGTAGTAGCTCACCGATCGGTTCTTAATTGACTTAGGCTCAAACCATATACCCCTTGTACCTGACAATCAACATTGTGTTACTGAATAACAATGCATGCCAGCCCCACCACCTATCCATTGGTCTAAGTCTAAACCAGGTTTTATGTTTTATTTTAAAATAATGCATAGCCTTTCTTGACTCATCAATGTCAAGAGTATATTTGAAAAGCTTATCATTTTATGTGAAAAAGTTATTCCAAAACAAAATTATGTCCAAGCAGGTCTAAGTATTTGATACGAAATTCTCTAGTTCATACTAGTGCACTAACCAGAGTTTTATTCTAGGGTGACAAGATATTCAGAAATCAATGTCAAAGGAGATAATAATAAATAGGCATTAACTAAATTTAAAACTGGAATTGAAATACTCTGTGTGAAAATATGCATACATAATAATTTAAAATAACATAATTTTATTTCATAATCTGAGATCAACATGATCAAGGAGTGTGACTTGCCTTGCTCTGCAGTTGGATGCGAATCGTCGATGTAAAACTCTCCGGAGTTGTTGGAGTCTACACATGAAAGTACTCAAGCAAACTCAAATAAAAATCCAAATAAAATTTAAAAAAATTATAAAGCATATACTGGGAGATAGATTATGAATTTAGATAAATTTTGGAATTTAATTCACTTGATTTGAGGTTCGGATGATGGAGAACGGATCATCTAAAATTTGTCGGACAAGAAATTACTGAAAAAGAAAAATGAGAGAATATGATTCCTTCATGAAGGCAAAACCAATAGAGCATCCGCACCAATTTTTTTGGCCATGGCGCTGGTGAGGGAAGAGACAAGAGGTGAAGTCAACTAGCAAAATGGGTTGCTAGAGACTCGAGGAACACGTAGAAAGTGACAGCACGTCAAACAGAACACGGTGACGGCGTGGGCAGCGACAACGATATAGGGTTGGAGAGAGGAATAATTTTTGGGCTTAGAATATAGAGAGCTAGGTTGAGCACAGGCTAGAATACGACATGACAAGGCTAAGAAAGTTGTCAGCTAAGCCGAAAACTCACTGGAGACAACATAATTGACGTTTGAACAACGACAGTAGAGAAAAAGGAAAAACTTGATATCTTGGTGCTAAGTGAAGCGAATCCTAAACCATCTGGAAGGTAGCTATGTAGGATGATTTGGCACTTTTTGACATGAAAGGATAAGAGAAAATATCACTAGATAGATGAGAACGCGAAGTGCCTTAGGCGGACATGGCTATGTGTTAGAGGCAAAAATTTGTGAAAGATTTTTAGAGAAAAGGAGGAAAGCTCGACATAGAACATGATAAGAAAAGTTTTACAAAGGTGACGGCATAGACTAAAACTCATCGAAGGTGACAAATCAACGTCGGGAAGTCAAAAAGGCTGTTTTCATGAAAAACTCAATTTTTGTCGAATGGCTCTACGAAAAATTACATAAAAATGGTGGATAAATTGCTTAGATGGTAGCACACAATATGACGTGTGCAAAAAATAAAAAAACTCATGGAAAAAGTGGGGTACATGAAGAAACGGTTTTACTGTCCTATCTTGACAAGGTTGACGAGGAATCGGGTATCTTCAAGTGATGGCGATGGAAGTACGATGTAGAACACATCGAGATGAATTCAAAGGTGTAGACAGCTCAGCCAATGGACTGACAGAATATGATGGAGAAGACCTTTGGCAGCCGACGGGTTAACATCGGCGTTCCGGGCAAACGGAGAGAAGATAGCATGCGGGGTTTGCAGCGAAACGAAGAGGGAAACATGGGAAACACAATGCTCTCCTTTGGTGGTGGTGGAATACGTACGGTCAGCTGGCAGCGAGGAGAGAAATAGCGATGCGATTTGCCGACGGTGGTGTCGATGCTCTGGCGAAGCTCCAACGAAGGCGAGGAGAGCACCGTATAGAACGCGTGAAGGTGAAGCCGATGATGTGGTCAATGGTGGTGGGACTCCACTGTACATGGCACAAATGGTTGAGGAACAACGTTTGAACGGCGAAGTAAAAATGTCGATTGCGGCCAAGAGAAAGGGAGAGAGAACTTGAGATTTTCGGGGATGGATGAGAATGAGACGGGGCTCCCGAGGCTCTCTTTTATAGGGGTGGAGGTGGACCGGATGAGGAGATCGACGCGGCATGTTCTCTTGGGGCATGACACGTTTTGGTGAAATGGGCATGTGAAATTGAGGGCTAGGGCTAGAAATGGGGGAGTCTTGATGAGAGGGATTGATTGCGTGAGAAATCATGAAGGAAATCACAGGTTTTGAAAAGCTCAACAGGAGCTCCAATGGTGGCCTGTGCGCTTAGGATTGAACGATTGGAAGAAGAAAGAGAGCAGAGAGAAAAAAGAGAAAAGAAGAAAAAAGCGAAAAGTTTTAAACAAAAAATTCAAGAAAATTTCACAAAAATCTTGATTGATGGACACCTTGGAGAATTCTCAGCTGCAAAAATTATGATATATATATATATATATATATATATATATATATATATATATATATGTATATATTGGTATCAGTATGAGCTGATCTGCTTACACTACAGATCTAGTGTCTAGATAACTAACCATGTGATTAGAGCTCGTGTCCTAGAGCTGGATGTCAGAAGAGTTGAGGCCAATGGCAATGAGCTGCCCATCAAAAGCCTAGCTGACACTAGTGATGGGACCATAGTTGTCAACAATAGTGACAAGGTCACAAGTAGGAGAAATTTTATTGTGTAACTGGTGTATAGTTAGATTTGTGTCACAAGCCAATGGAGCAATTGCACGTCGCACGTGAGTACTGTATCGCAGATTTTTTTGAAGAGTTTTCAACGTCCTTTTTCTTTGCTAGATTGCTCCCATAGTGTTGCTACAGTACTCATGCGCCGCATGTCATCGCTCCATTGGCTTGTGACACAAAACCAACCATACACCTATTACACAATAAAATTTCTCCAGAAGTGGAGCAATCAGATGAGTTCCACAAGTACAAGGTGTTCCCAAGGGCAACAGACACCACATTTTTGCTTCCCTAGTCCAACAGGTTAAGATAGTAATCATCAGCCAGTCCAGGGGCATCTAACGTCCTCTCAGCAGACTGAAAGAATTAAGCAAACTAAGCATGATGTAACTAACAAAATAGTGCTAAAGAACTTGTCTGAAGCACCAAAGCAATTTGCATACCTGGGGAATTTGTCTGCGCTACATAGCAGGCTTGGTCTGATTGAAAGTCAAAGTTTCAGCTAAAAGCTACAGCAGCATCCCGTCAGGTTCTGGTGGTTTGTTCCTAAAGGCAAGAATCCCGGTTCTATTGTTCAGGAGCTTCTCATCCAAAGCCTCCTATAAGCCTCTTTAGCTCGTGATACCGTGACTGTATTTTCCTTATCATTTCTGTTGGGATACGGGTAGACTACACTAGCGCAAATTAAGATTTTTTTATCGCATAAACTAGGAAGCCATACGATTAAGAGATCATAGATCGTTACTACTAAACGCGTAGTGCAGCAGAAGTAGAGTTGAAGCAGCTGATTCAACGAAGAGTGCGTCGGTGTAGTGGAGGCTATCGATCATCCTTCGGCCAACCGTCTCCTCCTTGCGATCGTATCAATCAACATCACAGTCATAGTAGCGCCTCTACCAAGGTCCATACGTCCAGAGAGGGAACACCGTGAATCGGTGTGCTAGCACTAACGTGCATAGCAGGGGTTATGAAAGGTGGCGGCTAGAGTTTTTATGGGTGTGTTTCGGGATACCTCCTTCTTCCCTCGCACCTCTCCTTATATAGTCTCCAATCGGATCTTTATCCGATATGAGTAGAGATCGTATCCCATTTGGAGATTATCATCCGAACACTTATCGTTCTAGCCCATTAAGTGTGTGACCCTGTAGGTTCATGTATATTTGGCCATGAGCCAAAAACTCCTTTCTAGTCCAAAAGATGATAGCGGTCCCTAACAAGACATAATAACTCCCAAACATACATAAAGATTATATCGGACGAACCTAGATAGTGCTTTTGTATCGATCCCTGTACCTTATGATACTTGATCGAACTCAAGGAGAGAAGCGTGCCATACTATGATAGCTCGATCCTTCATTAGAATCTGTAGTGGATTACTCAGCGGTGATTGACCCGTCAACCACATTCGGCATGACCATACACTTTATTATTCCAATTACATTGAGGAGCCCAGAGATATCTTTCCTGTTATATAGGAGAGGCAAATTCCACCTTGATCACTCATATTCCTCTGCATGTTTGATAGTAAACCCGAAAGCTACCTTTATGACTAACTAGTCACAGAGTAGTATTTGATAATCTCTAAGTAAACTATTACGTATGTAGGAAACAATGACGACCTCAAGTCTAAGTATCATACATACACTAAGTATGAGACCAACTAATGACACTTAAGAATATAACAATTCTTGCAATGTCTTATGGTGGGTCAAACCAACATCATATTCCCTAACATATGTCTACATTATTGATTTGATATCCTATATCCATTATCTATGAAATATGATCATCAATCAATACATGTGCTGATCTGTAAATCATAATTGTCCCACATAATGATATAAGATTAGGGATAATTTAAAATAATATCAAAATACATATAAAGAGTTCCATAAATAAGTCACATACTTGTTGATCAATATGAAAGACATTTATTTAAGGAACAAAATAATATATTATTTAAAAGATCATAAATATAAAAGTGATACAATCATCTCCATGATTGCTTCTAGGGTATATCACTAATAATCTTGCACTTGCACTAGAGTCAATCAAGTAAGTATTTAATACCCATAACTATTGTATGCACGTTATGCTTTGGCTGTGGAATATGCTTTGTCAACAGATAACAATATTTAAATCTATGTGTACTTTGCATATCTTAACATCACCTCTATCTACAATTTAGCGAATGAGGTGAAAACGCCAAAGTATGTACTTGGATTTTTGATCTGATGTAGGCTCCTTAGCTTACGCAATGACTCCACTATTATCACAACAGAGATTCATTGGACTAGAAGTACTAGCGACCACACCTAGCTCAGAGATGAATTTCTTTATCCAAACAACCTCCTTTATAACTTCGGAAGCCGCAATATACCCAGTTTCCATTGTAAAATCAGCAACCGTCTCTTGCTTGGAACTTTTTCAGCTCACTACTCCTCCATTAGAACAAAACACAAACCCAGACTGTGATCAAAAATCATATTTATCGGTTTGAAAACTAGCATCAGTGTAACCATTTACAATTAGCTCTTCCTCACTTCCATAAATAAGGAACACATCCCTAGTCCTTCTCAAGTATTTTAGGATATTCTTTATAGCTATCTAGTGACTTTCACCTGGATCTGACTGATATCTGCTCATGACACTTAAAATATATGACACATCTAGGCGTGCACAAAGCATATCATACATGATAGACCTAATGGTGGAAGCATATGAAATCTTATTCATCCGGTCTTGATCATCTGGTGTCAAAGGACACTGAGTCTCACTAAGACTAATACTATATGATATAGGCAAGAAACCCTTCTTGGAATCTTACATGTTGAACTGCTTCAACACTTTGTCAATGTATGTATCTTGGCTTAATCCAATTAGCCTTTTAGTTCTATCTCCATAGATCTTTATGCCCAAAATATATGCTACTTCTCCCGAGTCTTTTATAGAGAAACTATTTCTTAATGAAGACTTGATATATTCAAGCATAGCAACATCATTTTCAATTAATAATATGTCATCAACATATAAGATCAGAAAAATAAGTGCGCTCCTACTAGCCTTTTTATAAATACAAGGCTCTTCTTCATTCTTAGTGAAGCCAAACCTTTTGACTACCTCATCAAAGCGAATGTTTCAACTCTAAGAAGCTTGCTTCAATTCATAGATAGATCTCTGAAGCTTACATATCTTTCTAGAATTTTAAGGATCGACAAAACCCTTAGGTTGTGTCATGTACATATTCTCACTTAGATTTCCATTTAGGAAAATCGTTTTGACTTTCATTTGCCATATCTTATAATCGAAATATGTAGCAATAGTTAGAATGATCCGGACAGACTTAAGTATAGTGACAGACGAGAAGGTTTCATAGTTAACAACTTGAATTTGTTTAAAACCCTTCGCCATCAGTCGTGCCTTATGGATATGAATATTTCCATTCATGTCTATCTTTTTCTTAAAAATCCACTTGCACTAAATGGTTTTACACCATCAGGTGGATCAACCAAGTTCTAAACTTGATTATCATGCAAATTGAATTTAGGATCTCATGGCTCCAAGCCATTTCTCAGAGTCCGAACCCATCATCACTTTCTCATAAATCTTAGGCTCATCATTGTCTAACAATAAAATGTTATGTCGATACCTTATCGGCAATTGACGTGGCCTTTCAGATCTACATGAGGCTGGTGTCTCTTCCACAGTTTCTACAACATCTTGCATAGTCTGTAGAGGTTCAGTAGGAGTTGAAACACTTTGTTCTCATCCATTTTATAAAAGTAATATCCTTTAGTTTCTTTAGGATACCCCATGAAGAAGTATTTATCAGATTTAGGTGTGAGTTTGTCAAACATCAAACATTTTATATATATTTCACATTCCCATATTTTGAGAAAAGACAACCCAGGACGCTTTCCAGAACATATCTCATATGGTGTCTTCTCTACGGCTTTTGATGGAACCCTATTTAATGCGACATAGCTGTTTCTAGAGCATACCTCCAAAAAGACAATAACAGATTAGATTGGTTCATCATAGATCAAACCATGTCTAACAAGGTCCGATTCCATCATTCAGACACCCTATTCCATTGAGGTGTTCCCGACGGAGTTAGTTGTGGAATAATTTCACATTGTTTTAGATGACTACCAAACTCATGGCTCAAATATTCCCCTTCACGATCTGATCGTAGGGTTTTAATTGTCATGCCAAGTTGATTTTGTACCTTATTCTGAAATTCCTTCAACTTTTAAAATGATTCAGACTTATGCCTCAGTAGGTAGATGTATCCATATCTACTAAAACCATCAGTAAAAGTTACGAAGTACTAAAAATCACCTCCGGCCATTGAGCTCATTTGTCCACATATATCCGAATGTATTAAGGCCAACAAGTCATTTGCCCTCTCACCTAGACCAGTTAAAGGTGTTTTAGTCATTTTGGCAAGTGAGAGACCATGTGTAGATAACCCTAGTTGTGTGATGAGTAATTGACGCGTGTCCTAAAAAGTCTGAGTTTGTTCCGGGCATTTTTGTGCTAATTACCGATGCAAATATTTGATTATATCATTTTGTGCGGTGCTATGTAATGTGTTTTCTTGTCGGTGTTGACTGCAGGACTTTGAGACAGTGTCATGGCGAGACACGGGTGACCGGACTAGGCACAAAGCGTGCTGAGGTCGAGCGGTCGGGATGTGTCGAAGACGACGAGGACTCGAAGTGGCTACGAGGCGTGCGCGGCAAGACACGAGGAAGCTTCCAGGAAGGTGCAGGAGGGGCATTTTGGTAAATGCACAAGGCTGTACAAAAGGAAGCAGATATGGATAAGGAATGATCCATTAGTGGAGAGGTATTGTGACATAATGGGTAAAATGATGTATAAACCCATTAGTGGAGAGGTGTTGTGACCTAATGGGTTAAATTGAGTGTAAACCCATTAGTGGAGAGGTGGTGTGACCTAATGGGTAAAGTGCTTGTAAACCCATTAGTGGAGGCTATAAATAGAGGTGCTCTCTAGGTGGAGAAGGGCACTTGAGAAAGAGAGAAAGAAAAATGGATATGAGTATTAGGGTTTCCTAATGCTTGTGCTCTTGGGAGAGAATTTTTTTATGCAAGATTTAGGGTTCATTCTCTCCTTGTGGGTGTTCTTGAGTGAGACATGGAAGAGTTGATGTAAACATTCATATGTTATAATCTTTCATCGCTCTTCGTCTCAATATGAATATCCTTGTTTTATATCTTGTGCTATTTACTTGCTTTCCTTTTAATTAATGTTCTTGTTCTAGGTGCTCTCTCTCTTTATATATATATATATATATCCTTGCTGTTTTCTATTAAATCTTATGCACTTATTTTTCTTGACGCAAGAAATAGTTCTAGTCTTTGTTGTCGATCTGCTAGTTTTCAGCGAGTGCGTGTGTGCAATCCTTAAGTTGGACAGCAGCACCACCTTCTCCTCTCTAAGGTTGATGAATTGTTGGGGATGAAGTCCTATTGAAACAACCCAAAGAGGAGCAGCAAGGATTTGATCTTTTCTAGTTTTTGTTCATCTCTCTTCCTCTCTTTTGCAGAAATCTTGTTTTTGTTTTGGCCCTTTTTTGTGAGTAGTTCTAGTGTTTATTCTGTGATGGGAACGTGTTGCAAGACCATGTTGGTCAGTTAGATTCCCAAGAACAAAATCAGAATTTTCGGACTGGTTTGTTGTTCCTGTTCTCTACCCTGTTACTCTCAGTTTGTGTGATTTTGTTTTGAAGCCTTTTTGCTCAGAACTGAGGAACGACTCATAGCCTTGGCTAGCACATTCCCGAGAGCAAACTTATTCCCTGCTGCTTTGAGGTTTTGTTGCGGTTAGTTTATTTTCTCTAGGCTTGAGAACAACAGCAGCAATTTGTCCATCTTCTTAGTGCCTAGTTTTCTGCAGGACGTTCTGTGTTTATGGTGGTGTTTTCTTGTCTCTAAGAGCAGCTGCCTTTTAGCTTAAAGTCCAAAACAAATGACCTGAAAAAGGAGCAATTTCTATTCTATTTTGGTACAGCAAACCTGCAGATTCTGTTTCCTCTCGGTTGGACATACAGTCTTCTCATGGTTTGCTGTTGGGGCTCATTTTCTGCAGGCTGCAGCTTCTCTCTGTCTGCTTTTTAGTTTGCAGTTTCTGCATTTTCTAGCTGTTTTAGTGCAGTTTTTTTTCTGCAGTTTCTAGCTATTTTAGTGCAGTTTTTCCTGCAGTTTCTAGCTGTTTTTAGTGCAGTTTTTCCTGCAATTTCTAGCTGTTTTTAGTGCAGTTTTTCCTGCAGTTTCTAGCTATTTGTAGTGCAGTTTTTCTTGCAGATTCTAGTTGTTTTTAGTGCAGTTTCTCTTGCAGTTTCTAGCTGTTTTTAGTGCAGTTTTTCTGCAGTAAGCTTTCTCCTTTTTCGGCTGGGACAACAGCTGTCCTCTGCTTCAGTCTGACCGACTGGTTTTTCTTTTGGGTTAGCTACTTTCTTTTTGCTTCTTACCTCTGATCTTTAGACTGCAATTAAGCCTCCAGTTCTCAGCTTAAGTCCGCAGTTCTCTTTTAGGTGCTCTCGACAGGATCTGTTATTCTTGTTTTGGGTCTGTGTTCTTCATTGATTTATGTCCCCTTTCTATTTAATTTCAGTTACAGCTTTTGTGTCTACTACAGTTTTGTGTTATATTCGGTTCTTGCAGCGTTCCATTTTTATTTACCTAGTTCCATGAACTGTGAACTATTGGACTCTCAATTTAGAGTTGAATTTCACTTTTCTTTTTCATAGCTTTTTAGCTATTGGAGGAGAAAATCTTGTGGATACATCGAGGTAATTTTTTAAAGGCACCATTCACCCCCCCTCTGTCGCCATTTCGGTCCTACAATTGGTATCATAGCCGGTTAAATCTCGTCTATAGATCTTAACCGGTCTGCGAGCCATGGCAACAGACAGGTATTCCACCAAGCCACCTATCTTCGATGGGGTTGACTATCCCTTTTGGAAGAGTAGGATGGAGTCTTACATACAGGCTGAAGGCTATGCGATCTGGCAAAAAGTCAAAACCCGTTTTATTGTTCCTGCCGATGAACACATCAATGCTGGTAACATGCCAGATGTGGAGGCAAATGCTAAGGCAAGGAACATCATAATCCAGGGTCTGAGCAGGAGTGAATTTGTTCGCATTTCTCATCTTTCGTCGGCCTACGACATCTGGGTGACTCTCGATGCATACCATGAGGGTACCACCCAGATTAAGACCGTACGACAGGACCAGTTCAAGCGAGAATACAACAAGTTTGAAATGCTCGCTGGCGAGTACCTAGATGAGTGTTTTTTGAGATTTCACAAGATTTTGAACAACCTCCGAGCCGTCGGTCTCACATACTCCGACTCGGACAATGCTTTTCAGATGCTCTCTGCTCTTGATTTGCGTGTTTGGGAAATGAAGGTGACCACGATTAAAGACACGACCGACCTCTCGACTCTCACTCTTGACGTGTTGTACTCACGTCTCAAGACTCACGAGATTGACATAGTCTCTCGAAAGTCGAAGTCGCAGTCGACGGCCCTAGTCACCGATCCTGGTTCGGCTTCTGGTCTTTCTTCTGATTTGCCATGTGGATTCTCTCTTGCTGCTCTCTGTGACATAACTGATGATCAGTTGGAGCAGCTCGAGGATGAGCAACTAGCCCTCCTAGCTCGGAAGTTTTCCCATGCTTACAAGAGGAGGAGGGACAGAAAGAGGGGAGGACCTGTCATTTGTTTCGAGTGTGGTGGCCCCAACCACATTCGGGCAAATTGCCCCAAGCTGGTGAAGGGCAAGAACGACTACGGCGGTGTGAGCAAGAACGACTACGTTGACAAGAACCGCAACAAGAAGCCCCCAGCTTAGGCTCAAGGCAAGAAGAAGTTCCGCAACTTTGGCAAAGCCAAGAAGCTCTTCCACCGCGTCCTCACCGCCTTCGACGACATCGACTTCAGCGACGTGGAGGGGTGGAGCGACGACGACGACAAGGATGATCAAGATCCCAAGGATGGCGACGACTTCATCGGCATGTGCTTCATGGCCAACGACAACGACGTCAGCGACAGCGAGCTCTACAGTGACTCCGATGAGGTAGGTCCCTCCTACGACCAGCTCTATGATGCATTTCTGAAGCTAGGAAAGTTTTATGCTAGATCTAGAGCTAGGGTCGTAGATCTTGAGAAGGAAGTAGAGAGATTATCACGGGAGCATACTTCACTTATATCTGCTCCCTCCCGTGACGAATGTGATGTATGTTCTTCTTTGCTTGGAGATATGGAGAAGCTAAGAACCTCTCATGATAGTTTGACTTCTGAGCTTGATTTGCTTAAGGTGAAGAATGATAGTCTGCTTGTTGAACTAGAGATGAGTAGGACTACTTCTATTTCCTCTACTGTTCAGACTACTTCTTACACATCATGTGAGGATAAGGACAATGCTTTTAGAGGTCTTTACACTATGCTTATTGATCTACCTGAAACTTGTGAAAATTGTAATAACCTGAAAATGAACTTAAAAAGAGCAGATTATAAAATTGCTGAATTGCATGCTTCTTTGCTTGATCCAATTGCTTCATGTTTGAACTGTCCTAAATTAACTGTTGAACTTGAATCTGTTTCTAAACAATTCCAAGAAATGATTGATTACAACAAGAAAATGGCTAAATATGCTTCTAAGGACCCTATTAGCTCACCATGCAAAAATTGTGATAAACTAAAATCTGACTTGATTGTTTTGGAAGAAAAATGTGTGAAGCTAACTAAGAATTTACTAGAGAAGTCACAATCATGTTGTAATGTGTGTGCTGGTATTGGGGAGAAGCCTAAGGGTAAGGTAGAGACGCTTAGCAACGTGAGCCAACCTGCTAGTAGTAGGACTGTCCCATCAGAGTCGGCTGTGCGTGTACAAGCCATTCTTTCCTCTACTGTTGGTTCTTCTTCTGCTTCCTTACCTTCTGCTGTTCCCTCTTCTCCCTGCTCTTCTTGCACCTCTCTCTTTCGGGAGTGTTAGTATCTTATGAACACTCTCGAGAGATTTGTAGGAGGCAAGAAGAAGCTAAATCTTATTCTAGACTAATCTAAGATCTGCAGATTTAATCAAGGTTTAGGATATGATTTTTATGAGGATATGAGGAAGCATCCACCTGCCGTGCTCAGACCCATAGCACCAGGTGTGATCGAGATTGAGCCCAGGACCGAGAAAATCCAATTCAAATCTGCGGGCTTTGTCCAAGGGATCTCTGACAGTAAGGTAGTAACACCGATTACTTTGACCTCCCAGAAGGTGAAGTTTCATTGTACCTTCTGTCAGAAGGATGGACACATGATCGAGAGATGCTTCAGGCGCGCCAGGATCGCGCAGAGAGACCGTGTTGCAGCTCTTAGGCGTATTCAGGGTCAGCCTCAGACCTTGAGTGTACCTAAGACCAACACAAGGTCAAGGTTTGGTACTGTTGATGCTTTTGGGCAGCATCGAGGACTTGGTTTTTCTGGTTCTTCTGATTTTTGTCCTCGATTTGCCCCAGGTCATGATATCCGCCGTCCTGAGCGTAGATCTCGTTTCTATCGAGATAGCTACCCACGGCAAGATCAGCGTGTTGTTGGTACTCCGACTCGCTCTCCCGTAGCAGTCGGACCCAATAACAGTTTCAGGTCTTCACTAAGACCATCGGCTTCTTTGAGTGACAGAGAGCGTAGGGTAGATAGAGGTCAGTCGTGTTTGACTACTTCATCTGCTCGACGTGTTATTCAGTATTGGGTGCCAAAATCACTGTTGATTTACCCCAGTACTGAGACTTTACTCTCTGTTTGACTCAGGTTCGCCGGGCAGGGAAGGGAAATGTTTGGCTCGTAGACTCCGGGTGTTCACGACACATGACTGGAGATTCTCGTTGGTTTTCTTCCCTTGCCCGTGCTCCAGGTGATGAGACGATCACCTTCAAAGATGCTTCATCTGGGCGTGTTATCGCCAAAGGTACTGTGCGCATTAATGATTCTTTTGTTTTAAAAGATGTGGCATTGGTTAGTAAGCTGCAGTATAATTTGCTTTCCGTTTCTCAGCTTACCGATGACGACTTTGAGGTGAGCTTTAAGAAAAATAATTGCAAAATTCTTGATTCTTCGGGTAGTCTAGTTTGCGGGATTTCTCATTTTGGGAGGATCTTTCGTGCTGATTTTTCTGAGTCTTCTGGTGATCCTTTCAGGTGTTTAGTTGCTTCTGATTCCCGCGACCTTTCGTTCTGGCATAGGAGACTTGGTCATTTTGGATTTGACCATTTGACCCGAGTTAGCGGCCACGATCTCATTCGTGGTCTGCCGAAGCTCAAGATGGTCAAAGATCTTGTTTGCGCTCCTTGCCGGCATGGCAAGATGGTTGCCGCTTCCCATCCTCCGGTCACAGTCACGATGACCGATGCACCAGGACAGCTGCTCCACATGGACACAGTTGGACCAGCTAGAGTGCAGTCAGCAGGAGGGAAGTGGTATGTTCTTGTCATGGTTGATGACTTCTCGAGATATTCTTGGGTGTTTTTCTTAGCCTCGAAGGATGAGACATTTACCCATTTTTGGGGTCTTTTTAGTAGGCTTTCTGTTGAGCTCCCGGGTGCCTTACGAGCGATCCGTAGTGACAATGGCACGGAGTTCAAGAATTCATACTTTGAAAGGTTTTGCGATGAGACTGGTGTAGAGTATCAGTTCTCTTCTCCATACGTCCCCCAGCAAAATGGCGTTGTGGAGAGGAAGAACCGTACCTTGGTTGAGATGGCCAGGACGATGCTCAATGAATACTCTACACCTAGGAAGTTTTGGGCTGAGGCGATAGCCACCGCGTGCCATGTTTCAAATCGAGTTTTTCTGAGGGCACACTTGCATCGCACATCTTATGAGTTGAGATATAGGCGAAAGCCCAGTGTATCTCATTTTCGTGTTTTTGGTTGCAAGTGTTTTATTCTGAAGTCTGGGAACCTAGATAAGTTCGAGTCACGTTCTTGTGATGGAATTTTTCTGGGTTACTCGACTTCTTCGCGGGCTTATAGGGTTTGGAACTGTGAGACTAGCAAAATGGTAGAGACCTGCGAGGTGACCTTCGATGAGGCCAGTCCGGGGACTAGGCCCGATATCTTAGGTTTAGTAGAGCAGTCCAAGCCCATCTTTGTGGATGATGAGGAGGACGACGGTGAGAGTTGTCCACCTGATCCAGTCTCTCCTCCCCTTGAGATGCCTGCTTCTTCCATCGCACCTCAAAGAGATTAGCCCATTCCTGCTACATCCTCAGGAGCTAGTGGCTCTGTTCCTACCTCATCAGCTCATGAGATAGAGGCCACTACCTCTTCTCATTCAGGACCTCCCCGTCATATCCAGAAAGCTCATCCTTCAGAGCAGATAATAGGAGATCTTCATGAGCGAGTCACGTGCTCAAAATCTGGCTTATCTCTTTTTTGCTTACACTCTGCCTTTGTTGCCACTTTCGAACCCAAGGATGTTTGTCATGCACTTTATGATGAGTCTTGGGTCAATACCATGCATGAGGAGTTGAAAAATTTCGAGAGAAATAAGGTCTGGTCGCTTGTCGAGCCCCCGCGAGGTCACAATGTTATTAGGACTAAGTGGGTGTTCAAGAACAAGCAGAGCGAGGATGGAGTGGTTATTCGGAACAAGGCTAGACTGGTAGCTCAGGGGTTCTCCCAGGTTGAGGGTCTAGATTTCGAGAAGACCTTTGCCCCTATAGCCAGACTTGAAGCCATTAGAATCCTACTTGCCTTTGCAGCTTCTAAGGGTTTCAAGCTTTACCAGATGGCAACAACGACTTCACTTGATCCAGATGAGGATGGTAAGCCAGTTGATTAGAAGGAGTTCAGAAGCATGATCGGTTCCCTCTTGTACCTCACTGACTCGAGACCGAACATACACTTCTCTGTATGTCTGTGTGCTCGATTTCAGGCTTCACCTCGCGTATCTCACCGCCAGGCGATGAAACGCATTTTTCGGTACCTTCGAGCTACCATAGACTATGGTATCTAGTACTCTTCCTCTTCTTGTCTTTCCCTTAGAGCCTACTCCGATACAGACTTTGCTGGCTGTAGGATAGACAGGAAGAGCACTTCTGGCACCTGCCAATTCATTGACACTTCTCTTATTTCTTGGTCATCTAGGAAGCAGTCCGGTGTTGCACAGTCCACCGCAGAGGCCGAGTACGTTGCTGCCGCCAGTTGCTGCAGCCAGGTACTCTGGATGGCTTGGACCCTGCGGGACTTTGGGTTAGTTATAACAGTGTTCCACTCTTTTGTGATAACACTTCTGCTATTAACATTGCTAAGAACCCAGTGCAGCACTCTCGGACCAAGCACATCGATATCAGATATCATTTTCTTAGAGACCGTGTGGAGAAGGGTGATATAGTGCTCCAGTTTGTGGAGAGTGACCACCAGTTGGCTGATATCTTACCAAGCCATTGGATAGCTCTAGGTTTTCAGCTCTGCAGGGGGAGCTTGGGGTGGTTTGTCCTTATGGACTATTGTGAGGGGTAGCTTTATGCTTTACTGATTTTATTATATTGATTATGCTCTTACTCCTTTCTGTTGCATAACATTCAGGGTGCATTGGGGTTAGTCCCTCTAGCATAGGTTAGAGTGGTCTTTTTGTCTAGCGCTCAGTCTCCTTCCTCTCATCTTGTGACACTAGGATGCTGCTTATTAGCTGTTTCTCTTCTCACTAGGTTGAGTTCACTCACTTTTTATAGGTCTAGCGAGGGTTGGGCCACCCTTGGGTAGACAGGGAACGTGTTTACTCCCTAGTGTGTTAGAAGACCAGCTGATAGTTCTAGAGTCTCATGGGGTAGATGAGAGTCAGTCTGAGCCATAGTATCCTCTACATCTTAACTATGCTTTAAGGACTACCTGTTTGGATTTTCTTTGCCAGCTTCTCGTTTTATTGCTTTGGTTCAGGGGGAGTTCATTTGGGAGCTTCTAGATATTAATTTTGACATAACTCAACTTGAACTGAAAGAACATCTCATGTTGAGGTGGAGTTGGATTTTATTGCATTTCAGTTTGCATTGTAATATAACTACTGGAGCATTGATTATTATCCAATTATGATTTGTTTACAATGCATTACATCTTGCCATGATCTGTGCTTAATTGCTAGATTTATCATGACTATATATGTATAGTCTAGTCTTTGCCATGATAAGTTAATTAAAATACTTAACTTGAATTAAATCTTGTCATGGTTAGCTCTTGATAATAGTCTATCTTTAGTTCTCCATTTATGATTCATGCCATGTCAAATAGGCTACGTTGAGTCTTGAATCTCTATTGAGCTTTAGATTGAGCTATGTTCTTTTATGAAGCATGAATTATCATTACCTCCTTGGTCTAAGAACTAAATGCAACAAAAGCAAAGTGATCTCTTTTTGTGCGAAAAAACTGATCTCACCAATTCACTCTTATAAGACGGCTTGCCATTGCACTAGGCATGAACTCAGGGGGAGTTTTGGTTGACCAAGATCATCTTCTTAAGCTTCTCGCTTGGAGTGATCGCATAAGGCTTGAGATCTAGCACATGGCTAAGAAATTAAAATTTGTAAAAATGGTTGAAACTTAGGAGGCAGTTGTGGATGGCTCCTAGTCTAGGACTTGCTTTGCTAAGATAAAACCAAATATGATTTTCAGCGAACGTCATTTGTGCTAAATTTGCTTATTCACGAAAAGACCAAGTACTTAAAAAAATGAACTTGTAACTCTCTAAACCGGCTCAATATCTACTGTATAAAATTCAGCTTTTGCACTTATGATATTGTATTTAAATTCAGTACTGTTTTTCGCACAAATAAACTTAATAAGCCTTCCTTTGTTATCCCTATGCATGCATTCACTCTGTTAAAACTCCTGTGTAACTTGCGTAAGTACTTTATGTGCTTACCTTGGGAGTACTTTATGTGCTCACCTTGCTAAAATCTGTTGCGGAGGATGACGTCAACAACTTCAAGGAGGATGGCGACGACTAGGCCGCGCCTTACACTATTCGCTGTGGCAAGGCGGGATGGGTCGCTACTTCATTGGTTTCCTTCCACTGCTTATATGTATTTTTGGTTTATGAACCATTGATGTAAAATTTGGCCACCAGCCCATATTTAGTTAATGAATAAATGTCATTGTGCATGATATGAATCTTTGTTATCCATCAGGTGCACTAGCTTGATCCTCGACTAGTGCGATTTACACAGAGGATCCGTGAGTCGCGTTCGGTTCCACAGAGATGGTATCAGAGCTATAATGACCCTAAGACGTGACCGTATGTAGAATAGAATGGTTGAACCTTAAGGACTTAACTTAAATAATAAAATATTTTTAAAAGCTTTGCTTACTCTTACCTCTCAACCTTTGCTTACCCTTATCTCTCAATCCTTTCTCATCTTTATGTCATTTCTGAAAAAAAAAAACTTATTTCTATCTCTCATCTTGTTCAAACCATTATAGATGGATGTTCATCAAGATGCACCGAATGATGGATGGAGTATAGACCTTCATCGACTACTCTGTCGTTTGGGATTCCAATGTTGAGCTATCTACAGGCACCAAAGAGATAGACATGGAAATTAGACAATGAGACACCGCTTTACTTTACTCATCACCAGTGAACCGGACAAGGAAGTCTTCGCTACTGCTTTAAAGGAAGCAGTTACTAGTTTCAGAGAGCCAAGCAAGGAGCCACTCGTAAAGCAGTTCTTCGCCTCTGCCAAGATTTCAATCTTCGCATTGAGGATCACGCTTTGTACCCAGAGAGCCACGAAGGATCACACCAAGACCACCATTATCCATTTAGATTAAGTTGTTAAGTTAGCTATTAGACGATGTTACGAGCTATCAAATTTTCTCTTTTGTTGATAGCCGTAACTGTTACTTAATATTATCTTAATAAAAGTTTTGCTAGTTGGTATTTTGTGGGAATGTGCAAAACGACCCCTATTTCTCCTTTGTCTTAAGTCTCCTCTTTCCTAATCTTTGGAAGCATCAAGTTGGAACACCGATCGTCAATACCCTTCAGACAACAATTAGAAAGCCATAAAAGTTTACAAATGGATATCTGAACAAGATCAAAGCTCAAACCATACAGAGTAAAATCCAAACCCATTTCTTTGCTAGCCCGTGCGAATCTCGGGGACGAGATTCTCTTTAAGGGGGGTAGTTTGTAACAGCCCAGCTGTTTATTCCAAAAAAAAACACATTTAATTTAATTAAAAAAAAATATTTACTTTTGGTTGTTTAAATTTATTTGCCTGATTTTCTGCTTTTAAAAAGGGTTTTACGTGAGAAAGGTGATTTAAGAAAAAAAATAAAAACAATAAATAAATAAATAAATAAGGTATTAAATAAGTTAGTTTGAAATAAAAATCAAAGTTATTTGATTTATTGAAATTTTAAAATTTTTAGCTAACCTGATTTTCTGCTAAAGAAAATAGCCTTTCTGTTAAACAAAAAAATATTTTATAAGGAAAAATATTCAAATTTGAGTTGGAAATTTTTTTATAAGTTCTAAATAGCCTAAGAAACTTCTATGAATTGTCCTAAGATTTTTAAGCTTTATTTGTTATTTATTGTATTATTTAAAGCTAGAAAAAGAAAAACATTTTTAAAAATTAAAATAATGTTCAAAAAAATTTTCCGAAATTTTTTTTATTCTTTTCAGGTTCCAAGGATTCTAAAAATATTTTTTCTGGAATTTTTCTGAATTTTCTTTTTCTTTTTCTTTTTCTTCTTTTTCTCTTTTTCTTTTCTCTTTCTCTCTCCTACCTTTCTTCTCCATCGTGCGTGCGCGTACAGCAGAGGAGCAGCAGCCATGAAAAACGTTGAAGCTTTTTCAAAACCTCATAACTCGTGATTTACTCAACGGTTTTTAGCGAAATAAATTGCATTGAATTCCCCTCATCAAGCTCTTTCATTCCCCCACCGTTTCCCCCTCATTCATGAGCTATTTTTGCGGGATTTAAACCATGCCATTCATGGACATGGTCCTTTGATCTCCCTCCTCGGGCCTCCTCAACCCCTATAAAAGGGAGCCCCGTGAGCCTCTCCTCATCCTCACTCAACCCCGAAAATCTCAAGTCCCCACTCCTCTCCTTTTGGGCGCAATCGAAGTTTTAGTTTTGTGTTCCAAGCGCCGTTCTTCGGCTTATTGCGCCTCGTCCGGTGAAGCCCCGCCGCGTTTGACCACACCGTTGGCTTCGCCTCGCCGCGTTCTACGCGGTGCTCACCTCGCCTTCGCCGGAACTTCGCCGGAGCACCGTCGCCACCGTGGGCCAAATCGGGTCCGTGTTCGTCGCGTCGCCACCGGCCGACCGTGCATGCCCGACCAAAACCAAGGTGAGCATCACGATCCCCACGCTCTAATCTTCGATTCGCGCAACTCTCGCATGTTAATTCCTCCCGCTTGCCCGAACGCCGATGTCACCAGAGGCCGATAAATTCTTGTCCACCGTGTTTCGCTTGTCCGCTGGCCGAGCCGTCAGCGGCGTTGAGTTCGCCTCGACACGCTTCTACGCCGTGCTCCTCCGCTCGCCCAAAACCTTCCACAAATATTTGCGCCCGACACCGCCATGGCCGCAAATGGCACTTCGCGCCCCGCTGTCCGGAATGCTCGCCAATCCGCTCGCCAAAACGTGCCAAACCATCCCGTGAGGCTACGCTTGACGGTTTTGGATTCGCCCGACCGAGCGCGAAGATATTGAGTTTTTCGTGTTTCGTACCGCCGCCGCTCAAACGACGATTGCGCCGCCTCCGTGAGTTTCGCTTAGCCGATATTTTTTCTAGACTCACCTTACCACGCTCTACGCCGTGGTCACCTTACTTCATCATATTCTTTGCCCGAAAATTTTTCTTCTCCACGCCCTATGTCGTTGTCGCCAGACACGCCGTCACCGTGTTCGCTTGACGTGCCGCCACTTCCTACATGTGCCTCGGGTCCCTAGCAAACCATTTTGCTAGTTGGCTTCACCCGTGCCTTTTCTCACCGGCGCGCGACCAAAACAGTGGAAGGGTTGTTTTCGCGCAGGAATATTCCTTTGGAATATTCCTGATTTTTCTTTTTCAGGATTTTCTAATCCGACAATCTTCCAATCGCCGTTCTCCTCCGTCCAACTCCAAATCAGGTGATTCGAGTTTCTAAATTCATCTAAATTCATAATCTATTTTTCAGTATATATTTCATAATTTTTGGATTTTCTCAACCGCCTTGGTTGAGTCTCTCACCACGCCGAACACTGCCGCCACCGCGCCCGAGTTGCGCCACCGCTTCATCTCGCCGCCAACCACCTTCCAGCCACTTGTGGTGTTACACAAGAGCACCAGAGCACTCCTCGTGGTCCCCACTCTCTTTTGTGCCTCGCCAACCCCGCCGTGCCTCGCTGGCTAGCGAGCCCACTGCTTTGTGCGCCGCACCACCGCCCATGGGCTCGGTTCCACTATTCCCTCACCCAATTGTCCTGGTTCGCCAGAAACCTATCGCACCATGCAACTTCTACCTTCTTCGCCCGAGGAGCTCCGCGAGTAATTGCCTCGAACCTTCTTGCGCGCTCACGATGCCACCGATAATCGTACCCACCTCCGCCCGAACCTTGCACAAAGGAAATCCCGACTCATACTCTTCTCCCTTTTTGTACACCTCCTCGGTCTTCCGCCGTTGGATCGCTCGGATCTTATCACGCCGTCCGTCCGATTTCTCCCAACCATCCGATTCTAAGACTCGATATCCGGGCTCTTAAGACTCCGACGCCCGAGGTTCTTTAGACTCTAACCGCTCGAGGTTCCTTAGACACCAACGGTTCAAAGACTTCCTTAGACTCCGACTTAGAGGTTTTTAGACTCCGAGAGCCTTCGACTTCGACCTTCAAGATTTCAATTTTGACTTTGATCTTCGTGAGACTTCAACTCCAATCCTTTCGACCACAATTGTTTTTCCGACTACGCCACTCACCACGCTCCCAACCACCGCCGCTCCATCTACTCCGACCGTAGTCGCTCGACCACCGCCACTCTTCGCCTAAGTCTCCGAGTACCTTCGCCAATGAGGAGTAGTTGGAAGAATACTCAGAGTCGGGTTGTAGCCGACTCGAGTACCTTCGCCACCACCGCATTCATTGTCGCCCGACCACTCGACTGACACCATTTGTTCTCGATCGTTATAGTGTTCTACGACCATCAGACGCTTTCGACCAAGTCTTTCGACCGTAATCTTAATCTTCAAATTCGACTACGCTTCGATCATGGTTTCACCATACACAAATATTGTAGCTCCCACTACTTTTCCTTCACAAAGAAAAGAATTCAAAGAATTCCTTTTATTTATTTCTTTGAATTCAAACTTCCTGGACTTAGGCTATTGGTTAGGTGGTAGGGTGCTCGGCATGCCTCGTGTTTGGTGACACCGGTTGATTGTCGTGCATGTGGGTATGTGGATTGAGCCTAAGTCAAATTAAGGACCGGCTCTGTGAGCTCATCGTTGCAAAGCCACATCGACTACCACAAGGCTGCTTGATTTCACTTAGATTATTTGATATGGCTTGCATCATCCTTGGATACCTTTAGCTAGACTAAACTCATGTTTGACTTGACATGCTAAGAAATTGGATAAATTTTTCAGATTATGATTTATTTGGTTTAGCTCGTCTATACATGAATCGTCATGATCTTAATAGTTTTCTTATGAATTATGGCTTGGTGTAATATTCAAAAATCATTATGGATAATCTTCATGGCTCGAATGCTTAAAATAAAAGTGGATGGAATCCATGACCAGTGGGATACCGTGAATAAGTTGGTGTTTGGTCTGAGCTCGCACTAAAATGAATCCATAAGAGATTTTGAGAAGCATATGGATAGATGGAATCCATGTGAAATCTTTTGAAAAGATGGACCAGTGGGATACACGTGACTAGGTTAGTGTTTGGTCGTAGCTGCACTAACGATATTATTTTGTAAATTATTATTTCTATCTATCGTATAAAATTCAGCTTTTGCACTTATGATATTGTATTTAAATTCAAGAATTGGTTTCCTTCCATTGCTTATATGTATTTTTGGTTTATGAACCATTGATGTAAAATTTGGCCACCAGCCCATATTTAGTTAATGAATAAATGTCATTGTGCATGATATGAATCTTTGTTATCCATCAGTGTGCACTAGCTTGATCCTGGACTAGTGCGATTTACACAGAGGATCCAGGAGTCGTTGCTCCGGGTTCCGACAACACACAAGTCATTTCATTCTCTCGTGCTTTTTGATGAATTTATTGCCAAAAGGGGGAGAAGTTTGGAGAAAAAGCCTTCTGGAGTGTTGCAGAAAAATTTGCTCTTTCTTTTTCTGCTCCAGTTTTCTCTTTTGTCGACATGGTCTTAGTTTCCTTGATTTTCTTTTAGACCATGTTTGATTTTCAAACTCAACTTTATATGCTTTTTCTGTGTTTGTCAATATACTCATCAAGGGGGAGATTGAGAGACCATGTGGAGATAACCCCAGTTGTGTGATGAGTAATTGACGCGTGTCCTAAAAAGTCTGAGTTTGTTCCGGGCATTTTTGTGCTAATTACCGATGCAAATATTTGATTATATCATTTTGTGCGGTGTTCATCATAGACCAAACCATGTCAAACAAGGTCCGATTCCATCATTCGGACACCCTATTCCATTGAGGTGTTCCCGACGGAGTTAGTTGTGGAATAATTTCACATTGTTTTAGATGACTACCAAACTCATGGCTCAAATATTCACCTTCACGATCTGATCGTAGGGTTTTAATTGTCATGCAAAGTTGATTTTGTACCTTATTCTGAAATTCCTTCAACTTTTAAAATGATTCAGAATTCTGCCTCAGTAGGTAGATGTATCCATATCTACTAAAACCATCAGTAAAAGTTACGAAGTACTAAAAATCACCTCTGGCCATTGAGCTCATTTGTCCACATATATCCGAATGTATTAAGGCCAACAAGTCATTTGCCCTCTCACCTAGACCAGTTAAAGGTGTTTTAGTCATTTTGGCAAGTGAGAGACCATGTGTAGATAACCCTAGTTGTGTGATGAGTAATTGACGCGTGTCCTAAAAAGTCTGAGTTTGTTCCGGGCATTTTTGTACTAATTACCGATGCAAATATTTGATTATATCATTTTGTGCGGTGCTATGTAATGTGTTTTCTTGTCGGTGTTGACTGCAGGACTTTGAGACAGTGTCATGGCGAGACACGGGTGACCGGACTAGGCACAGGCGGTGCTGAGGTCAGAGCGGTCGGGATGTGTCGAAGACGACGAGGACTCGAAGTGGCTACGAGGCGTGCGCGGCAAGACACGAGAAAGCTTCCAGGAAGGTGCAGGAGGGGCATTTTGGTAAATGCACAAGGCTGCACAAAAGGAAGTAGATATGGATAAGGAATAATCCATTAGTGGAGAGGTATTGTGACATAATGGGTAAAATGATGTATAAACCAATTAGTGGAGAGGTGTTGTGACCTAATGGGTTAAATTGAGTGTAAACCCATTAGTGGAGAGGTGGTGTGACCTAATGGGTAAAGTGCTTGTAAACCCATTAGTGGAGGCTATAAATAGAGGTGCTCTCTAGGTGGAGAAGGGCACTTGAGAAAGAGAGAAAGAAAAATGGATATGAGTATTAGGGTTTCCTAATGCTTGTGCTCTTGGGAGAGAATTTTTTTATGCAAGATTTAGGGTTCATTCTCTCCTTGTGGGTGTTCTTGAGTGAGACATGGAAGAGTTGATGTAAACATTCATATGTTATAATCTTTCATCGCTCTTCGTCTCAATATGAATATCCTTGTTTTATATCTTGTGCTATTTACTTGCTTTCCTTTTAATTAATGTTCTTGTTCTAGGTGCTCTCTCTCTTTATATATATATATATATATATATATATATATATATATCTGTTTTCTATTAAATCTTATGCACTTATTTTTCTTGACGCAAGAAATAGTTCTAGTCTTTGTTGTCGATCTGCTAGTTTTCAGCGAGTGCGTGTGTGCAATCCTTAAGTTGGACAGCAGCACCACCTTCTCCTCTCTAAGGTTGATGAATTGTTGGGGATGAAGTCCTATTGAAACAACCCAAAGAGGAGCAGCAAGGATTTGATCTTTTCTAGTTTTTGTTCATCTCTCTTCCTCTCTTTTGCAGAAATCTTGTTTTTGTTTTGGTCCTTTTTTGTGAGTAGTTCTAGTGTTTATTCTGTGATGGGAACGTGTTGCAAGACCATGTTGGTCAGTTAGATTCCCAAGAACAAAATCAGAATTTTCGGACTGGTTTGTTGTTCCTATTCTCTACCCTGTTACTCTCAGTTTGTGTGATTTTGTTTTGAAGCCTTTTTGCTCAGGACTGAGGAACGACTCATAGCCTTGGCTAGCACATTCCCGAGAGCAAACTTATTCCCTGCTGCTTTGAGGTTTTGTTGCGGTTTAGTTTATTTTCTCTAGGCTTGAGAACAACAGCAGCAATTTGTCCATCTTCTTACTGCCTGGTTTTCTGCAGGACGTTCTGTGTTTATGGTGGTGTTTTCTTGTCTCTAAGAGCAGCTGCCTTTTAGCTTAAAGTCCAAAACAAATGACCTGAAAAAGGAGCAATTTCTATTCTGTTTTGGTACAGCAAACCTGCAGATTCTGTTTCCTCTCGGTTGGACATACAGTCTTCTCATGGTTTGCTGTTGGGGCTCATTTTCTGCAGGCTGCAGCTTCTCTCTGTCTGCTTTTTAGTTTGCAGTTTCTGCATTTTCTAGCTGTTTTAGTGCAGTTTTTTTTCTGCAGTTTCTAGCTATTTTAGTGCAGTTTTTTCTGCAGTTTCTAGCTGTTTTTGGTGCAGTTTTTCCTGCAATTTCTAGCTGTTTTTAGTGCAGTTTTTCCTGCAGTTTCTAGCTATTTGTAGTGCAGTTTTTCTTGCAGATTCTAGTTGTTTTTAGTGCAGTTTCTCTTGCAGTTTCTAGCTGTTTTTAGTGCAGTTTTTCTGCAGTAAGCTTTCTCCTTTTCGGCTGGGACAACAGCTGTCCTCTCTTCATCGACCGACTGGTTTTTCTTTTGGGTTAGCTACTTTCTTTTTGCTTCTTACCTCTGATCTTTAGACTGCAATTAAGCCTCCAGTTCTCACTTAAGTCCGCATTCTCTTTTAGGTGCTCTCGACAGGATTTGTTATTCTTGTTTTGGGTCTGTGTTCTTCATTGATTTATGTCCCCTTTCTATTTAATTTCAGTTACAGCTTTTGGGTCTACTACGCTTTGTGTTATATTCGGTTCTTGCAGCGCTCCATTTTTATTTACCTAGTTCCATGAACTGTGAACTATTGGACTCTCAATTTAGAGTTGAATTTCACTTTTCTTTTTCATAGCTTTTTAGCTATTGGAGGAGAAAATCTTGTGGATACATCGAGGTAATTTTTTAAAGGCACCATTCACCCCCCCTCTGTCGCCATTTCGGTCCTACAATTGGTATCAGAGCTGGTTAAATCTCGTCTATAGATCTTAACCGGTCTCATGAGCCATGGCAATGCATGTGTATTCCACCAAGCCACCTATCTTCGATGGGGTCGACTATCCGTTTTGGAAGAGTAGGATGGAGTCTTACATACAAGCTGAAGGCTATGCGATCTGGTAAAAAGTCAAAACCCGTTTTATTGTTCCTGCCGATGAACACATCAATGCTGGTAACATGCCAGATGTGGAGGCAAATGCTAAGGCAAGGAACATCATAATCCAGGGTCTGAGCAGGAGTGGATTTGATCGCATTTCTCGTCTTTCGTCGGCCTATGACATCTGGGTGACTCTCGATGCATACATCTGGGTGACAATCAATGCCAGATGTTCTCTAATATGTGTTTACATTATTGATTTGATATTTTATATTCATAATTCGTGAAACATGATCATCAATCAATATATATGCTGATCTGTAAATTATAATTATCCCACATAATGATATAAGATCAGGAATAATTTAGAATAATATCAAAACATAAATAAAGAGTTCCACGAATAAGTTATATACTTGTTGATCAATATAAAAGATATTTATTCAAGGAATAAAATAACATATTATTCGAAAGATCATAAACATAGTGGTGATACAGTCATCTCTATGATTACCTCGAGGGTATATCACTAACACTTTCATCAGGAGGTAATATGCCATGTCCATGTCCATTGCTGACCTATCTGGTATGAATCTATCACCCTGTCATTATATAGATCCATAGATAAATCAGACATGTTTATTTATTTAAAGATCAGAATTAGAGAATGAGTCACAAAACTAAGGACCATTACACCATAAAGTATATTTCAATACTTGTTTGAAGTTGGTTGAGGAACTGAACGCACAGCGTGATGTTGTGGCAACCGAAAATACTTGATGGGCTACAGCTCACGTGGAAACACATTGCAGTTTCCATCGGCAGCACATATTTTGGTTTAGGAAGGGATAGCATAAGTTAGGAAAATATTGGTTGTTAAGGTATCTGTGTCATACGTGAGTTTGGTTTCCGATTATGAGTTGCAGTCAGATAGATATTGTTGAGGAACCCTCGCTGGCGACCAGTCCGAGCAATTCCTCTGCTTAGAACAAGAACGAATCAATCACAGAAAGAATAGATTGAACACACAGAGAGAGGTAGAGAGAACTCCTGGTCTTTCTTTATTGCTTCAATTCAATGGGGTACAAAATCAGCCATATGGCTCTCTATTTATAGGAGAGGGTGAGGTGCCCAATATGGATAGGGATTCGTTTAAATGGAAAGAATCCGTTTAAACGGAAACCCTTATCCCTGGTTTCCTAATACTCCCCCTTGGGCACTCATCCGACATACTCATGCCTCGTTAAAACTCCATAAAAACCCAGTAGGAAAAATTTGGAGAAAGAGTACATGATGCATGTTATGCTGCGATTGCACGAATTGCCTCATTAAAAACCTTAACTGAGAAACTTCAGGAAAACTCATCAAGGGAAAAGAGTACAATTCACCCAACTTCATTTAGTCTTCAGGACTTTTATTCTTTGGGTACTTGATCTTCAGGATTAAGATTTACTAACGGACTTGAGAGAATTCTCCCCCTGAATTCTGCACTTCTCTAAGTCTCATCATACCGATCCCTCACACGCATCTTTCAAAGTTAGATGCGGGGAGTGACTTTGTGAATAAATCTGCTAGATTTTCACAAGACTTAGTATGCAGTACTTTAATCTCGTCCATCTTTTGCAATTCATGAGCATAGAAGAACTTGGGGTTAATATGCTTTGTGAGATGACTCTTCACATAGCCCGTTTGTACTTGTGCAACGCAAGCGCATTATCTTCATAGATAATTGTGGGGTTTGCACAATGTTCATCCCACATGATCTGGATGTGGTGAACCATTCGGCGTAGCTGCACATTCACGTGCGGCTTCATACAGCGCTATTATTTCTGAGTGGTTCGTCGAGGTAGCTACAAGGCTTTGCTTAGACGATTTCCAGGAAATTGCAGTTCCACCACACAGGAATACATAGCCTGTTTATGACTTTGCGGTATGCGGGTCAGACAGGTACCCAGCATCTGCATAGCCAATCAAGTTCAGATCTTGATTTTTTTTTCTGTAAAACAATCCAAGGTCTTTGCTTCCTTGGAGATATCGGAAGATGTCCTTTATGCCCTGCCAATGCCTTTTGGTGGGCTTTGCACTATACCTTGCTAATAGGTTCACGGCAAAGACAATATCCGATCTAGTGCAGTTTGCTAAGTACATGAGTGCTCCAACTGCACTCAAGTATGGGAATTCCGGTCCCAGGACTTCCTCCCCCTCTTCCCTAAGTCGGAAAGGATCATTTTCTTGCTGTAAAGATCTCCCGATCATCGGCACTTTTGATGGGAATGCTTTCTCAAAGCCGAATCTTTCTAGCACCTTCTGGGTGTAGGTCGACTGATGTACTAAGACTCCTCCAGGGACATGCTCAAGCTGCAGGCCTAAGCAAAACTTGGTCTTGCCCAAGTCCTTCATTTCAAACTCTGACTCCAAGTAGGAGCTTGCTTCTTTTATATCATCCACTGTCCCGATGATATTCAGATCATCTACATACACTGAGATTATACAGAATCCATTCTGGGATCGCCGTATAAATACACAAGGACAGTCTTCATTGTTCGTGTAGCCTTTCTTGCAGAGAAAGTCACTTAAGCGATTATACCACATTCTGCCAGATTGCTTCAGTCCATACAGGGACTTTCTAAGCTTCACACTGTATAGATTTCTATTTGCTCTTTCTTGGTTCGGGAGAGGAATTCCTTCAGAGACTTTCATATAAATCTCCGAATCCAAGTTACCATAAAAGTATGCAGTTACAACATCCATCAATTTCATTTGTAAATTCAAGTTCACTGCCATTGAGATCAAATATCTAAAGGTAATTCCACTCATGACTGGGGAGTAGGTTTCTTCATAATCAACTCTAGGACGTTGAGTGAAACCTTGTGCTACCAGCCTTGCTTTATATCTCACTACTTCGTTTCTCTTTCGAACAAATACCCACTTGTGCCCTACAGGGTGCACATGGGGAGGAGTGCGGCATACGGGCCCAAACACTTCTCTTTTGTTCAGATATAGCAATTCGGTTGCTATTGCTTTCTTCCAATCTTCCCAATCAGATTTTTTCTTACATTCAGCGAGCGATGCAGGCTCGGGATCAAGATCAATGATTGTGGCAATTTTCTTTGCGAAGTAGATATCGACATTGGTCCGTTGTCCTGCTCGTGGACTCTCCTGTGCACATAATTTATAGCTATTTCTTCATGAGTTGCTTCTTTTGGAACTTCATCTTGCGAATCGCTTCTTTCAATTGCGGTGGCAAGTCCCTTTAGTTGTTTGGCTCCGATGTGTGCGCACACATCCATGCCGATGGGGATATTCAGATCCGGTATGTCGTTTTCAACAGGTGTCATACTTGTGCCAGGTCTCAACTGGCTCCCCTTATCATTCTGAGGGACTTCGGTGATCGGCTGTGATAAGTCCTTCTTATCCTTTTTCGCCAGGCGTCCCCGGTTACTTTGGATTCAAGGAGCCGGAGTCCTCGTCCTTTTATTCTGAGGCCTTTGGACGGGATTAGGGATACCTTCAATTTTCTTTGATATTTCAACCCTCTCCGGTGCATTGCGTGCAGGCACATGCGACTTAGTCACGCTCTTCAAATCACTAAAGTGATCAGCGCTTGATTTGCTAATGCTTGCAAATCGATGATCTTCTCGACCTCTTTTTCGCCACTAGTGCGCAGTCGTGTGCAGGAATTCCCGTGGCTTCCCATGTAATTTCCGACATTTTTCATCAAGGGGTTGATTTCTCCCTAATGTCGGAAATTATCCTCATCAAAAATGCAATCAATAAGCGGCAAGATGCAAATCTCCGACATGGGTTCCAAATACCGATTATGGATGCAGCCTCATAACCAACGATATCCCGCCTTACGGAGAGGGCCCATTGCGTCACATGAGGGGGTATAGGTACATAAATCTTGCATCCAAACCTCCTGAGATGAGAAATTTTCGGTGGTGACCCTTGCGCTAGTTGTATAGGTGAATGGATGTTGTAGGCCGAAGGTCTAAAGTTGATGAGATTCGCTGCATGTAGGACTGCATGTCCCCAACATGTAGCTAGCAAATTACAATTCTGCAAAAGTGGTCGGGCAATAAATTTAATTCTCTTGATCAATGCCTCTGCTAAACCATTCTGGGTATGGACATGCGGTACCGAATGCTCAACTGCAATCCCCATCGCCATGCAATAATCATCAAATGCCTTTGAAGTAAATTCTCCGGCATTGTCCATTCTAATGGAGTTGATGCGATGATCAGAGAATACATTTCTGATGCGAATGATCTGCGAGATCAATTTGGTGAAAGCATGGTTTCTTGTGGATAATAAACCCACATATGACCACTTTGAGGAAGCATCAATGAGCACCATGAAATACCTAAATGGCCCTGAGATGGGCTGAATAGGACCGCAAATGTCTCCCTGGATGCGTTCCAGAAATGCAGGGACTTCATCCTTCACTTTCAGAGTGGAAGGTCTAATAATTAATTTCCCGGTGGCACATGCAGGGCACACAAAATCTTCATGATTCGGGAAATTCTTCACATTAATGTTATGCCCGTGAGAATTGTTAATTATATTTCTCATCATCCTAAGACCTGGGTGGCCTAATCTGTCATGCTAGAGACAGAATAGTTCAGAGCTTCTGAATACTGTCTTCAGGACAGTGTACGCTGCAGGCGCCTTAATGTTGGTATAATATAGCCCAGTTTGTAGTGAAGGAAGTTTTTCTAATACCCTTTTGCCATTCTCTTCGCGCTTTGTGATGAGTAAGTATTCCTTACCGTACTCTTGTTCAGTCTCAACGTGGAAACCATTGGCGCGAATATCTTTAAAGCTTAAGAGAGTTCTAGTCGAATCTGGGTACAATAATGCGTCTTCAATGACCAAAGTTGTGCCCATGGGAAGTATAATTGTGGCTCTTCCGAACCAATTATACATGCATCGCTCCGCTATTGTCGTAAGGTCGCCATTGCTCTTACGAATCGATCAAAATACTTAGTCTCTCTTAAGATGGTATTCGTGGTACCACCGCTTCAAGGCATACTTCCTCCATAGGGCGCCACACTTGCTCTAATATAAGGTATTTTATTAATATGTATTAGAATACAACACATAAATAAAACACACAAATATTAGAACATATCATGCCATTGTAAACTGAATAAATGAATGAATTATTCCAAAACATCCAACCATCACGAGAAAATAAAACTAAAGTACCATCCATGCAAGTTCTAACTTGTCCATTTCATGTAAAATAAATGACAATTAACGTCTCATGCATTCTGTGCATCAGACGGAATCAACTAGAAAATCGTTGACTTCTTCGGCTATCTTTTCGGGCGTGATGTTCTCTTCGAGAGAAATCATGGAGGTGGCTGCCTCTAAGTCGTAAGGGGGTGCTGCTGCCGGGATGGACTCAACCTCCATCATTTCAGGCATCGGCTCATGATGCTTCCCCTCAACAGCTGCAAAGTGAGCTTCAGGCTGCCCTTTGCCATTTTTCTTCTGGGCTTGGTGGGCATCAATGACATGCTGCGGTGCTTTGCAAATCTGCGACCAATGCCCCCACTTGCCACATTTGTAGCAACCTTGGTTCTGCTGGCCATAAGGTTTGCCACTCTCCTTAGCCCTTTTGTCACTTGGAGCATCTGACTTGCCTTTCTGGGCAACGGTCTTACCCTTCTTTCCCCTTCTTTTCATCAAGGGCTTTCGCACCTTGTAGCTTCCAGCGTTGGCTTCACGGCCAATGAGCGCCTAGTGGCCGAGACGTAGTTCTTGCGGAGAAGTTCGTCCTGAGCCTCCGCAACCTGCATCATATCAATCAATTCGGCGTACTCCTTGTAGCCGTCTTGACGATAGTTGCAGGCGGACTGTACAACATTGGGGTGAAAGGTGGATAGGGTCTTCTCAATCTTCTGCTCATATGTGATCTGATTGCCATAGAGTTGAAGATTGGTACAAATTCTGTGCAAGACAGAATTGTACTCCCCGACCGTCTTGAAATCGACAAACCTCAGTCCGATCCACTCCTGCTCTGCCTGAGGAAGAATGGTGTACTTGAGCCTCTCAAACCGCTTCTTGAGTGCGGTCCAGAGTGCTAGCGCGCTTTTCTCTGCCATATACTCATTCTTGAGAGTAATGCAGAGGTGGTGCCTGAGGAAATGAAGTGCCTGATCATTTTCCTCAGGTGTAGGTTTGGCGTCATGCCGTCCGCCAATCCCAATAGCTGCGCGGAGCTTCCTGGCTCCAAGTACTATCTCGACATCGGATGCCCACGTCAGATAGTTCTTGCCATGCTGGGCAAGCTCCTTAACTCCCGGTTCGTGATGCCAGTCATCTACATGTGAATGGCAAGAATAAGTTTACTGCTGGTAAACATGCATGGAATTATTTACTATAGGTAAATAAATGGTACAATAAATTCTCGTAATGTTTCATAATTTTCTATATATTTTCCATAATTTACTGCTAATTTTCAGTGATTAAAAGCAATTAAATAATTACAATTAATCAAAACAGTAAATAAATGCAGAAAATATATAAAACAATAATGGCATAAATAAACAAGCTTCAAATGCTGAAAATAATTCAAAATCGGGTTCCCGACCCTTTATGCTAGAATACAAATTTTCAGCAATTTAAGGATAGAATACAAATTTTCTGGGACCCTCTTTTTTTTCTTTTTTTTCTTTTTTTTTCGGACTACCCTTTACCCGCCGGCCCCTTGCCCCGTTTTTTTTTTTTTTACCGGCCCGGCCCACTTGGCCCGTTGGCCCATATGGCCGGCTTAAAAGCCTCCCTACCCTAATTAGGGTTTCCCCTGGCCTCTCTATCTTGGCGGCGGCGGCTTCATCAGCCCGTGCGGCCGGCCAGGGGATGAGGGAAGTCGGCTGCGGGCGGTGGCACGTCGGCGGGCTGGCTCGGGGATGCACGCGTTGCAGACGCGGGCGGCGCGGGAGCTAGGCGCGGGCGGTGGCGCGTGCGCGTGGCGGCAGCGGCAGCGCCGGCGCGCGCGCAAAGCGCGCAGGCAGGCCCAGCGATACCCCAATGCGCGATCGCAGCCGACCTAGCGACGGCGCTGGGCGGGCCTTGGGCAGCCGGCGTGCGGGCATAGCTCCATGGGCGCGGCGGCTTCGAGCCGTAGGGCGGAGTGCGCAGGCGGAACGACGCGGCGGGAGGTGCTCCGGGCGGCAGCGCTCCGGAGGAGCTAGCTTTGGGCACGGCGGCAGCCGGAGCGGTCGGGCCGAGCGGCTGCAGCGCGCAAGGAGCACGCGGGCGACGGCCGGCCTGCTGGGTCACGCGCGATTGCAGCTCGGGCAAGGAGCGCGCACGACGGCGCGGGAGCGGCCGGGCGCAGGGAGTGACGGCGGCTGCTGGCTGGGGCCGCGGCAGCGAAGGCGGCTTGGCAGAGCCGTGGCTGCACCTTGCTGGGCGGGTGCACGGGTCGCGCGCGCCGCTGCTGAAACCGTGGCCGGCGCGGCCGCGCACGGCGGTGCGCACGAGGCAGCAGGCCGGAGATGCCGCTACTGGCGGCGGCCCGGCTTGGTTCGGCGGCCCTTCGACGCGTCGTGAGGCTCCATGCGGGGAGGCGAGCCGGTAGGCCATGCGTGCGGGCGGGCGGTGCAACCGGTCGGCGCAGGCGTCGGGCGGCGTCCGTGCGGGGAGCAGCCGGTGTGGCGCCATGCGGGGCGCGTGTACCGACGGCCGACGGCACTCTCACGCTATGCCATGCAGGGCAGTGAGCAATATATATTTTTTCAATCTGTAATTATGATGTATGTAATCTACCAATCGGCGAAATCACCGGCGACTTCAAGTCTGCATACGGTAGATTAGTCTATGATGCAATCGACATCCACCCTTTCAAGCAATTTACCGATCGACATTGTGCCGGCGACTTCAAGTCTGCTCGCGGTAAATTAGGGCGAATTTGCACCGTAGACAAAATAAATCTAGAACGCGAAGGAAAAAATAGATTCAAAAGCGATCTAGAAAATTCAATCTGTGCTTCGATGATTACCTCGTTCACCAGAGCGTAGTCGTGCTGATAACGTGTTGAGGAACCCTCGCTGGTGACCAGTCTGAGCAATTCCTCTGCTTAGAACAAGAACGAATCAATCACAGAATCACAGAAAGAATACATTGAACACACAGAGAGAGGTAGACAGAACTCCTGGTCTTTCTTTATTGCTTCAATTAAATGGGGTACAAAATCAGCCATATGTCTCTCTATTTATAGGAGAGGGTGAGGTGCTCAATATGGATAGGGATTCGTTTAAACGGAAAGAATCCGTTTAAACGGAAACCCTTATCCCTGGTTTCCTAATAGATATAATATTGTCTAAGAGTTTGTTTCTTAGTTGGTTTGTGCAAAGTCCATATAAAACGGACAGAGTCGGTAACGTGAGGTCTGAAGCAATAGAAAACTTTCCTTCCTTCCTAGCGTCTCTTAACCTCACACTGGCTGGTGAAAATCTCCGTCAAGCGCACGAGGAGGAGCACGAGTTTCCTCGTTATCCTTTTATGTTCCCACGCTGATTCCAGATTTCAGCTTCTTCCACCATTTCCAGATCACCGAAAACTTCCACCAAAATTAGCCCACATCAATTTGGTATCAGAGCTAACGACCACCACTCTTCACGTGGAGGAACCAAAGACGATCAAGGATATCAGCAAAATGCTTGCCGTCATGATGAAGGACATTTGCGACATCAAGCAACAGCAAGTACAAGACCGTGATGACATTACTCGACTGCAACAAGGAGGCACTGGAGGTGCATCCAGCCGATTGGGATCCGGAAGCAGAGGCTCCATGATGGACGGAGCCAAAAAGGAGGATGATAGAGGAGGTGCTCCGCGTTATCACAAGCTAAAATTTTCGACGTACGATGGAGAGGGGGATCCGCTACCTTGGCTAAATTGTTGTAACAGTTTTTTGTGTTTAGCGCACTCTCGAAAAGGAAAAAGTGTGGTTAGCGGCATATTATTTAACAGGCATGGAGTAGCAATGGTATTATCAGCTCGAACGCGATGAGGGCATTCTATCCTGGGCTCGTTTCGTGGATTTCGTTAACGTGCGTTTTGGCCCTCTAATCCAGAGCAATCCCTTGGGTGAATTGGTGTAGCTACAGCGGATGGGTACCGTCCAGGAGTATCAATGGCAGTTCTTGGCTTTGTTATGTCGTGTTGAGCCGCTATCGCCGCTACAACAAGTTCAATTATTCACGTCAGGCCTCTTAAAGCCTCTTTGTACTGACGTTGAATTGCAAAATCCAAGCAATTTACAGACTGCAATGATTGGCGGTTGGCGGTTGGCGGAAGAATCGGTTGAGGCTAATACATCCAGGCCGGTATCAGCGGCATGGTCATCCTTTGCATCGTCCAATTTGGCAGCACCATCAGCCCCGAAACACAATCCCACCCTGTTACCAGCACTGCCAGCGGCTGCAGGAGCAGCACCTCCATTATTGGCTAATCCTCCACATACCCGTTGGCTAATCCTACACATCATTTTATTAGTGATAGTTCAAGTGTTATTGTTTACTTTTTCTTTTTCCGTAAATATTTAGAATAATCAGAAAGATGATGGAGATATGCCCTAGAGACAATCATAGAGATGATTCTGTTTATTATGTTCATGAATTATTGGATAATTCATCTTGTTCCTTGAATAACATCGTCAATATTTATTATCAAGTGTGTGACTTGATTGTGAAACTCTATATTGATGCGATGATTATTCTTAGATGATCCCTAGTCAAACATATGAGGACACATATTAATAGACTAGCATATGTATTGGTTGATGACCATGTTTCACGGGTCATAGATATAAAGATATTAAACCAATAATATGGACACATGTTAGCAAACATGGGGTTAGATCGACCCACCATGAAACATTGCGAGAATGTTGCATTCTTACCGTCATCAGTTGGTTTCATTCACAATGCGTATGCTATGTCCTTAAGACTTGAGATCGTCGCACGTACTCAAGATGCATAATGACTGACTTAGGGGTTGCCAAACACTACTCCGTAACTGGGTAGTCATAAAGGTAGCTTTCGGGTTTTGTTATGATGCGTGCATTGAGGCATGGTCGATCAAGATAGAATTTGCCCCTCCAGGCAACAGGAGAGATATCTTTAGGCCTCTCGAGTGATTGGATTCCAGAAATGCATGGCCATGCTATTCACGGTTAAAGAGTTAACCGTAGTCGGGAATTCAAGTCACATAATCGAGAAAGAGTGGTTGAGCTAACCAAACAAGGATGACACGTACTCGCCTTGAGTTTAACCGATATCGTGAGGCAAAGGGAAATGCATGAGTTTTGTTGAGGTTCGTCCGATATGATCTTTGCATATACTTAGAGTCGGCATGTCTTGCTAAGGGGCATGCGATTATTGGACGAGTAGGAGTACTCGGCTATGTCTAAGTGTATGTGAACCTATAGGGTCGCACACTTAAAGGGCTGGGACTTAATTCAGATAGTGATCCGAATTCTTATGGGCCATGAGTTCCTAATGGGCCTCCAGTTCGAGACCCAATATGATGGATGCCTATAAATAGTGGGGAGGTGGCATAGGGTTTGACAAGAGAATTCGGAATTCCCGAAACCCTAGTTGCCACACCTTCCTCATCTAATACCGCGCCGCCGGCGCTAGCACTCCAGCGCGTGGTGTTCCTGCCCCGTACGTGTGGATACCTTGGAGGTGTTGATACGAAGCTTCAACACTAGGACGATCCGCAACTCGTGACGATCACAAGGACCTGAAGGAGGAGACGTTCTGCTAGAACGACTACAACTGCATCAACACGCCACATCAACTCTACTTCCGCTACGAGTCTGCGCGTCTAGTGGTAATCCCGTGATCTATTACTAGAGGAGGTACTTTTACGCGGTAGAATTTTTGAAATTTTGCTTGCATACCCTACCCGTAGATCTTCAGTGGTATCAGAGCCTTCCCATCTAGTATTAGATTCGGATTAGATGCATATTGTGATATGTGGGAATCGTAGATGTGATCTATCCTTGTTCCTGTGATCGTTCTATATGATAGAATACGATTCTATGTATATTAGATAGAATACGAACCTGACCTTTGTGACTAGAATAAAAACCTGGCATATTAGATAGAATACGATTCTATGCATATTTGCTTTACAGGGATTGTTGTGAAATAGTATGGCCCATTATGCATGTGAATGATGTATGAGATGCATATATGTATGTAATGTTCATGGCCTGCGAGTCATGAATATTGCAGCCCAAGGCTGTTTATATTTGTATAACGACCTGCGTGTCGACTTGTGTTGCTTATTCACTCCCTGTAAACTTTACTAGTATACCATATGGTAATAGCTTAGTGGGAGTGCTTGGAGGTTTTGGCCACTTGGAGACATGGTGAACAAGAAGCATGGCGATAGAGATCACCATGTGAAAGGGCCATACTATATCACGCTGCAATGTGATTGTTTTGTGAATGGCTTTATATTTCTGTTCATTTATTTCTATGCATGTTATTTAATTGCTCCAAATGCTTTTAACATAATAGAAATAAAATTCTCTCACATAATATTAAGCTAAATTGATGCCCTCCCAATTAGCTGCACCATCTAAAACCATGTATATTAGTGGTAGGTCTTGCTAAAGCAGAGTGCCATTAATTCTCCATGACTAGATGGGTTTGTGTCGGACACTCACGTGCAAAGTATTGGTTTAACTTGACAAGGTCATCATAACGGTTATGGACCTTGGGGCATAAGGTTGGGTGCCGGAACATAGAGATGTTGCCCAACAACAAGAGTTATGTAGAGATATAATTAGCAAAGAGTTGCTTACCAAATTCACCTATCCTCTAGCAGTGATGCCAAAGCTCACTAGTAGATAAGTTGATTGTGGATCTTGAATCACTAAATGTCATAAGAGAGAGATGGTATTTAGTGGGAGTATCTTTATTAAATTGTTTAATAGAAGTTACTTTTCTTGAACATATATCTTAGTTTTATGATTTTGTGTTGTAGATCATGGCACCAAATGTTACACCTACTTCGCTTTGCTTTACGCTCGATACTTGATAAGAAAAACTGAATGGAACAAACTTTATGGATTGGTCCCGCAACCTAAGAATCGTTCTTAGGCAAGATAAAAGGAACATGTTCTAGAGCAACCGATTCCGTATGCTCGATGAAAATGCTATCACATTTTAAAAATGCCTATAGAAAGGCATGTGATGAGTCCCTTGATGTTAGTCGTCTCATGCTTGCTGCCATGAACTCGCACCTTGTAAGCGTTTGAGAATATAGAGGCTTACGATATGATCGTAACACTCAAAGGCATGTTTGAGACACAAGCAAGAACTGAGAGATATGAGATCTCAAAGAAATTGTTTGGAAGTAAGCTAGCTGAGGGTAGTCCGGTGAGCCCTCATGTGATCAAGATGGTTGGTTACACACAGAGCTTGGAAAAACTTGGTTTTCCCCTTAGCCAAGAGTTGGCTACTGACTTGATTCTTGCATCGCTTCCTGCAAGCTTTGGGCAGGTCATTCTGAATTTTCATATGAATGGCTTAGACAAGAATCTCACTGAGTTGCATATGATGCTCAAGACCGCAGAAGATAGCATTAAGAAAAGCAACAATCATGTGATGATGGTGCAAAAGACTACCAACTTCAAAAAGAAGAAATCTAAGACTTTGGGCAAAAGAAAGGGTATGGGTAAAACTCAAGATGAGATCTCGAGTGTCAAATCTAAGCTTCAGAAGCTTAAGATTGGCGCTACACCTAATACTATTTGCTACTATTGCCAAGGCACTGGGACATTGGAAGAGGAACTGTAAGAAGTACTTGGCAGAACTAGAAAGGAAGAAGGGAAGTAAGACTTCAACTTTAGGTATAAATGTTATAGAAATCAATCTTGCTACTTCTCATGTTGGTTCTTGGGTATTTGATACCGGATCGGTTGCTCATATTTGTAATTCGATGCAAATGATAAGGAGTAGGAGCTTAGCAAGAGGCGGTTGATCTTCGCGTCGGCAATGGAGCAAGAGTTGCTGCGCTATTGTTGGCACTTTACCATTATGTTTACCTTCAGGATTAGTTTTGGAATTAAATAATTGTTATTGTGTTCCTGCCTTAAGCAAAAACATTATTTCTGCTTCATGTTTGGGAGCAGAAGGTTATGAGTTCAGAATAAAGAACAATTGTTGTTCAATTTATTTGAATGATATGCTTTATGGTAATGCTTCATTGTTGAATGGATTGTATGTTTTAAATATTGAGGATGTGCCTGTCTATAACATTAATGCTAAGAGGTTTCGACCTAATGATTTGAATCCCACTTATATCTAGTATTGTCGTTTGGGTCACATAAATGAGAAGCGCATGGTGAAACTCCATAAAGATGGTCTACTGAACTCATTTGATTTTGAATCATTTGAAACATGTGAGTCTTATTTACTTGGCAAAATGACTAAGGCGCCTTTCACTGGTATATGTGAGAGAGCAAATGATTCATTGGCCTTAATACATTCAGATGTATGTGGACCAATGAGTTCAACGGCCAGAGGTGGTTTTCAGTACTTCATAACTTTTACCAATGACTTTAGTAGATATGGTTACATCTATCTAATGAGGCATAAGTCTGAATGCTTTGCAAAGTTCAAAGAATTTCAGAACGAAGTACAAAATCAACTTGGCAAGACAATTAAAGCCCTACGATCAGATCATGGAGGCGAATATTTGAGCCATGAGTTTGGTGATCATCTAAAACAATGTAGAATTGTTCCACAGCTAACTCCGCCGGGAACGCCTCAATGGAATGGGGTGTCTGAACGACAGAATCGGACCTTGTTAGACATGGTTCTATCTATGATGAGCCAATCTGATCTACCATTGTTCTTTTGGGTTATGCTCTAGAAACTGCCGCTTTCACTTTAAATAGAGTACCATCTAAATCTGTGGACAAGACACCATATGAGATGTGGACTGGGAAGAGTCCTAGTTTGTCTTTTCTCAAAATATGGGGATGTGAAGCATATGTAAAACGTTTGACGTCTGATAAGCTCACACCTAAATCAGATAAATGCTTCTTCGTGGAGTATCCTAAGGAAACAAAAGGATATTACTTTTATAAAAGGGATGAGAATAAAGTGTTTGTTGCCCGAAATGATGTCTTTTTAGAGAAAGAGTTTCTCTCAAAAGGAGTTAATGGGAGCACGGCTAGACTCGAAGAATTTCGAGAGCCATCAAAAAATGTTTCAACTCCTACTGAACCTCCACAGAGTGTACAAGAAGTTGTACAACCTATAGAAGAGGCACCAGCCCCACGTAGGTCTGAAAGGCCACGTCAATTGCCGATAAGGTATCGATATGATATTTTATTGTTAGACAATGATGAGCATAAAACTTATGAGGAAGCAATAATGGACTCAGACTCTGAGAAATGGCTTGTAGCCATGAGATCTGAAATTCAATCTATGCATGATAATCAAGTTTGGAACTTGGTTGATCTACCTGATGGTGTAAAAACCATTGAGTGCAAGTGGATTTTTAAGAAAAAGATAGACATGGATGGAAATATTCATATCCATAAGGCACGATTGGTGGCGAAGGGTTTCAAACAAATTCAAGGTATTGATTATGATGAAACCTTCTCGCCCGTCGCTATGCTTAAGTCTGTCCGGATCATTCTAGCTATTGCTGCATAATTTGATTATGAGATATGGTAGATAGATGTCAAAACGGCTTTCCTAAATGAAAACCTAAGTGAGGATGTGTACATGACACAACCTGAGGGTTTTGTTGATCCCCAAAATGCTAGAAAATATGCAAACTTCAGAGATCTATCTATGGATTGAAGCAAACATCTCGGAGTTGGAATAAACGTTTTGATGAAGAGGTCAAAAGGTTTGGTTTCATCAAGAACAAAGAAGAACCTTGTGTTTATATGAAGATTAGTGGGAGCGCACTCGTAATCCTAATCTTATATGTAGATGACATATTATTGATTGGGAATGACATTCCTATGTTGGAATCTGTTAAGGTCTCATTGAAAAATAGTTTCTCTATGAAGGACCTAGGGGAGGCAACATACATCTTAGGGATAAAGATCTATAGAGATAGATCGAGAAGGCTGATTAGATTAAGCCAAAGTACTTATATTGACAAGGTGTTGAAACGGTTCAACATGCAGGATGCTAAGAAAGGGTTCTTGCCTATGTCACATGGCATAAGTCTTAGCAAGAATCAGTGTCCTTCGACAACTGAAGAGCGAGACCGTATGAATGATATTCCATATGCTTCAGCTATTGGATCTATTATGTACGCCATGATATGTACTCGACCCGATGTATCGTATGCTCTAAGTGTTACAAGCAGATACCAAACTGATCCCGATGAAGGTCACTGGACAGCTGTGAAAAACATTCTTAAGTACTTAAGAAGAACTAAGGATGTGTTCCTAGTTTATGGCGGTGATGAAGAGCTTGTTGTAAATGGTTACACCGATGCAAGCTTCCAAACCGACAAAGATGATTATCGTTCGTAATCTGGTTTTGTCTTCATTTTAAATGGAGGAGCGGTGAGCTGAAAAAGTTCCAAGCAAGAGACGGTTGCTGATTCTACAACGGAGGTCGAGTACATTGCGGCTTCTGAAGCTGCGAAGGAAGGTGTTTGGATAAGGAATTTTATTTCTGAGTTGGGTATGGTCTCGAGTGCCTTGAGCCCAATGAATCTCTATTGTGATAATAATGGAGCCATTGCGCAAGCTAAGAGCCTAGATCCCATCAAAAGTCCAAGCATATACTCAGGCGGTATCACCTTATTCGCGATATTGTGGATAGAAGAGATGTAAAGATATGCAAGGTACACACGGATTTAAATGTTGCTGATCCATTGACAAAACCTCTCACACAGCAAAAGCACGAGATGCACACAAGAGCCATTGGTATTAGATACCTAAATGATTAACTCTAGTGCAAGTGGGAGACTGATGGAGATATGCCCTAGAGACAATCATAGAGATGATTCTGTTTATTATGTTCATGAATTATTGGATAATTCATCTTGTTCCTTGAATAACATCGTCAATATTTATTATCAAGTGTGTGACTTGATTGTGAAACTCTATATTGCTGTGATGATTATTCTTAGATGATCCCTAGTCAAACATATGAGGACACATATTAATAGACTAGCATATGTATTGGTTGACGACCATGTTTCACAGGTCATAGATATAAAGATATTAAACCAATAATATGGACACATGTTAGCAAACATGGGGTTGGATCGACCCACCATGAAACACTGCGAGAATGTTGCATTCTTACCGTCATCAGTTGGTTTCATTCACAATGCGTATGCTATGTCCTTAAGACTTGAGATCATCGCACGTACTCAAGATGCATAATGACTGACTTAGGGGTTGCCAAACACTACTCCGAAACTGGGTGGTCATAAAGGTAGCTTTCGAATTTTGTTATGATGCGTGCATTGAGGCATGGTCGATCAAGATAGAATTTGCCCCTCCAGGCAACAGGAGAGATATCTCTAGGCCTTTCGAGTGATTGGATTCCAGAAATGCATGACCATGCTATTCACGGTTAAAGAGTTAACCGTAGTCGGGAATTCAAGTCACATAATCGAGAAAGAGTGGTTGAGCTAACCAAACAAGGATGACACGTACTCGCCTTGAGTTTAACCGATATCGTGAGGCAAAGAGAAATGCATGAGTTTTGTTGAGGTTCATCCGATATGATCTTTGCATATACTTAGGAGTCGGCATGTCTTGCTAAGGGGCCGCTGCCGATTAGTGGACGAGTAGGAGTACTCGGGCTATGTCTAAGTGTATGTGAACCTATAGGGTCGCACACTTAAAGGGCTGGGACTTAATTCGGATAGTGATCCGAATTCTTATGGGCCATGAGTTCCTAATGGACCTCCAGTTCGAGACCCATTATGATGGATGCCTATAAATAGAGGGGAGGTGGTATAGGGTTTGACAAGAGAATTCGGAATTCCCGAAACCCTAGTTTCCACACCTTCCTCATCTAATACCGCGCCGCCAGCGCTAGCACTCCAGCGCGTGGTGTTCCTGCCCCGTACGTGTGGATACCTTGGAGGTGTTGATACGAAGCTTCAACACTAAGACGATCCGCAACTCGTGACGATCACAAGGACCTGAAGGAGGAGACGTTCTGCTAGAACGACTACAACTGCATCAACACGCCACATCGACTCTACTTCCGTTACGAGTCTACGCGTGTAGTGGTAATCCTGTGATCTATTACTAGAGGAGGTCCTTTTACGCGGTAGAATTTTTGAAATTTTGAAATTTTGAAATTTTTGAAATTAATTTCTAAATAATCATGATGATCATGATTCATGTGGTAATAACTAAAGTTGACGGCATTTTCATTGTACACAGTACTACTATAAAGTTGAGGCAAGCATACATGAGTTCAAACATAGTTGGTTGCCAGCAAGAATATAGTAACATGCATGACCTAGCTAGATGGAATTATGGAACTTCTTCCAGTTACAATAGTAAAGAATCTATTTTTTTTTTACAGCCCCAGTAGATTGGAACTGCAATGTGAAAATTCAAGTGATAAATGTGTGGCTAATTTCCTGTGAAAAAACAGCACCTTCACCACAACTGGCAAATCGCTGGTACGAGAATCTGCATGAACAAACAATCAACTGATATTAATCATTTCGCTGCAACAGTACAAGTGGAAAGTTGATCTCAGTTAATAAGCGATGCGTGCATGAACCATTTTTTCAGGGAACAATATGAATGAGGGGAAGATGTTTGATCCGGTTAATGGTTCAGATGTTGTTACTACTTACGAAGACAAGGATGGTGACTGGATGCTTGTTGGAGAGCTCCCATGGGAGTATGTTACTTCATTCTTGCACCCCCCTTATCTACTCCCATATTTACGGCCTCATGATTAGAATGGGGTTAAACGAGGTCCACACTTCAGCTTCTTCCTTTGGCTGATCGATTACCCTGCAGGATGTTTGTTGATTCATGCAAACGCTTGAGGATCATGAAGGGCTCCGAAGCCATCGGTCTTGGTCAGTGTCTTCAGCTCAAATTCTCTTCCACTTTAAGATTTGTTTCTTAATTCTAACCCTAAGAGATTTTTTTTACTTCAGCTCCAAGAGCCAAGGGCAAGGACAACAACAACAGTTGAAGATGTTGTGGTATTTAGATGCTGAGCACGGTGTCATAAGAATGGTGTTCTTGCAGTGCGTTATGGTTTCTTTAGAAATATAACACTTTAATTATTGGTTGGGCTCAAATAAGGGAGAGTTGTCATGTTTAATTTGTTGTGTAGGAAACTAGATCCTTAAACAATTAAGTTCACAAAAGCAAACTTACAAGATGGAACTGATGGATCGGATGGATGATATTGGAATCAAACCAAATGCTAGCCAACTAAGTTGCCAAAAGTTTGGCACGCCAATTGGCGTCAAACCAAATGGGGGCTTAGTGATCTTGCCAAAATTTTTGGCAAGATCAATGGCCACAATCCAAATAGCTGTATTGTGCCGAATGTTTGGTCATGCCTTATCTTTAGTCATACCTAATTTTTGGTATGACTGCCTAGGACTCAATCCAAACACACCCTTAGAGATGAGTTGAGGTTTTGGGTTTGATGGGTTTGGTTCAGGGCTATTTTAGGAATGGTTGGTCAGTAGGGGTGAAAAGTGGATATAAATTATCCGTATTATTTGATTACCGTATTTGATATAATACAAATATGGTATAGATTTTTTCATTGATTAACAATTTCTAATTTATTCGTATTCGTATTCTAATTCGCATAAAAAATATGGATGTGAATATGGTATGGATTTTTACCATCCAAAATGTTATTTTATCTGGACTATCCGTATCCATATTTGATGAAGTAATATGCATATTTTATTACAATACAACCAATCAATTAAACAAGTTTTTAGTTGAACATGAATTCGTGTTTCTTTAGGTGAAGTAAATGAATTAGAATGATTAAGCATGATTGTATGAGGATAAAATGTCATTAATGCCTTCATGCTACATAAGTTATGAGAATATTCGAATCTGATCAAATTGAGTAGATATTCAATTCGAATTCGTATTCATTACAATATTCAATTCATATTTGTATTCGGGAATATTCGGGTTCATATTCTATTCATTTACAAAATACGAATATAAATGTGATAAGAGCACTATTCGATTCATATTTGATCCGTTTTCACCTCTATTGGTCAACGTGTCCCTTCGGCTTGAAGGCCTTAATGGCTAGTTATTTTATTTTGGGTGCTATTTTTGTGTCAATATCAAGATTTAAAAGTGGCATAATTGTGTTTTGGTATGAAATCCACACGTATGCTGAATTTTAATTGTTAGAAAAATACTCTCTACATGTCATATATTTCAAGGCCATGTTGCTAGCAATCAAGCATTCAAATATAAAAGTAAAACAAAAAACATAGATATAGTCATAAGATTTCTCTCAATTTATTGTTCTTTTGCCCGTAAACTTATGCGTATAATGTGCAGCCCCTATCCCTTCTTGAATAGGGGGGGGGGGTCCTTCGTGATAGAATCCATATGGGACTAAATTATGTTAAAAGGCCTCGCACGTCGACTGCCTCTAATTAGCATTCGTTTAGGTAAATTGTCTATATAATTGGCATTAGTAAACAGGCCGATATACAAAATACCCTCTAAAAAACTCTCTATAGCCTTAAATAAATATCGTTTTGGACATTAATACCTTGTTCAAAACATAACATTGATCGTCAATTTTTACAATTTCTATTAACATATATTAGCAAAACTAATATAGTTATAATATTTGGAAAATACTTTTTGAGACAAATATACTTGTCTCATTTTCATATAGCTGGCAAATTTTCCAAAATCTAGAAACCAGAGTTGTTGTGCGGAGCAGATTAGTTGTACAGGAAGTCGCCATCTACTCGACCCTAGGTGATGCGGATACGCACGTGTCTTGTACTTTTCAGTTAAATATATTATTCAACTGGAAAGAATTGTTGAGCCGCATGAAATATTGCCAAGTGAACTCATTCCAAATTAAATATAATATTGTTATTCATAAAAATGGAATACTACCTCATGTTATCGAATGGTGCATTCTTAGGTTTGACAATGGCAAAATAATGGAGAGGCAAAAGGAAGAGGATAACCACATTAGGTGCCAAAGACTTGAAGAAAGAAAGCCCATGCAGTAGGAGAGCAAAAGGGAGGAGCCCAAAGAATTAAACTACAAGTTTTGGATAAGATTTTGAAGCTCAATTCGTACCTCCTACAAGGCCAATTGGATTCAAACTCGGATTCAACTCACAATTCAATTCGGATTCGGTTCGGGACAGTCTGACAGGCAGTCACTAAAAAGGTCATAACTTTCGCAAACGGAGTCTGATTCGGGCATTCTTGTACTCGTTGGAAAGATAATTTCAAGGACTACGCAATGGATCTAGTCCCAGCATCAAATTCATCACGGATCAAAAATTATGACCAAAATAATATGATAGCTGTAAAATCTAGTTTCCTTTTTTTTAAGAGTTCGGATTTAAAATCATATAGGGTTGAGTTTTACTAGGTTTGGGAACTCTATGGACATCCCAGGAGGCTATATAAGCCATGTATTGGTAGGCTTGGGGCTAAGAGCACTTTTTTAGATTGAAATTGGAACAACATATTGCTTGTTTCTTTTCACCAAAGTGTTCATGCGAGGATTACTTGAGAGGAGTTGAGCGATCGTTCTTGAATCAAGGTCGTGTTTGCTTTTTCATTGGGGATTGAGGGTATGGTATTTCTCCACTCGTGGTCTCGTGGAGAAAGTTCGATGTATCTTGGCGAATTTCCAAAGAGCTGTGAGTTCATGCATTGGCACGGGTGTATAGCTTGAGAGATTGGTTGAGAAGCACTAGTTATCGTGATCCTACGTCGAGAAGATCAGGGCTGCGCGTATCATCTTGGTATCAGAGCGCGGTTGACTCGGTAGGATCTTTCATTTTGTTTTTTAGATTGATTTCTTTCTGTCCTATAGTGCAAAGAAAACTGAAAATTGCACAAAAAAATCAATTCTGAAACCCTAGTTCAATCTGTTATTTCTCGTGAGTTTTGTTAAGTTTTCATCCATTAGAAATTTTATTTACATGCTGATCTTTGTGCTCCTTCACGTAGCTTGATCTTTGTGTCCACATAAACCCTAGAAAATTGTTGATTGAATCCCTCAATTAGTAACTAAAAAGAGTAAATTGTATTTACTTTTGAATCCTAAATTCCTTGTTGTCTGAATTGCTCTCAAGAGATCCATCCGAATTTTCTTTGGGAGAGAGTTTGTGATAGTATCCACTTCCTTCAAAACCAAGAGTTAGCTACGGTTTGGCTTAAAAAAAATCACTACTTGTGCCAAACCCTAACTAGCCGAAAAGAAAGAATTGCTACAGTTGAGCTTAACTTATATCTTTTCATCAATTGAGACTAGCTTTTGATATTGCCGTTAAAGCTATTCTTGAGTACTATTTACGCTTGTTGAATTATTGAATTTGTGCAAAGGGAAGACAACACTAGTTCGGCCAAACGAAAAAAGGAGTAAGTTAAAAAAAAGAAGAAAAAGAAGAAAGCTTGAAAGTTTCCTGCGATTTAATCAAGAAATAGTGAAAATAGAAAGTGTTGGCCGAAACTATGTGGAAAAACCCTAGTTCATATTTTCAGCTTGTGCATTTATTCTCATTGAGTAATCTTGTGCCCTTACTTTCATAACTATTGCAATTGGCTAGCGTCTCTTCTTGTACTTAATACAAAATGAGCTAGTTATTAATCTGAATTTCAGATTGCCTCTTTCTAGCTCATTCTTTTGTTTGCATTAAGTCCCATTAATCGTTGCGTGTGCGTTTATATCCTTCACTTAAATCTATTGTATTAGTATATAGGCAAAATATTCTAGATTGGATTATTATTTAGTTTTATAACAACCTGAATTTCAGATTGCATAAACATTAAACCCTCCAAGCTCCATTCAAACACCTTGTGTTGTGCATTGCTCTCACTCTCGAAATTTGCTAAGTATATCACCATTGCTAGTTTCTGTGGCCACGAGGTAAGATTATGTTGTTTTCAATTGCTTTTGGAACGGTAAACCTTCATTGATTCGAGATAGTGATTTTAGTGATTTAATACACATTCATACACATACTTGCTATTTGCGATCTAACCATGGCTGCAGATGGTGATGAAGTTCTAGCAGATTTTGAAGAAAATCTTGAAGCACCCGCTACTCATTTGCAACAACGAGCATTGAAACAGCACTTTGATCGTCAGTTGGAGCTGGTGCAAGATAATCTAGGAAGGGACATCTAAAACATGGGAGTACGATTGGATGACAATGTTCGTGCGTTGCAAGACTCCATCAACACCCTTACCAATTTGGTGCGACAAGGCGCAGGGGGTGATAATTTAAGTCAGCGAAGCGTCAGTATGGATGAGGATGAAATCGATGAGGAGTTAGCTGCCATGCGGCGTGAGGAACCACGACACCAAGCCCCACCTGCTGTTGGCCATAGAGGACGCCCTCCCTATCTCGGGCGTGATTTCGGTCATGGGGGTCGCGGTGTTCGACGTAACGACGATGAAGTTTTGGCCAAGCCAAAATTCAACATGCCTAATTTCACAGGAGGTACTGATGTAGAGGATTATCTCACTTGGGAACTCAAGGTTGACAAGCTGTTCCGTCTGAACCGTTACACTGAAGACAAGAAGCTGAAACTTGCGTCAATGGGCTTTGACGGGTATGCTATGCATTAGTGGAAACAAGTTGTACGAACACGTATGGAGAGGCATGAACCCCCGTCGTCACATGGAATGAGATGAAACAAGAAATGCGTGGCAGGTTTGTTTCTCGTAATTACAAACATTCATTGTATGAAAAATTGCATCATTTGAAACAGAGAACACAGCTAGTAGAGGAATACTACAAGGAGATGGAACAAGCCATGATTCATGCCGGTGTACATGAACATGAAGAGCACACCATGGCCCGTTTTCTTGCTGGTTTGAACCACCACATCAAGCGCATCGTCAACCATCATCCATATGAGAACATGAATGAGTTGCTCCATCAAGCAAGAGAAGCTGAACGACAAGTGGCCGAAGATGCTAGGTTTGCTGCCCGCACCACCCCTACACCCAGCAAATTCATTCCTCGGGTGCAACCAAGTAAGAGTAACACCACCGGAGGTTATTCTTCATATCGAACAGCAAGTAAGAAAGAAGAGATGACCACAGAAGGGGATGAAGAGCTTGCTGCCCCGTGGGTACATCCTAATAATTTTAAACCCCCAGCAACTACATCATCTGAGAAGAACGATAAAGGTAACAATAGTGCTGCCGAATTTAATTGTGCAAAGGTGAGTAATTGTGAGAACTCATATGATCAACCGAAAACTCCATGTTCTGAAATTTCTATACTTAATTTACATAATGTGGAATTGATTACTCACAAGGAAGTTCTTACTAGAATATCTCCTAATGATTCTTTGTACTATATCATGTTTGATGATCCTAGAGAGTTATCTAGTGTGATTGATAATGTTGCTGAAATTTGAAGTTCAAAATCACTATTTAGTACCTATGCCTACACATATAAGTTCAATTTGATTTGAGATTATGGTATATATGACAAATTTTATGTTCACAGAATTTGTATTACATGTGATAAGCTTGCTAGTTTGAAATAGCATATTATAGATAAATAACTTTTTATGTCATATCATGATCACAATGAGATAAGTGTCAATAATAAAGCTTGCTGTTTTAAAAGATTTTCTAAGCCTATTTGTTTACACTTTGATAAGCAATTTTGTACAAATAATCAGAGTAGCGCAGTTGAAGCATGAAAGGTACTAAAGATTTTCTCCCCTATATTTGAACAACTAAATCTGATTTTACTCGTTAATGATAATGATGTGAAAAACAATATTGCAATGCATACATCTTTTGGTCACTACTATATTCATCGGTTTGTGCAAAATAATGAGAATACCACAACAATTGACTCTTACGTATACCATGCGTATATGTTGTTCTTTTCGTTTACTACACCTTTAGAAATTCACGATGAGATAAGACGAAGAAGTATTGATGACAAATATATATACCATACATATACGTTGTATTCTTTATTTAGTATAATTCTAGGCTATTAAAAGCTGAGAATGGCTTTTCTTGAAGAAGGGGACGATGATGCGGATATGCACGTGTCTTGTATTTTTTAGTTAAATATATTATTCAACTGGAAAGAATTATTGAGACGCATGAAATATTGCCAGGTGAACTCATTTCAAATTAAATATAATATTGTTATTCATAAAAATGGAATACTACCTCATGATGGAATACTACCTTATGTTATCAAATGGTGCATTCTTAGGTTTGTCAATGGCAAAGCAATGGAGATGCAAAAGGAAGAGGATAACCACATTAGGTGCCAAAGACATGAAGAAAGAAAGCCTATGCAGTGGGAGAGTAAAAGGGAGGAGCCCAAGGACTTAAACTACAAGTTTTGGATAAGATTTTCAAGCTCAATTCGTACCTCCCACAAGGCCAATTGGATTCAAACTCGAATTCAACTCAGAATTCAATTTGGATTCGGTTCGGGACAGCCTGACAGACAGTTACTAAAAAAGTCATAACTTTCACAAACAGAGTCCGATTCGAGCGTTCTTATACTCGTTGGAAAGATAATTTCAAGAACTACGCAATAGATCTAGTCCCAGCTTCAAATCATCACGGATCAAAAGTTATGACTGAAATAATATGACAGTTGTAAAATCTAGTTTCCTTTTTTTTAAGAGTTTGTATCTAAAACCATAAGGGTTGAGTTGTACTAGGTTTGGGGACTCTATAGACGTCATAAGAGACTATATAAGCCATGTATTGATAGCCTTAGGGCTAAGACCCCTTTTTTAGATTGAAACTAGAACAGTATATTGCTTGTTTCTTTTCACCAAATTGTCCATGCGAGGATTACTTGAGAGGAGTTGAGCGATCATTCTTGAATCAAAGTCGTGTTTGCTTTTTCATTGGGGATTGTGGGCATGGTATTTCTCCACTTGTGGTCTTGTGGAGAAAGCTCGGTGTATCTTGGCGAATTTCCAAAGAGCTGTGAGTTCATGCATTGGCACGGGTGTGGAGCTAAAGAGATTGGTTGAAAAGCACTAGTTATCGTGATCCTACGTCGAGAAGATCAGGGCTTTCCATATCACTAGATTAGTTGATAGGGGTTACGTCGTGGGAGCAGGGGGTCGACCGGGGCAGCATAGCACCTAGGAGGGTGGCAGATCAATGGCGGGAAAGGGCGTCAACTAGGAGGTGGCACGGTGCCCCCACTGTAGCCCTAGTCGCCGCCGTGGGCGGTTGAGAGGAGATGGTGCGACCGGATGGGTGTAGTGGTGCTAGATGGAGGACGGTGCAGAGGTGAGGAGGCGCAAGGCTCGATAGTGACGGTGGATCACGCGGCGGAGAGGAGGCGGGCAGGGGCGGCGGATCAACAGCGCATGCGTGGCTATTGCATTGCATGCAGCCCTAGGTTGATTAATTCAATTGGATCCCAAATTATATTTCAGTAGAAATTGAATTTGAGTCAGATTAATTATAATTCCTTTTTTTTTGTGTTTGGACGTGCTTTGGAGTTAGAAAATGTTCTTCTTCTTTAACAACTACATCAGAACTAATCCCTCGGTCTCTCCCACTCCAATCCATCAAGCTCCCACCCTAATCTACATCGGAACATGCAGTTGCCAGATCAAATTAAATTAACCCAACAAATATCAGGAATTCATCAACAAATGGTGAAGGCGCTGCATGCACCACCATTGCCCCGCCATGGACGCCATCGAATACAGCTCCTTACCCCTCTTATTCATAGTTCTTGTGGCAAAGATCCCCAGTTCCCCATCAAGTAACCAACTACAAGCAAAGATCATCAGATGAAGCACCAAATTTACCACAAGAAATCAAATTACTCACTCCCAAGAACCAAATTTGTTATGGTACTCTTGTATGTGTAACATCTATACTCGGCATAAAGGAAGCAAGCGAACCAGAGATCCTAGTGAGGGGAGCCATGGCGGAGCTGCCTGTCGATGGGTTCCTGAACCTGCCCTTGCAAGCTCTCCTCCAAGCCGCGCCACTGCCTCCTCTCCTCTTCCGCCGCCGCCGCATCCCCGCGCCATCCCCAAGCTCCATGCCACCGTTGCTCCAGGGATGAAACAGAAGCCCCCCGTCGGAGGGAGAGGCAGCAAAGGGGGATAATGTCGGAGGGCATGGTAGGAGTCGTGGAGGGCAGGCGGCGCTCACGAGCGGAAGCTGAGCGTCGATTCTACACAGATGACCGGTGACACAAAAGAATTTGGTCCAGTTGAATCGTACCCTGTGGAATCATCAATTCAAATCCCGAGTGGCAACCAAACAGCCTCGTTTATGGAATTGAATTCTAATTCCACGATTCTAAGATCAAATAATGGGAGCCAAACAGGGAAGTGATATTTGGTGGTAGCAATGCACAGGCTAAGACACACTGACGATGACTATGGGCAAGCTTTTTTTAGCTACGGCTCATGGATTTTTGTTTGAACATGCATGCTTGCGTAATTGCGACTATTTAGTTGGAAGAAGTGGTAATTGCCACTTCGCAGTAAACTGTAAAATAGACACATTAACATTAGCGTGACCTCAATTTTGAGTTTATAAAAGACACTTAAATATTCTAAAATAAATAATTAAACAAACAAACATGTCAACTTAAGATACCACATGTTCTGAAAAATCCTAAAATAACTGAGCTAACGTGCAATCCGCATGCAAGATACCACATGCTCACACTGGTTGAAATGGTTGCTATTTAGTGCATATGCACCTAAGTAGAAAACCATGTAGTTGGGACAAAAAGACAAAAAAGAAAAGAAAAGAAGAAAACACCAGGTACTCTGTTTACTTGTAGCTTAGTTAGGCGTGCTCATGACCTAACCGTGTTTGTTTCATGTGGATGAAATATTTCATCACCAATTCTATAAAATGTCGAGCCCTTCAATTGTAATACGTGGGATGAGACGGCTAGCTATGGCCTAGCTGTAACATCCTATTTTTCTGGAGTTTTTAAAACCCTGAATTTAAAAATAAATTTTTGAAATTTTTCTAGAATTAATAAAGCTTAATTTGAATTTTTAGAAATTAAAAATAATTTATATGATTAAAATAAACTTTAACATAATCTAAAAATATTTTATTTGAGTTCCTCAGGTCTTAAGGAATTTTCTCGTATTTTTGGAGAATTTTTTAGATTAATTTGCTATTTTCTAGAGGTTTTTGTGATTTAATTGAATTTCCAAAAAAATCAGAGAAAACACCCAAAACCCCCATGGGCTGAATCCCTCGGCCCACCCTCTGCCACGTGTCGGCCCCTCGCCGCGCCGCGCGTCCGCACCGGCCTCAGCCCGACCCAGCTTCTCTCGCCCGCCTCGCCCCCGCGCAGCTCGTCGCCGCCCGTTTTCCCCACATGCCACGCGTCACGTGACGCCGTCCGATCCGCCACGTGTCAATCCCGCCGTCTTTGTCTTCGATGCGGAGCCGTCACCCATGTTCTTCCTGAACCCGGCCTCGGGGTGCGTGCTATAAAACGTGCCGCCGCCGCCCTCAGTCCCTATGCCCCGCCGCCGCCTCCTCCCACCTGCGTCGGTGCCCGTCGCCGTGCTCTGCCGCCGTCTCCCAGTCACGCCGCCGACACCTCGCCGCACCTCACCGCCCCTCGCCGCGTCCGCCGCTTCCACCGACGCTATCGTCTTCTTCATTGGCGTCCGTTCCCGAGCACCCTCGCTGACGACCGGAGCGCCGCCGACATCCTCATCCCCGCAGGTGAGTAGAACCGCCGCCTCCCTCCGTTCCCACGCCGCACCCGCCGTCGTCGCTCGCGCCCGCCGGACCCCACGCCCGCTCCTTCGGTCACCGCGCCCGCGCCAGACGCGCCCGCACCGCACCAGCTCGGTCCATGCGCCAGATCGCGCCCATGCCTGCCTCGCATTCGCACCCACGACGCCTTGTACCGCGCCCCACCACGCGTCGATAATCCGTCGGCTCAACCGTTCGATCATGGCCGCAGAACCAGATTTGAACCTATAGCTCCAATTTTGCCATGCGTCGCCATCTCAGCCGTCCGATCCTCAACGCCGATAGCCACACAACTTGTGCACGTCAGCCCTTAAAGGAATACACGTAGGCTACGGAAGCAGAAAACAAAACTTTTCTACTGCGCACCCAAGAACATCATGCTAAGGAAGGATCATGGATCGTTACCACTTAGACGCGCAGCGCAGCGGAAGAAGAATTGGAAACCAATCCAATCACGCGCGTCGAGGTAGTAGTGGAAGTAGCCGATCGTCCCGAACAGATCGTCTCTCCACGCACGCCGATCAAGATCGCAACGAGCAGCGCCTCCACCGGTATCCACACGCCCGGGGTGGGCGCCGATCGCGAGTGTACTAGCACTCGTGAGCAGCTAGGGTTTGGCTCGGGAGGTGGCGGCTAGGGTTTTGCTAGATGTTCACAGGACGAATCCTCCGCCCCTCGCCTCCATATATATAGACCTTCACGTGGGCCTCGTGGACCGAGGCCCAATAGGAGTCTATTCGGATCTCTATCCGAATTGAGCCCATATCCGAATCATATTCGAATTAGTGTTCCAACCCGTTAAGCGTGCGACCACAGAGGTTCACGATACTTGGTCGTGACCGGAAACGCCTTCCGGTTACCATGTTAATAGCGGCCTCTAGTAAGACATATTAACCCCAAAGTATATGTAAAGATCATATCGGCTGAACTCGTAATGTTCTCTCATGTACGAATCCCTTTGCCTCACGATATAGATTGAGCTTAAGGCGAGACTGTGTCATCCTCTTAATAGCTCAATCACTCTCTCGATTCCGTGATGGATTATAAACTCGTGATTGACTCCTCAATCACCTTGGCATGGCCATGCACTTTCATAATCCATTACATCGAGGCCCAGAGATATCTCTCCCATAAGGAGGGGCAAATTCTATCTTGATCATTCACATCCCACTACATGTTTCATGGCAAACCCGAAGACTACTTTTATGACTACCCGCCACGGAGTAGTGTTTAGTAGTCCCAAAATAAGCTACTACTCATGTTGGGAACCATGATGATCTCAAGTCTAAGGACTCTACATAAACACTACTTGAGACCAACCGATGACACATGGAATCTCTGCAGTTGTCTCATGGCAGTCTATCCAACATATGTTCACTAACACATGTCCATATTATTGATTTGGTATCACCATACCATGATCCATGAGACATGATCATCAATCAATACATATGCTGATCTTTGTCTTTGAATCATATTTGTTCCTCATATGATATACGATCAGGGATCATTTAGAAATAGCAACATCTTAGTATTTAAGAGTCTCATGAATAAGTCACATACTCATTGATCAATAATGATGATGTCTATTCCAAGGAACAAAGTAATGTATCATAAACATAGTATGTGATATATACAACATCTCCATGTTGCCTCTAGGGCATATCACTAATATCTCCCACTTGCACTAGAGTCAACCATGTAGGTATCTAATACCCATTGCCCTAGTGTGAGCCTCATGCTTTGGTGAGAAGCGGCTTTGTCAACGGATCTGCAATGTTCAAATCTGTTTGTACTTTGCATATCTTCACATCGCTCTCTCCACTATCTCGCGGATGAGATGAAATCGCCGTAAATGTGCTTGGACTTACAGTGCGATCTAGGCTCCTTGGCTTGTGCAATGGCCCCACTATTGTCACAAAGAGAGTCCATTGGGCCGAGGCACTAGCCATCACACCAAGCTCGTAAATAAATTTCTTGATCCAAACAGCCTCTTTGGCGCCTTCGTGAGCTGCTATGTACTCGGCTCATTGTAGAATCAAGAACCGTCTGCTGCTTGGAACTCTTCCACTTACCACACCGCCATTCAGGCAGAACACAAATCCAGATTGCGATCTAAAATCATCTTTGTCAGTTTGGAAGCTAGCATCGGTGTAACCATTTACAACGAGCTCTTCCTCACCTCCATAGACAAAGAACACATCTTTAGTTCTTCTCAAGTACTTCAAGATGTTCTTTACGGCAATCTAGTGACTTTCACCTGGATCTGACTGGTATCTACTCGTAGCACTTAAAGCATACGAAACATCCGGGCGTGTACAAAGCATGGCATACATAATGGACCCAATAGCCAAGCATATGGAATCGCATTCATTTTATCCCGCTCATCAGGTGTACTAGGACACTGATTCTTGCTAAGATTTATACCATGTGACATAGGTAGAAAACCTTTCTTGGAATCATGCATGTTGAACCTTTTCAACACCTTGTCAATGTACGTATCTTGGCTTAATCCAATTAGCCTTCTTGATCTATCTCTATAGATCTTGATGCCCAGAATATATGCTGCCTCTCCTAAGTCTTTCATAGAGAAACTATTTTTTAACGAAGACTTAACAGATTCGAGCAAAGGAATGTCATTTCCGATCGAATATGTCATCCACATATAAGACCGTAAATACGAGTGCGCTCCCACTAGCCTTTTTGTAAACACAAGGATCTTCTTCGTTCTTGATGAAACCAAACCCTTTGATTACTTCATCAAAACGAATGTTCCAACTCCGAGATGCCTGCTTTAATCCATAAATGGATCGTTGGAGTTTGCATATCTTTCCAACTGATTGCGGATCGACAAAACCCGTGGGCTGTGTCATGTACACATCCTCACTCAGATTTCCATTAAGGAAAGCTGTTTTGACATCCATTTGCCATATTTCATAGTCGAAATATGCAGCAATCGCTAGAATGATCCGAATAGACTTTAGCATTGCGACGGCGAAAAGTTTCATCATAATCAACACCTTGAATTTGTTTGAAACCTTTGGCCACCAATCGCGCTTTTATAGATGTGAACATTTCCATCAATGTCTATCTTTTTCTTGAAAACCCATTTGCACTCAATGGTTTTAACACCATCAGGTGGATCAACCAAGTTCCAAACTTGATTATCGTGCATGGATTCAATTTCGATCTCATGGCTTCAAGCCATTTCTCGAGTCCGGTCCCACCATCGCTTCTTCATAGGTCTTAGGCTCATCGTTGTCTAACAACAAAATGTCCCTTTGTTGAGTAGTCAAGAACATGTACCTCTCGGTGCACGACGTGACCTTCGACCTACGTGGTGCCGGTGTGTCCACAATGTGTTCTTCAACAGCTTTATTCATCCTGTTGTGGTTCTCAGAGGAGCTGAAACGTTATCGTGTTTCTTGAATTTCTTCAAGTTGCACTGTGCTCCCACTATCCCTTCTTGAGAGAAACTCTTTCTCTAAGAAGACACCATGCCAAGCGACAAACACTTTGCCTTCTCCTTGATTATAAAAATAATATCCTTTTGTTTCCTTAGAATACCCGATAAAGAAGCATTTATCGATTTAGGAGTGAGCTTATCGATTGTAAACGTTTTACATAAGCCTCACATCCCCAAATCTTAAGAAAAGACAAGCTAGGGCGTTGTCCCGTCCACATCTCATATGGTGTCTTTTCTATTGATTTTGATGGAACCTGCTTAGTGTGAACGCGTCGTTTCAAGAGCGCACTTCAAAAAGACAACGGAAGATCACTTTGGCTCATCATGGAGCGCACCATATCTAATAAGGTGCGATTTCTCCGCTCGTATACCCCATTCCATTGAGGTGTTCTGGCGAGTCAATTGTGGAACAATTCCACAATCCTTTAGATGATTGCCAAACTCATGGCTCAAATACTCGCCTCCACGATCAGATCGTAGAAACTTGATTGTCTTGCCTAAATGATTTTGCACTTCATTTTGGAATTCTTTGAACTTTTCAAAGGATTCGGACTTATGCTTCATCAGGTAGATATACCCATATCTACTAAAGTTATCAGTAAAAGTTATGAAGTACTGAAAACCACCTCTGGCTGTTAAGCTCATTGGTCCATATACATCAGTATGTATGAGTGCCAATAAGTCATTTGCCCGTTCACTTTGACCGGTGAAAGGTGCCTTTGTCATCTTGCCAAGTAAACAAGATTCGCATGTCTCTAATGATTCAAAATCAAATAAGTGCAGAATACCATCTCTATGGAGCTTCTACATGCGTTTCTCATTTATGTGACCTAAGCGACAGTGCCAAATAAACGTGGGATTCAAATCATTCGGACGTTGCCTCTTTGCATTAATGTTATAGACCGGTGACCCTTCAAGAGTAAGAACGTATAACCCATTCACCAATGGAGTATGACAATAGAACATATCTTTGAAATAAAGAGAACAACCATTGTCCATAGATTTAAAGTCATAACCTTCTGCTTGCAAACATGAAGCAGAAATAATGTTCTTTGAAAGAGATGGAACACAATAACAATTATTCAATTCCAAAACTAATCTTGAAGGTAAAGACAATGGCATGGTGCCAACAGCTACCGCAGCAACTTTTGCTCCATTGCCAACGCCAAGATCCACTTCGCTCCTCCTCAAACTTCTACTTTTATTAGCCCCGCAACGATTTGCAAATGTGAGCAACCGATCCGGTATCAAATACCCAAGAATCAGTTGATGAAGTAGCAAGATTGATCTCTATAACATTTATACCGGAGTGGAAGTCGTATTTCCTTCTTCTTCTCAAGATCCTCCAAGTACTTTGGGCGCCTTTTCCAATGTCCCGATTGCTTACAGAGTAACAATCGCATCGGATGAGCATCGCCCTTCTTGTCTTTCTTGGCCTTAGAACCGCTCGCGATCGCATCGAGCTTTCTTTCTTTTGACCGCGCTTCTCTTGACATAGGGCTTGCCCTTGCCTTTCTGCATCATCATCACATGATTGCTGCTTTTCTTAATGCTTTCTCGGCAGATTTTAGCATCCCATGCAACTCACCGAGGGTCTTGTCCAGTTGTTCATGTGAAAGTTCATTATGAATGGCTCAAAGCTCGGGAAGCGATCAAGAATCACATCGCAGCCAACTCTTGGCTAAGGGAAAACCAAGCTTTTCCGACTCTCAATGTAGCCAATCATCTTAATCACATGAGGGTGACGGATTCCTTCTCGCAAGCTCCGCACGCAAATAAGGACTTTGAAGTATTGAACCTCTCACCCTTGCTTGGTTCTCAAACATACCACGTAGCCCCACAATGATATTGTAGGCATCTGTGTTCTCATATTGCTTCAAGCTCAGAGGACATTGTGGCAAGCATGACACACTCACATCAAGGCAATCATTCGCTTGCTTCTCATAAGCTCTCCGTGCAGCCACGTAGCATTATCGGCAAGTCTTCGGGTAAGGAGACTCAAGGACATACTCCTTGCGCTCTTGCTTGAGAACAATTCTCAAGTTGCGATACCAATCCAAAAGTTTGTTCCATTGAGTTTTTCTTTCTCAAGAACAGATCGCAAATTAAAAGTACTGGATGCGGCGTTAAGAATGACATGATCTACAACACAAGAATATGCAAAGTTTAGCACTATATTTATGTTCATCTTTTATTAAACTATTTAGCAAAAGACTCCCACTATGAGTTTTGCAACAAAAACTCCCTCTAAGTTACATAGTGGGTAAAGATCCTCATTTCACTAATTCCTAGTGAGCTTTGGCATCACGGCTAGAAAACTAGTGACATGGGTAAGCAACACTTTGCTAATCACATCCCTATGTGACTCTACTTTGGGTGACATTAGTATACCTCGGCCCCAATCTATGCCCCAAGGTCCAAAACTATTTTGATAACCTTGTTAAGTAAACCAAATGCTTCCGTATGTAGATGTCCGACATCTACCCCAAATGATGATGATAACCGATGGCACTCTACTTTGGTAGACCTACCATGCGGTGATCATTATCTTTTGGTGCAGCATATGGAAGGGCATTAACACCTAATTTTAAGAGGATTCTATCCTACCAAAGCAACATATCACATATATCATTGCATAAGAATAAGATAGATAACATCATCCATTTAGTAGGTAGTATGGCCCAAAATGGTGATATCGTATCTCTCCATCCTCCACATCACTCCTTTAGGCCACCATGCTTAAAAGCTTGTAACCTCAAAACTAGGCTACTACCTATAATAGCTAGAAATTGAAGATTACAAAGATAGATTCAAGCATTAAGGTCGACACGCAGGTCGTTAAATACAATATATACAGCTAACAATAGCTGAAATAATCATGACACGCAGGCCATGAACGAATGTTACATGCATCACATACATCTCATACATTCAAATAAGCAATAGGGCCATACGATTCACATCATTCTTTGCAAAAACAAGTTAGACGTAGAATCGCATTCTACCTAACGATGTGAACCCAAGACGCTATACAAGGGGGGGATACACACGGCGGTCCTGAAAACCTCACAGAATTACATAGATCGCATCTATGAAATCGCTATGAAAATCTTATCGAGCCGATCAAATCAACCCAAATCCAAGCCATTCAAAATGTCTCAATTTTCATTAGATCAATCATATTGATCATCGCGATCGGTATACTTGAGGAGACCACAACACAAGACCTCGATCTGTTGGCTCGATCTCTCGATTGTGCGCGCAGCTAGCCCCGATGGTGATTCCAGCGGTAAGGGCAAGTCGCGCGTACATCAAAGAAGGAGCACGAACTAATCTTTTTAGCCTTATGATGCTATCAACTCATACCTATTTCAACCCCTTATGACCGATTGATCTCATCAACCCGTGCTACCTGATTTAGACTGTAATAGATCCAATCTACCACTATCGCATATCAACATATGCGCTAATCCAGATTGCAAACTAAGCAAGATAGCTCTGATACCACTAAAGGAATACGCGTAGGCTACGGAAGCAGAAAACAAAACTTTTCTACTGCGCACCCAAGAACATTATGCTTAGGAAGGATCATGGATCGTTACCACTTAGACGCCAGCCGCAATGAAGAAGAATTGGAAACCGATCCAATCACGCGCCGAGGTAGTAGTGGAAGTAGCCGATCGTCCCCGAACAGATCGCTCCTCCACGCACGACGATCAAGATCGCAACGAGCAGCGCCTCCACCGTGTCCACACGCCCGGGCCGAACGCCGATCGCGAGTGTACTAGCACTCGTGAGCGACTAGGGTTTGGCTCGGGAGGTAGCGGCTAGGGTTTTGCTAGATGTTCACGGGGACGAATCCTCCGCCCCTCGCCTCCATATATAGACCTCCTCACGTGGGCCTCGTGGACCGAGGCCCAATAGGAGTCTATTCGGATCTCTATCCGAATTGAGCCCATATCCGAATCATATTCGAATTAGTGTTCTAACCCGTTAAGCGTGCGACCAGAGGTTCACGATACTTGGTCGTGACCGAAACGCCTTTCCGGTTACCATGTTAATAGCGGCCTCTAGTAAGACATATTAACCCCAAAGTATCTGTAAAGATCATATCGGCTGAACTCGTAATGTTCTCTCATGTACGAATCCTTTGCCTCACGATATAGATTGAGCTCAAGGCGAGACTGTGTCATCCTCTTAATAGCTCAATCACTCTCTCGATTCCGTGATGGATTATAAACTCGTGATTGACTCCTCAATCACCTTGGCATGGCCATGCACTTTCATAATCCATTACATCGAGGGGCCCAGAGATATCTCTCCCATAAGGAGGGGCAAATTTTATCTTGATCATTCACATCCCACTACATGTTTCATGGCAAACCCGAAGACTACTTTTATGACTACCCAGTTACGGAATAGTGTTTAGTAGTCCCAAAATAAGCTACTACTCATGTTGGGAACCATGATGATCTCAAGTCTAAGGACTCTACATAAACACTACTTAAGACCAATTGATGACACATGGAATCTCTGCAGTGTCTCATGGCAGGTCTATCCAACATATGTTCACTAACATATGTCCATATTATTGATTTGGTATCACCATACCATGATCCATGAGACATGATCATCAATCAATACATATGCTGATCTTTGTCTTTGAATCATATTTGTTCCTCATATGATATACGATCAGGGATCATTTAGAAATAGCAACATCTTAGTATTTAAGAGTCTCATGAATAAGTCACATACTCATTGATCAATAATGATGATGTCTATTCCAAGGAACAAAGTAATGTATCATAAACATAGTATGTGATATATACATCTCCATGTTGCCTCTAGGGCATATCACTAACAGCCCTATCCACGTCAGCCCAAGCGTGCCACGTCAGTGCCACGTATCATACCACGTCAGCAAAACCTAACCCCCAAGTTCCACGTCAGCTGCCACGTCAGCTGTGCCACGTGTCAGCACCATGTCCTACCACGTCAGCCCTAGGCCGCCACGTCAACGCCGCCACCTACTCGCACTGTTCTATGGACCGAGTCCACTGTGAACCCAATTTTCTGCGCACCGAGTCCACAACACAGTGCAATTTTTGATTTTCAGTATTTTCTTTATATTTAATTTTTCGAGAGCCTGTTCTCCTCCATCCTAGCTCTGACTGACCCTGTTCTTTTTTCTAAATTCATCTAAAATCGAGCTCTAGATTTTGGTTCTAGTTTCAAGCTTTTTAGAGTTCATTTCCTTATTATTTTATGTATTTTTTGTTTTGATCACTTTCTCCCTCGATAGATCCCGATTCCGGAGGAGCAGGAGCGTCGCCAGAAGACCCGAGTACCTCGCTGAGCCAAACCAAGGCAAGTCGTAACCTTTGATCATGTTAAACCTAGTTTTCAATCTATTATTTAATTACTTTATTTTATGAGAGACCATGTGGAGGTAACCCCGGTTGTGTGATGAGTAATTGACACGTGTCCTATAAAGTCTGAGTTTGTTCAGGGTATTTTTATGCTAATTACCGATGTAGATATTTAATCATTTTGAGCGGTGCTGTGTAATGTATTTTCTTGTCGGTGATGACTACAGGACTTTGAGACGGAGTCGTGGCGAGACACGGGTGACCGGACTAGGCACAGGCGGTGTTGAGGTCAGAGCGGTCGGGGTGTGTCGAAGACGGCGCAGACTCGAAGTGGCTGCGAGGCGTGCGCGGCAAGAGACGAGGAAGCTTCTAGGAAGGTGCAGGAGGGGCGTTTTGGAAAATACGCAAAGCTGCACAAACAGAAGCGGATTTTATATGTAAACCCATTAGTGGAGAGTTATTGTAACCTAATGGGTAAAATGTGAGTAAACCCATTAGTGAAGAGTGGTATGACCTAATGGGTAAAGTAGGCTACTAGACCCATTAGTGGAGGCTATAAATAGAGGTGCTCTCTAGGTGGAGAAGTGCACTTGAGAAAGAGATAGAAAGAAAAATGGGTATGAGTATTAGGTTTTTATAATGCTTGTGCTCTTGGGAGAGAAATATTTTTGCAAGTTCTAGGGTTCTATTCTCTCCTTGTGTGTGTTCTTGGATGAGACATAGAAGAGTGATGTAAACATTCATATGTTATATTAATCATTCATCGCTCTTCGTCTCAATAAATCCTTGTTTGTGATGATCTTACCCTTCTTGTATTTTTAAGTTCTTGATTTGCTTTTATTTTTGCTCCGTGATGGGAATATGCTTCAAGATCGCTTGATCGGTTCTATCCCAAGAGCAAAACAAAAGAGAGTTCATGGTGTTTTCTAGTCTACAATGCACTAGTTCTTGCTAATTTAGGCTTACGCTTTTATTATTGTTCTTGTTAAATCTATAAGCTTTTCTGTAGCAAGGTTGGATTGGTACAGTGCTATTCGCAGATGCAAGTAAAGTCTCATCGAGTTGCTTTTTGGTTGGTTTGAGGTGCAGAACTGCCTACCATCCTGCTCGTGATGTTCTTCTTGGCTTGCTTTGCGCTTTCTCTCCCGTGCTTCTCTTGGTTATTTAGAATAAATTTCAAATTGTTTTAAAAAATGAAAACAAAAAAATCATTATTTGATTTAATATAAAATAAAACCTTTGCTTTTGCTTTCTTAAGTCTGTAAAAAAAATTAATTGCATAAACTTTTGTTTTAAAAGAGGCTTTTGTCGTGAAAAATAATTTAAAAGAAAATCTTATGCTTTATTAATTTAAGGGTATTTGAAATCCTGTTTAAAACTAATTCAAATTAATTACTGATATCTTCTGGAGTTTAATTGGAATTTTTCTGGATTTTGTGTTCAAGCTTTGAATTGAGAGGAGCTAAAATTTTCTTTTCATAAAAGCCAAAATAAAGTTATTTCTTTGTTCAAAGTCAAAAATAAGTTTATTTCTTTGTTCCTAAAGTCAATCTGTATTACTTTAATCTTCAGGAAATTATAAAGATTTAAAACTCTTCTTTTAAAGTTAAATTGTGTTTCTGCAAAATATAAATACTAAAATAGTTTGAAAATATGTTTATTAAGTCAAAAATCATTCCAGATGATTCTATGAATTTTTCTGGAATTTTCAAAATTTATTTGGTATTTTTCTGAGCTTTTTAAATCCTTCTAGCATTTCTGGAAACCAAAAAGAAAATTTAAATTGGAAAACCTCCTCGGACTGACGCGTGGACGCTCCGGATTTAATCCCTCCGCCGCCGCTTCAATCGGCGCCGTCCGCAGCCACTCCCGCCTTCCCTCTCTCCTCAGCCGACGCGCGTCGCGCATCAGAGCCGCTCCCGCCCGCTGGTTCTAATCCCCGCCGCCCGCTCCAACTTACCTCTTCTGCCGCCTCGTTCTCGCTCATGCCGCCAAGTGTCGCACATCGATCTCAAGCCCCGCGGCCCGGTCTAATCCTCACCGCCTGCTACCGCTTACCCCTTCGGCCCCCCATCACTTCAATCGAATGGCCCGGATTAAATCCTTCCCCACCCGATCAATCCTCGCCGTTCCTATTCACTTAACCGCTTCGTCCCGCCTTCTTCTCCTCTCTGGCCGACGCGTGGCAGGATTGGGGCCATTCGCCGTTGCCATATTAAATCGCAGCCGCTCATCGCCACTTAATGCACCCGATCGGCTCCGACTTCACCCCATTGTCGGATCAAATCGTGGCCTCTCAGCTCACTTACGGTTCGCTAGATCCAGCGCCCCGCTTCCTCCCTTGCCACTGTCGCGAATCCGAGCCACCGCCTCCCCTTTCTCTCCTTTCCTCTCTCGCGACGTGCGGGACCGGCTGTCAGTCCTTCGTCCCCGCCGTCTCCTTCTTCCCCGCGCAATCACCGCCGCTCCGCCGCCATTAAAACAAGAAACCAAAGCTTTAAAGGCTTCGGTTTCATGCCCACCATCTGTCCCGCCACCGCAAATTCAAATCCTCGCTTCCCGCGTCGGCGGGCATAATCACGATTAATTGCGCCATTCACGCCGTCGCGTTAATCCCTCCCTCTCCGGCGGTGATGCCTCGGCCGTTACCACCTCCCCGTGCCTATTTAAGCCCTCCCCGAGCTCTCTCTCGACACACCGCCTCTTCCTCCACCCTCAATTTGGACCCCCGAGCACTCCCGCCGCCCCACACCCTCTTTCCTCCGCGGCGTCCCGACCGGCGAGCGATCGCCGCCGCCTCGGGCCTTCCCTAGCCTCGCCGACCGCGCCACGACCTTCCTCGTGCCCCGGCGATCTTCGTCCACCCCTCCACCGGGCATTTGCGCCACCCGAAGGCTCCGCCGCCGTGGAACCCTTCTCTGACCGCCGCCCCTCGTTGCCGCCATCCTCTCCGGTCACCTCGGGCCTCGTGCGAGGTACCACCGACTCCTCGCTCCTCTCGCTTTTGCGTAGCTCGGCCGGAACCGCCACCGTCGAGATCGCCGGCGACCATCGGCTTCCGCGCCCCTCCCCTTCGGCCGGCGAGCCACGTCAGCATCGAGCCGAGGTGGCAGCCCGAGTGGCAGCCCGGTGGCGGCCGCGCGTGCGCCACCTGCGCCACAACCCCGCCACGTGGCGCCGGCCGCCACCTCGCCACCCTGCCACGTCGGCGCGAAGTCGTGACGCGGCAGCCGCGCGTCAGCCACGTGGCGCCACGTCCCTTGCCACGTCAGCTTTTCCACGCCACGCAAGCGCCGCGTCGGCATTTCCAACCGCTGGCGTGCCACCTCACCCCTCTCTCGGGTCCACGGACTTAGTCCACTAGACCCGGGCCCACATGTCAGGCTCTGCCGATTTTTAAAACCCTAGGGCTAACGTCATAATTCAGATTTTCCTTTAGGAAAATATTTCGGGCTGACGTCATAAACCCCTTTTCGGTTTAAAAATAATTCCAGGAAAAGAGCTTTTTCTTTTTATTTGAATTTAAACTTTGGAAGGCTATAACTTTTGCATTTTAACTCCAAATTGACCCATTCAAATTTCTAAATTTTTCTAAAATCATGAACTTTCCATTTCTGGCATTATTTTGAAATTTTGAAATTTATTTAAATTTTTTTGAATATAATTTGGTAATCCCAAGGTTTAAACATTAAATTATAATTTCCAACTCTTTTAAAGCCTCAACTCCTTTCTAAAATTTTCAATTCACATCCAAAATTCAAATTCAAATCTTGCAAAAATTCAAAACCTCCATAAAATATTTGTTCTATTTTTTTTTAAGTCCAAACATTATTCTAGCATTTTTCTCTCTCAAAGCAAAATGAAAAGAAATAAGGAGACTTTCTCCACGCCAAAATCTTCTTTTTGAGCACGCTCAGCTAATAGTTCTCACCTCATCCAATGCCATAGACCTTTTCCTTTGCAGGTGTTTGGCTATTCTCTTTTATCCTAATATTTATTCTCCCCTCCTTCGCTATTCATCTGCACGCATCCAACCAGCAAATGCTCTTTTTAATAAAGCCACCGTGAGCAATGCATGCATGCAAGAAAAATCAATTTCCTTTTACCAAATTAATTTGCATGCAGCAATAATACCTTTAGTCATTGCCAAGCATAAATTCCATTCAGTTTATACCCATTAAAATTTCAGTTTCTTGCATGCAAAATTGAAACCGTCATCTCATTCAATTCGGCCATTATTTCGGCATTCAATTCCGGCCATTCCCTTACTCCTCTCCACCTATAAATTGAACCCCAGCCCCCTCACCTCATTCCCCACTTGTTATGCATTCTAGGAAACCAGAAACCCAGCCAAGAAGAAGCTTTGGAAGACTATTTCTTCGGTTGGCTTGTTCCAACAATTTTCTTCCCAACCGATCTTCCGACGACTTGTTCTCCGTCGTCCGGACTCCGAATCTGGTGATTCAAATTCCTAAATTCATCTAAATTTATATTATATTTTCCAGTATATATTTTATAATTTTTAGATTTTATTTGAATTTTATTTAAGTTTAGTTGTTCTGCCTTTTTTCGCGTATAGACTACTTACTAATTCGAGAGTATAACTTCAACGAACCTCAGCAAACTTCGAAGCAAGGCAAGTTACACCTTTGACCATGTTGAACCTATTATTTCAAATTTATTTATGTTGTTTTACTGTATATGCATGCGTATCTTTATTCAAATTTAGTTCAAATCCGATTTAAACGTAGTTACACCCATGATCCTTTGATTATAGCCTATTTTGAATCTCGAATGCATATACCTTGTCACCCTAGCTGAAAACTAGTTAGTACCATAGTATTGACTAGAACTTTTATAGAAATGCTTAGCCTGGCTTAGTGTGATTTTAGGTGGGATCAACTATTTCACATGTAATGACAGTTCCTTTTGAAATCTTGACTTCGGTGAGTCAAGGATGGTTTATGAAAATGGTTTAAAAATAAAAATGGAAACTTATGATTTGGACTTAGGCTATTGGTTAGGTGGTGGGTGCCGGCATGCCTCGTGTTTGGTGACACCTGGTTGATTGTCGTGCACAGGGGTATGTGGTTGAGCCTAAGTCGGATTAAGGACCATTTCTGTGATTCATTTTACGAAGTCACTTCGTACTACCACAAGTTCGGTATGGGACGGACCTGGCTAAGTAATTTGTGAAGTTCCAATTATAGTCTCGCTATAGGCTGAATGTGAGCGCGGCGTAGGCTGTGGGAAGTCTCACATGGCACCAGAGGGGGCTCCAACTCGTGGATTCGAGTTGTGGTGAAACCTTAGTGGCGGCGTGACTATTTTGGCTATGGATCATTGTGACAGCCTTGTCATAATCTCCTCGCCGCACACCAAAGGAAGTGTGTTTATCCGGTGGCAATATGGGATGATCGTGTCTTGTGGGTAAAGCTGTACACCTCTGCAGAGTTTAAATCTATCCTGGATAGCCGTGTCCACGGTCATGGACATGCTAAGTAGAGTTGTCACAGATTAGACTTTGGTTTTTAAAATAGTTTTCTGAAAAAGGCTTATGGATGGATGGATGGAACCCATGACCAGGTGGGATACCTGTGAATAAGTTGGTGTTTGGTCGGAGCCTGCACTAACAAAATGAATCCATAAGAGATTTTGAAAAGCATATGGATAGATGGAATCCATGTGAAACCTTTTGAAAAGATGGACCAGGTGGGATACCTGTGACTAGGTTAGTGCTTGGTTGGAGCCTGCACTAACGATATTATTTTGTTAAATTATCATTTCTATCTACTGTATAAAATTCAGCTTTTGCACGTATGTTACTGTATTTAAATTCGATCTTGTTTTCGCACAAATAAACTTAATAAGCCTTCCTTTGTTATCCCTATGCATGCATTCACTCTGTTAAAACTCCTGGTGTAACTTGCGTAAGCGCTTTATGTGCTTACCTTGGGAGTACTTTATGTGCTCACCTTGCTAAAATCTGTTGCCAGAGGATGACGTCAACAACTTCGGTGAGGATGGTGACGACTAGGCCGCGTCTTCTGATCGTTCGCTTCGCTGTGGCGAGGCGGGATGGGCTGCTACTTCATTGGTTTTCTTCCGCTGTTTATATGTATTTTGGTTTATGAACCATTGATGTAAAATTTGGCCATCAAGCCCATATTTAGTTAATGAATAAATGTCATTGTGCATGATATAAATCTTTGTTATCCACTGTGTGCACTAGCTTGATCCTGGACTAGTGCGATTTACACAGAGGATCCAGGAGTCGTTGCTCCGGGGTCCGACAGTTACAGCAGCGTTTGTGTCTCCTGTTCCTTTGTCTAAACAGAGAACCTGCTGTTCATTCTTTCCAGCAAGTTTTATTAGTTTCGGCTGCTACCAGTTTTTACACTCTTCGGCTGCTACTGGTTTCAAGTGTTTGTTCGACTGCTTGGTGCAGTGCTTGTGCTTGGTTCTTGTGATTTCTTCCTTGTCTTAAGCCGAAAGAAACAGCAACAGACTTACACCTTCTTGCTGTTCGGTTAATGCTAGGAGCAGTCACTCGCTTTTCTTGTGATCTTGTGTTAAGCAGCAGCCCCATTCCTTTTCTGTGTACAGCCAGCAAGTGTTGTCTTTGTTTGGCTAGTGATAGCTGTAGCTCTCTGATTCGATCTTCTGTAGTTCTTGGTAGCGTGAGCGCGATGATCGGTTTAGTGCTAAGAACAACCTGTTCGGCAGTAGTACTTTGCAGCGATTCCTGTGCAGTTTTGAGTGTTAGGTTGTCTACCCCAAGGCTGCTAATCCTTCATGCTTTTGGCTCTGAGACCTGCTCATTTTCGGTTCTTGGCTTTGTCCGTCAATGCGTGTGTTTAGCTTTCTCGGCCAGCAGCAGTTAGCAGTGTGTTTGCTGCATGTTCTCCAAGTGTGTTCGGCCAGCATGCACGGTAGCAGCATGTTGTTTCGGTTTCAAGTAGTAGCAGCCTGCTTACATTTCGGTCCAAGCTGCAGTCTGCATTTCATTATTTTCGGCCAACAATTTCTGCAGTAGCAGCGACTATTTTCTTTTGTTCTTTTCGGATAAGTGTCTCCAGAAAAAATTCTATTCGGATGCATCAGTTTAATTGCTGTCTTATTGTGGTTGGTAGCTGCTATTTAGTTCTGTTTTTCGGTTCTTTTCCTGCTGTGTTTGGGTATTTCTTTTGTTCTCTTCAATTAGCAAAATCGGCTGCAGCAGTCTGTCCTTCTTTGTCAGTGGGTCGGTCAGAGTCCCCCTTTGCCGAACAACTCTCTGCTTCTTTGGTCAGGTTGCAAGCTGTAGCTAGCAGTGTGTTGCAGTGGTTAATCTCTATTGGTGTTCGGGTGTTTGTCCTGTTCAGCTGCAGCAAATGAACTGCATTTGATTTGTTTCTTCTGTTCACATTTTCAGCGTTTTTTTTGTAGCAGTATATTCTCTGTTTAGGCGGCATAATTATTCACTGTTTTAATCTAGTTTCCGTTTTTTTTCTAGCAAGACAGCAAGCAATTAATCCTTAAAGTTTTTAGTAAGTTTATTTTCCTTCATAAGCTTTCTAGCTATTGGAGGAGAATTTCTATTTCATAGCTTCTATAGCCTTAGGAGAGGGTAATTTTGTGTAAGACTTGTGGGCAATTTCTTGGAACCAGTTTTTCTCTAAATCTTGTAGTTTCTTACTTCATAGCAATCATTGCTATCGGGGGAGAAATTAGAAGTGAATTTTTGGACGATTTTAAAAAGGCACCATTCACCCCCCCTCTGTTGCCATTTCCGATCCTTCAATTGGTATCAGAGCCGGTTAGCTCTAATTAGTAGATCTTAACCGGTCTCAAGAGCCATGGCGACGGACAAGTACTCGACCAAGCCGCCTGTTTTCGATGGCATCGATTACCCCTTCTGGAAGAGCCGAATGGAGACATATATCCAGGCCCAGGGGTAAAAGGAATACGCGTAGGCTACGGAAGCAGAAAACAAAACTTTTCTACCGCGCACCCAAGAACATCATGCTAAGGAAGGATCATGGATCGTTACCACTTAGACGCGCAGCGCAGCGGAAGAAGAATTGGAATAATCCAATTAGCCTTTTTGATCGATACGTAAAAGGAATGTACGTATCTTGGCTTAATCCAATTAGCCTTTTTGATCTATCTCTATAGATCTTGATGCCCAGAATATATGCTGCCTCTCCTAAGTCTTTCATAGAGAAACTATTTTTTAATGAAGACTTAACAGATTCGAGCAAAGGAATGTCATTTCCGATCAGTAATATGTCATCCACATATAAGACCAGAAATACGAGTGCGCTCCCACTAGCCTTTTTGTAAACACAAGGCTCTTCGTTCTTGATGAAACCAAACCCTTTGATTACTTCATCAAAACGAATGTTCCAACTCCGAGATGCCTGCTTTAATCCATAAATGGATCTTTGGAGCTTGCATATCTTTCCAACTGATTGCGGATCGACAAAACCTGTGGGCTGTGTCATGTACATATCCTCACTCAGATTTCCATTAAGGAAAGCTGTTTTGACATCCATTTGCCATATTTCATAGTCGAAATATGCAGCAATCGCTAGAATGATCCGAATAGACTTTAGCATTGCGACGGGCGAAAAAGTTTCATCATAATCAATACCTTGAATTTGTTTGAAACCTTTGGCCACCAATCGCGCTTTATAGATGTGAACATTTCCATCTATGTCTATCTTTTTCTTGAAAACCCATTTGCATTCAATGGTTTTAACACTATCAGGTGGATCAACCAAGTTCCAAACTTGATTACTGTGCATGGATTCAATTTCGGATCTCATGGCTTCAAGCCATTTCTCAGAGTCTGGTCCCACCATCGCTTCTTCATAGGTCTTAGGCTCATCGTTGTCTAACAACAATATGTCCCGTTGTTGAGTAGTCAAGAACATGTACCTCTCGGTGCACGCGTGACCTTCGACCTACGTGGTGCTGGTGTGTCCACAACAGGTTCTTCAACAGTTTGTTCATCCTGTTGTGGTTCTGTAGGAGCTGAAACGTTATCAGGTGTTTCTTGAATTTCTTCAAGTTGCAATGTGCTCCCACTATCTCTTCTTGAAAGAAACTCTTTCTCTAAGAAGACACCATGCCGGGCGACAAACACTTTGCCTTCTCCTCGATTATAAAAGTAATATCCTTTTGTTTCCTTAGGATACCCGATAAAGAAGCATTTATCAGATTTAGGAGTGAGCTTATCAGATTATAAACGTTTTACATAAGCCTCACATCCTCAAATCTTAAGAAAAGACAAGCTAGGACGTTGTCCTGTCCACATCTCATATGGTGTCTTTTCTATTGATTTTGATGGAACCCTGTTTAGTGTGAACGCGGCTGTTTCAAGAGCGTACCCCCAAAAAGACAACGGAAGATCACTTTGGCTCATCATGGAGCGCACCATATCTAATAAGGTGCGATTTCTCCGTTCAGATACCCCATTCCATTGAGGTGTTCCTGGCGGAGTCAATTGTGGAACAATTCCACAATCCTTTAGATGATTGCCAAACTCATGGCTCAAATACTCGCCTCCACGATCAGATCGTAGAAACTTGATTGTCTTGCCTAAATGATTTTGCACTTCATTTTGGAATTCTTTGAACTTTTCAAAGGATTCGGACTTATGCTTCATCAGGTAGATATACCCATATCTACTAAAGTTATCAGTAAAAGTTATGAAGTACTGAAAACCACCTCTGGTCATTAAGCTCATTGGTCCACATACATCGGTATGTATGAGTGCCAATAAGTCATTTGCCCGTTCACCTTGACCGGTGAAAGGTGCCTTTGTCATCTTGCCAAGTAAACAAGATTCGCATGTCTCTAATGATTCAAAATCAAATGAGTGCGAAATACCATCTCTATGGAGCTTCGCATGTGTTTCTCATTTATGTGACCGGCGGCGAGTGCCAAATAAGCGTGGGATTCAAATCATTCGGACGTTGCCTCTTTGCATTAATGTTATAGACCGTGACCCTTCAAGAGTAAGAACGTATAACCCATTCACCAATGGAGTATGACAATAGAACATATCTTTGAAATAAAGAGAACAACCATTGTCCATAGATTTAAAGTCATAACCTTCGCTTGCAAACATGAAGCGAAATAATGTTCTTTGAAAGAGATGGAACACAATAACAATTATTCAATTCCAAAACTAATCACGAAGGTAAAGACAATGGCATGGTGCCAACAGCTACCGCAGCAACTTTTGCTCCATTGCCAACGCGAAGATCCACTTCGCTCCTCCTCAAACTTCTACTTCTTATTAGCCCCCGCAACGATTTGCAAATGTGAGCAACCGATCCGGTATCAAATACCCAAGAATTAGTGGATGAAGTAGCAAGATTGATTTCTATAACATTTATACCGGAGTGGAAGTCATACTTCCTTCTTCTTCTCAAGATCCTCCAAGTACTTTGGGCGTTCCTTTTCCAATGTCACGATTGCTTACAGTGTAACAATCGCATCGGAGATGAGCATCGCCCTTCTTGTCTTTCTTGGCCTTAGAACTGCTCGCGATCGCATCAGGAGCTTTCTTTCTTTTGACCGCGCTTCTCTTGACATAGGGCTTGCCCTTGCCTTTCTGCATCATCATCACATGATTGCTGCTTTTCTTAATGCTATCCTCGGCAGATTTTAGCATCCCATGCAACTCAGCCAGGGTCTTGTCCAGGTTGTTCATGTTAAAGTTCATTATGAATGGCTCAAAACTCGGGGGGAGCGACTGGAGAATCACATCAGTAGCCAACTCTTGGCTAAGGGGAAAACCAAGCTTTTCTAGACTCTCAATGTAGCCAATCATCTTAATTACATGAGGGCTGACGGGATTCCCTTCTGCAAGCCTGCACGCAAATAAGGATTTTGAAGTATTGAACCTCTCAGCCCTTGCTTGGTTCTCAAACATACCACGTAGCCCCACAATGATATTGTAGGCATCTGTGTTCTCATATTGCTTCTGAAGCTCAGAGGACATTGTGGCAAGCATGAGACAGCTCACATCAAGGCAATCATTCGTTTGCTTCTCATAAACTCTCCGTGCAGCCACAGTAGCATTATCAGGCAAGTCTTCGGGGTAAGGAGACTCAAGGACATACTCCTTGCGCTCTTGCTTGAGAACAATTCTCAAGTTGCGATACCAATCCAAAAAGTTTGTTCCATTGAGTTTTTCTTTCTCAAGAACAGATCGCAAATTAAAAGTACTTTGGATGTGGCGTTAGTGACATGATCTACAACACAAGAATATGCAAAGTTTAGCACTATGTTTATGTTCATCTTTTATTAAACTATTTAGCAAAAGACTCCCACTATGAGTTTTGCAACAAAACTCTCTCTAAGTTACAAAGTGGGTAAAGATCCTCATTTCACTAATTCCTAGTGAGCTTTGGCATCACGGCTAGAAAACTAGTAACATGGGTAAGCAACACCTTGCTAATCACATCCCTATGTGACTCTACTTTGGGTGACATCGGTATGCCTCGGCCCCAATCTATGCCCCAAGGTCCAAAACTATTTTGATAACCTTGTTAAGTAAACCAAATACTTCCGCATGTAGATGTCCGACATCTACCCCAAATGATGATGATAACCGATGGCACTCTACTTTGGTAGACCTACCATGCGGTGATCATTATCTTTTGGTGCAGCATATGGAAGGGCATTAACACCTAATTTTAAGAGGGATTCTATCCTACCAAAGCAACATATCACATATATCATTGCATAAGAATAAGATAGATAACATCATAGATAAACACATTTAACTGTGAAGTAGTATGGCCCAAAAATGGTGATATCCATCTCCAAGTAGGTGTAGACGATCTCCATCCTCCACATCACTCCTTTAGGCTACCATGCTTAAAAGCTTGTAACCTCAAAACTAGGCTACTACCTATAATAGCTAGAAATTGAAGATTACAAAGATAGATTCAAGCATTAAGGTCGACACGCAGGTCGTTAAATACAATATATACAGCTAACAATAGCTGAAATAATCATGACACGCAGGCCATGAAAGAATGTTACATGCATCACATACATCTCATACATTCAAATAAGCTATAGGGCCATACTATTCACACCATTCCCTGCAAAAATAAGTTAGACGTAGAATCGCATTCTACCTAATGATGTGAACCCACGACGCTATACAAGGGGGATACACACGGCGGTCCCGCTGACCCCCGCTATGAAAACCTCACAGAATTACATAGATCGCATCTATGAAATCGCTATGAAAATCTTATCGAGCCGATCAAATCAACCCAAATTCGAGCCATTCAAAATGTCTCAATTTTCATTAGATCAATCATATTGATCATCGCGATCGGTATACTTGAGGAGACCACAACACAAGACCTCGATCTGTAGGCTCGATCTACTGATTGTGCGCGCAGTTAGCCCCGATGGTGATTCCAGCCGGTAGGGGCAAGTCGCGCGTACATCAAAGAAGGAGCACGAACTAATCTTTTTGGCCTTATGATACTATCAACTCATACCTATTTCAACCCCTTATGACCGATTGATCTCATCAACCCGTGCTACCTGATTTAGACTGTAATAGATCCAATCTACTACTATCGCATATCAACATATGCGCTGATCGGATTGCAAACTAAGCAAGATGGCTCGATACCACTAAAGGAATACGCGTGAGGCTACGGAAGCGAAAACAAAACTTTTCTACCGCGCACCCAAGAACATCATGCTAAGGAAGGATCATGGATCGTTACCACTTAGACGCCTTGCAGCGCAGTGAAGAAGAATTGAAACCGATCCAATCACGCGCGTCGAGGTAGTAGTGGAATTAGCCGATCATCCCAACAGATCGTCTACTCCACGCACGCCGATCAAAGATCGCAACGAGCAGCGCCTCCACCGTATCCACACGTCCCGGGGCGAACGCCGATCGCGAGTGTACTAGCACTCGTGAGCGGCTAGGGTTTAGCTCGAGGAGGCGGCTAGGGTTTTGCTAGATGTTAACCGGGACGAATCCCCTCAGCCCCTCGCCTCCATATATATAGACCTCCTCACGTGGGCCTTGCGGACCAAGGCCCATTAGGAGTCTATTCGGATCTTTATCCGAATTGAGCCCATATCCGAATCATATTCGAATCAATGTTCCAACCCGTTAAGCGTGCGACCCTGTAGGTTCACGTATATTTGGTCGTGACCCGGAAACGCCTTTCCGGTCACCCTGTTAATAGCGGCCTCTAGTAAGACATATTAACCCCAAAGTATATGTAAAGATCATATCACTGAACTCGTAATGTTCTCTCATGTACGAATCCCTTTGCCTCACGATATAGATTGAGCTCAAGGCGAGACCTGTGTCATCCTCTTAATAGCTCAATCACTCTCTCGATTCCGTGATGGATTATAAACTCGTGATTGACTCCTCAATCACCTTGGCATGGCCATGCACTTTCATAATCCATTACATCGAGGGGCCCAGAGATATCTCTCCCATAAGGAGGGGCAAATTTTATCTTGATCATTCACATCCCACTACATGTTTCATGGCAAACCCGAAGACTACTTTTATGACTACCCAGTTACGGAATAGTGTTTAGTAGTCCCAAAATAAGCTACTACTCATGTTGGGAACCATGATGATCTCAAGTCTAAGGACTCTACATAAACACTACTTGAGACCAATTGATGACATATGGAATCTCTGCAGTGTCTCATGGCAGGTCTATCCAACATATGTTCACTAACACATGTCCATATTATTGATTTGGTATCACCATACCATGATCCATGAGACATGATCATCAATCAATACATATGCTGATCTTTGTCTTTGAATCATATTTGTTCCTCATATGATATACGATCAGGGATCATTTAGAAATAGCAATATTTTAGTATTTAAGAGTCTTATGAATAAGTCACATACTCATTGATCAATAATGATGATGTCTATTCCAAGGAACAAAGTAATGTATCATAAACATAGTATGTGATATATACAACATCTCCATGTTGCCTCTAGGGCATATCACTAACAGGGTATGCCATCTGGCGCAATGTCAAGACCCGTTTTGTTGTTCCTGCCGATGAGGACATCAATGCTAATAACATGGCTGATGTTGAGGTAAATGCTAAGGCAAGGAACATTATAATCCAGGGTCTGAGCAGGAGCGAATTTGATCGCATCTCTCATCTCACATCGGCCTTCGACATCTGGGTGACCCTCGACGCATATCATGAGGGCACCACCCAGATTAAGACGGTTCAACAGGATCAGTTCAAGCGAGATTACAACAAGTTTGAAATGCTCGCTGGCGAGTCCTTAGATGAGTGTTTTGTGCGTTTTCACAAAATTCTGAGCAACCTCCGAGCAGTCGGTCTCACATACTCCGACTCGGATAACGCTCGACAGATGCTCACTGCACTCGATCTGCGTGTTTGGGAGATGAAAGTGACTACCATCAAGGACACCACGGACCTCTCGACTTTGACTCTTGATGCACTGTACTCGCGTCTCAAGACTCACGAGATTGACATTGTCTCTCGCAAGTCGAAGTCACAGTCGATGGCCCTAGTCACCGATCCCGATTCAGCTTCTGGTCTTTCTTCTGATTTGCCGTGTGGATTCTCCCTTGCTGCTCTCTGTGACATAACTGATGATCAGTTAGAGCAGCTCGAGGATGTGCAACTGGCCCTCCTAGCTCGGAAGTTTTCCCATGCTTACAAGAGGAGGAGGGACAGAAAGAGGGGAGGACCTGTCATTTGTTTCGAGTGTGGTGGCCCCAACTACATTCGGGCAAATTGCCCCAAGCTGGTGAAGGGCAAGAACGACTACGGCGGTGTAAGCAAGAACGACTACATCGACAAGAACCGCAACAAGAAGCCCCCAGTTCACGCTCAAGGCAAGAAGAAGTTTCGCAACTTTGGCAAAGCCAAGAAGCTCTTCCACCGCGTCCTCACTGCCTTCGATGACATCGACTTCAGTGACGTGGAGGGGTGGAGCGACGACGACGACAAGGATGATCAAGATCCCAAGGACGGCGACGACTTCATCGGCATGTGCTTCATGGTCAACGACAACGACGTCAGCAACAGCGAGCTATACAGCGACTCCGATGAGGTAGGTCCCTCCTACGACCAGCTCTATACTGCATTTCTGAAGTTAGGAAAGTTCTATGCTAAATCTAGAGCTAGGGTTGTGGATCTTGAGAAGGAAGTAGAGAGATCATCACGGGAGTTTACTTCACTTATATCTGCTCCCTCCCGTGACGAATGTGATGTATGTTCTTCTTTGCTTAGAGATATGGAAAAGCTAAGGATCTCTCATGATAGTTTGACTTCTGAGCTTGATTTGCTTAAGGTGAAGAATGATAGTCTGCTTGCTGAACTAGAAATGAGTAGGGTTGCTTCTATTTCCTCTAATATTCAGACTACTTCTTGCACCTCATGTGAGGATAAGGATAATGCTTTTAGAGGTCTTTACACTGTGCTTATTGATCTGTCTGAAACTTGTGAAAATTGCAATAACTTAAAAATGAACTTAAAAAGAGCAGATCATAAAATTGCTGAATTGCATGCTTCTTTGATTGAGCCAATTGCTTCATGTTTAAATTGTCCTAAATTAATCAATGAACTTGAATCTGTTTCTAAACAATTCCAAGAAATGATTGATTACAACAAGAAAATAGCTAAATATGCTTCTAAGGACCCTGTTAGCTCACCATGCAAAAATTGTGATAAACTAAAATCTGACTTGATTGTTTTGGAAGAAAAATGTGTGAAACTAACTAAGGATTTACTAGAAAAGCCACAATCATGTTGTAATGTGTGTGCTGGTATTGGGGAGAAGCCCAAGGGTAAGGTAGAGACGCCTAGCAACGGGAGCCAACCTGCTAGTAGTAGGACTGTCCCATCAGAGTCGGCTGTGCGTGCATAAGCCATTCTTTCCTCTAATGTTGGTTCTTCTTCTGCTGTCTTACCCTCTGCTGTTCCCCCTTCTCCCTACTCTTCTTGCACCTCTCTCTTTCGGGAGTGTCAGTATCTTATGAACACTCTCGAGAGATTTGTAGGAGGCAAGAAGAAGCTCAATCTTATTCTAGACCAATCTAAGATTTGCAGATTTAATCAGGGTCTAGGATATGATTTCTATGAGGACATGAGGAAGCATCCACCTGCTGTGCTCAGACCCATAGCACCAGGTGTGATCGAGACTGAGCCCAGGACTGAGAAAGTCAAATTTAAATCTGCGGGCTTTGTCCAAGGGATTTCTGACAGCAAGGTGATTCCACCTGCAACTTCAGCCTCTCACAGGGTGAAGTTTCATTGCACCTTCTGTCAGAAGGATGGACATATGATCGATCGATGCTTCAGGCGTGCCAGGATTGCGCAGAGAGACTGTGTTGCAGCTCTTAGGCGTATTTAGGGTCAGCCCCAGACCTTGAGTGCACCTAGGACCAGCACGAGGTCTAAGGTTGCTACTGTTGATGCTTTTGGGCAGCATCGAGGACTTGGTTTTTCTGGTTCTTCTGATTTTCGTCCTCGATTTGCCCCAGGTCATGATATCCGCCGTCCTGAGGGTAGATCTCGTTTCCATCGAGATAACTACCCGCGGCGAGATCAGCGTGTTGTTGGTACTCCGACTCGCTCTCCCGTAGCAGTCGGACCCAGCAACAGCTTTGCGTCTGCTCTTAGACCTTCTGCTTTGAGTGACAGAGAGCGTAGGGTAGATAGAGGTCAGTCGTGTTTGACTACTTCATCTGCTCGACGTGTTATTCAGTATTGGGTGCCAAAATCACTGTTGATTTACCCCAATACTGAGACTTTACTCTTTGTTTGACTCAGGTTCGCCGGGCAGGGAAGGGAAAGGTTTGGCTCGTAGACTCCGGGTGTTCACGACACATGACCGGAGATTCTCGTTGGTTTTCTTCCCTTGCCCGTGCTCCAGGTGATGAGAGGATCACCTTCGGAGATGCTTCATCTGGGCGTGTCATCGCCAAAGGTACAGTGCGCATTAATGAGTCTTTTGTTTTAAAAGATGTTGCCTTGGTTAGTAAGCTGCAGTATAATTTGCTTTCAGTTTCTCAGCTTACCGATGACGACTTTGAGGTGAGCTTTAAGAAAAACAATTGCAAAATTCTTGATTCTTCGGGCAGTCTAGTTTGCGGGATTTCTCGTTTTGGGAGGATCTTTCGTGCTGATTTTTCTGAGTCTTCTGGTGATCCTCTCAGGTGTTTAGTTGCTTCTGATTCCCACGACCTCTCTTTCTGGCATAGGAGACTTGGTCATATTGGATTTGATCATTTGACCGAGTTAGCGCCACGATCTCATTCGTGGTCCGCCAAGCTCAAGATGGTCAAAGATCTTGTTTGCGCTCCTTCTTGCACGGCAAGATGGTTGCCGCTTCCCATCCTCCGGTCACGATCCACGATGACCGATGCACGGACACCGCTCCACATGGACACGCTTGGACCAGCTAGAGTCTGATCAACGGAGGAAGTGGTATGTTCTTGTCGTAGTCGATGACTTCTCGAGGTACTCTTGGGTGTTTTTCTTAGTCTCGAAGGATGAGACGTTTACACATTTTCGAGGTCTGTTCAGTAGGCTTTCTATTGAGCTTCCGGGTGCCTTACGAGCGATCCGTAGTGACAATGGCACGGAGTTCAAGAATTCCTACTTTGAGAGGTTTTGCGATGAGTCGTGTAGAGCACCGCTCTCTTCTCCATACGTCCCCCAACAAAATGGCGTTGTGGAGAGGAAGAACCGTACCTTGGTCGAGATGGCCAGGACGATGCTTAATGAGTATTCTACACCTAGGAAGTTTTGGGCTGAGGCAATAGCCACCGCGTGCCATGTTTCAAACAGAGTCTTTCTGAGGGCACACTTGCATCGCACTTCTTTTGAGTTGAGATACGGCGAAAGCCCAACAGATCTCATTTTCGTGTTTTTGGTTGCAAGTGTTTTATTCTGAAGTCCAGGAACCTAGATAAATTCGAGTCACATTCCTGTGATGGAATTTTTCTGGGTTACTCGACTTCTTCACGGGCGTATAGGGTCTGGAACTGCGAATCTAGTAAAATGGTAGAGACCTGCGAGGTGACCTTCGATGAGGCCAGTCCGGGACTAGGCCCGACATCTCGAGTTGATGAGCGCAGTCCAAGCCCATCTTTGTGGATGATGAGGAGGATGAAGATGAGGGTTGTCTACCCGATCCAGTTTCTCCTTCCCTTGAGGTGCCTGCTTCCACCACCGTACCTCAAGGAGATCAGCCCATTCCTTCTGCATCCTCAGAAGCTAGTGGCTCTGTCCCTACCTCATCAGCTCATGAGGTAGAGGCCACTACTTCTTCTCATCCAGGATCTCCCCATCATATCCAGAAAGCTCATCCTTCAGAGCAGATAATTGGAGATCTCTTTGAGCGCGTTACACGCTCAAAGTCTGGCACATCTCACTTCTGTCTCCACTTTGCTTTCGTTGCCTCTTTTGAGCCCAAGGATGTTTGTCATGCTCTATCTGATGAGTCTTGGGTCAATGCCATGCATGAGGAGTTGGAAAATTTCGAGAGAAACAAGGTCTGGTCGCTTGTCGAGCCCCCGCGCGGTCACAATATTATTGGGACTAAGTGGGTGTTCAAGAACAAGCAGAGCGAGGATGGAGTGGTTATTCGAACAAGGCTAGACTGTAGCTCGGGGTACTCTCGTGTTAAGGGTCTAGATTTGAGGAGACCTTTGCCCTCAGTGCTGCACTTGAAGCCATTAGAATCTGCTTGCCTTTGCGACTTCTAAGGGTTTCAAGCTTTACAGATGGACGTCAAGAGTGCCTTTCTCAATGGCTTTATTGAGGAAGAGGTCTACGTCTGACACCTCTGGTTTGAAAACCCCAAATACCCAAACCATGTCTTCAAGCTTTCCAAAGCTTTGTATGGACTTAAGCAGCCCCTAGAGCTTGGTATGAGAGGCTTAAGTCCTACTGTTGAGTCATGGTTTTGAGATGGGTAAAGTAGACAAGACCTTGTTCATTCGCGGCATGGCACCGATGTTCTGCTCGTCCAGATTTATGTGGATGACATCATCTTTGGTGGCTCCTCACATGCTCTCGTTTCTCAGTTTTCCGATGTCATGAGCTCGGAGTTTGAGATGAGCATGATGGGCGAGTTGAGCTTCTTTCTTGGCTTCCAGATCAAGCAGACTCGGGAGGGTACCTTCTTGCATCAGGGCAAGTACACTCGAGACCTCCTGAAGCGCTTTGACATGAGTGATGGCAAGCCAGTATCTACTCCGATGGCGACAACGACTTCACTTGATCCAGATGAAGATGGCGAGCCCGTTGATCAGAAGGAGTTCAGAAGCATGATCGGTTCCCTCTTATACCTCACTGCCTCGAGACCGGACATACACTTCTCTGTGTGTCTGTGTGCTCGATTTCAGGCTTCTCCTTGCGTATCTCACCGCCAGGCGGTGAAGCGCATCTTTCGGTACCTGGGAGCTACCATTGACTATGGTATCTGGTACTCTTCCTCATCTTGTCTTTCCCTTCGAGCCTACTCCGATGCAGACTTTGCTGGCTGTAGGATAGACAGGAAGAGCACTTCTGGCACCTGTCAATTCATTGGCACTTCTCTTATTTCTTGGTCATCTAGGAAGCAGTCCGGGGTTGCACAGTCCATCGCAGAGGCCGAGTACGTTGCTGCCGCCAGTTGCTGCAGCCAGATACTCTGGATGGTTTCGACCCTACGGGACTTTGGGTTAGTTATAGACAGTGTTCCACTCTTTTGTGATAACACTTCTGCTATTAACATTGCTAAGAACCCAGTGCAGCACTCTCGGACCAAGCACATCGATATCAGATATCATTTTCTTAGAGACCATGTGGAGAAGGGTGATATAGTGCTCCAATTTGTGGAGAGTGACCACCAGTTGGCTGATATCTTTACCAAACCATTGGATAGCTCTAGGTTTTCAGCTCTGAGGGGAGAGCTTGGGGTGGTTTGTCCTTATGGACTGTTATGAGGGGGAGCTTTATGCTTTACTGCTTTTATTATATTGATTATGCTCTTACTCCTTTCTGCTGCATAGCATTCGGGGTGCATTGGAATTAGTCCTTCTAGCATAGGTTAGAGTGGTCTTCTTGTCTAGTCGCTTAGACTTCTGCTCTTATCTTATGATTCTAGGATGCTGCTTATTAGCTGTTTCTTATCTCACTTGGTTGAGCTCACTCACGGCTTGTAGGTTCTACCGAGGGTTGGGCCATCCTCGGGTAGACAGGGTACGTGTTTGCTCTCTAGTGTGTGTGCTAGACAGTCAGCTGATAGTCCTGAGTCATATGGGGTAGACGAGAGTCTGTCTAAGCCATAGTATCCTCTACATCTTATCTATGCTTTAAGAACTACCCGTTTGGATTTTCTTTGCCAGCTTCTCGTTTTATTGCTTTGGTTCAGGGGGAGTTCATTTGGGAGCTTCTAGATATTAATTTTGACTTAACTCAACTTGAACTAAAAGTGCATCTCATGTTGAGGGGAGCTGGATTTTATTGCATTTCAGTTTGCATTGTAATATAACTACATGGAGCCTTGATTATTATCCAATTATGATCTGTTTACAACGCATTACATCTTGCCATGATATGTGCTTACTTGCTAGATTTATCATGACTATATATGTGTAGTTTAGTCTTTGCCATGATAAGTTGATTAAAAATTGCACAACATGAATTAATTCATGTCATGGTAGTTCTTGAGACTAGTCTACTTTTAGTTATCCTTTTATGATTCCGGCCATGTCAAATAGGTTGAGTTGAATCTTGAAACTTTGTTGAGCTTTAGATTGAGCTATGTTAGTTCTTTTGTGAAGCATGAATTATCATTAACTCCTTGGTCTAAGGACTAATTGCAACAAAAGCAAAATGATCTCTTTTTGTGCGAAAAAACTGATCTCTCCAATTCACTCTCATGAGACGGCTTGCCATTGCACTAAGCATGAACTCAGGGGGAGTTTTGGTTTACCAAGATCATTTCCTTAAGCTTCTCGCTTGGAGTGATCGCATAAGGCTTGAGATCTAGCACATGGCTAAGCAATTAAAAATTGTGAAAATGGTTAAAGCTTAGGAGGCAGTTGTGGATGGCTCCTAGTCCAGGACTTGCTTTGCTAAGATAAACCAAATATGATTTTCAGAAAAAGTCATTTGTGCTAAATTGCTTATTTACAAAAAGACCAAGTACATAAACAATTGAATAATTTTTGAACTTGTAGCCCTCTAACCCGGCTCAATTTTAGCTTCTTGATTTCACTTAGATTATTTGACATGGCTTGCATCATCTTTGGACACCTTTAGCTAGACAAATATCATGTTTGACTCACATATTATGACTTAATTGGCTTAGCTTTTCTATACATAAATCGTCCTGATCTTGATAGCATGCTTGTGTATTATGGCTTGGTGTAATAATCCTAAGATCATTTTGGATAATCTTCATGGCTCCAAATGCGTAAAATAAAGAACACACAAGTCCTTTCATTCTCTCGTGCATTTTGATGAATTTATTGCCAAAAGGGGGAGAAGTTTGGAGAAAAAGCCTTCTGGAGTTTTGTAGAAAAATTTGCTCTTTAAATTTCTGCTCCAGTTTTCTCTTTTGTCGATATGGTCTTGAGTTTCTTTGATTTTCTTTTAGACCATATTTGACTCTCAAACTCAACTTTATGCTTTTTCTGTGTTTGTCAATATACTCATCAAGGGGGAGATTGAGAGACCATGTGGAGGTAACCCGGTTGTGTGATGAGTAATTGACACGTGTCCTATAAAATCTGAGTTTGTTCAGGGTATTTTTATGCTAATTACCGATGTAGATATTTAATCATTTTGAGCGGTGCTGTGTAATGTATTTTCTTGTCGGTGATGACTGCAGGACTTTGAGACGGAGTCGTGGCGAGACACGGGTGACCGGACTAGGCACAGGCGGTGCTGAGGTCAGAGCGGTCGAGGTGTGTCGAAGACGGCGCAGACTCGAAGTGGCTGCGAGGCGTGCGCGGCAAGAGACAAGGAAGCTTCTAGGAAGGTGCAGGAGGGGCGTTTTGGAAAATACGCAAAGCTGCACAAACGGAAGCGGATTTTATATGTAAACCCATTAGTGGAGAGTTATTGTAACCTAATGGGTAAAATGTGAGTAAACCCATTAGTGGAGAGTGGTGTGACCTAATGGGTAAAGTAGGCTACTAGACCCATTAGTGGATGCTATAAATAGAGGTGCTCTCTAGGTGGAGAAGTGCACTTGAGAAAGAGATAGAAAGAAAAATGGGTATGAGTATTAGGTTTTTATAATGCTTGTGCTCTTGGGAGAGAAATATTTTTGCAAGTTCTAGGGTTCTATTCTCTCCTTGTGTGTGTTCTTGGATGAGACATAGAAGAGTGATGTAAACATTCATATGTTATATTAATCATTCATCGCTCTTTGTCTCAATAAATCCTTGTTTGTGATGATCTTACCCTTCTTGTATTTTTTAAGTTCTTGATTTGCTTTTATTTTTGCTCCGTGATGGGAATATGCTTCAAGATCAGTTGATCGGTTCTATCCCAAGAGCAAAACAAAAGAGAGTTCATGGTGTTTTCTAGTCTACAGTCTGCACTAGTTCTTGCTAATTTAGGCTTACAGTTTTTATTATTGTTCTTGTTAAATCTGTAAGCTTTTCGGTAGCAAGGTTGGATTGGTACAGTGCTGTTCGCCAGATGCAAGTAAAGTCTCATCAGTTGCTTTTTGGTTCGGTTTGAGAGTGCAGCAATCTGTCTACCATCTGCTCGTGATGTTCTTCTTGGCTTGCTTTGCGTTTCCTCTCCTGTGCTTCTCTCGGTTCTGCAGCGTTTGTGTCTCTGTTCCTTTGTCTAAGCAGAGAACCCGCTGTTCATTCTTTCCAACAAGTTTTATTAGTTTCTACCGCTACCGCTTTTACACTCTTGGTACTCTCGTTTCAAGTGTTTGTTCGACCGCTTGGTGCAAGGCTTGTGCTTGGTTCTTGTGATTTCTTCCTTGTCTTAAGCGAAAGAAACAAAGCATGACTTACACCTTCTTCTTTGTTCGGTTAATGCTAGGAGCGATCACTCGCTTTTCTTGTGATCTTGTGTTAGCGGCCCCCCATTCCTTTTCGTATACACCCGGCAAGTGTTGTCTTTGTTTGGCTAGTGATAGTTGTAGCTCTCGATTCGATCTTACGTAGTTCTTGGTAGCGATGCGATGATCGGTTTAGTGCTAAGAACAACCTGTTCGCAAGAGTACTTTGCGCGATTCTGTGCGATTTTGAGTGTTAGGTTGTCTACCCCAAGGCTGCTAATCCTTCATGCTTTTTGGCTACAGACCCTGTTCATTTTCGGTTCTTGCTGGTCTGCTGTCAATGCGTGTGTTTAGCTTTCTCGGCCAGCAGCAGTTAGCAGTGTGTTTGCTGCATGTTCTCCAAGTGTGTTCGGCCAGCATGCACGGTAGCGACATGTTGTTTGGTTTCAAGTAGTAGCACCGCTTACATTTCGGTCCAAGCTGCGATCGCATTTCATTATTTTCGCCAACAATTTCTGCGATGCAGCGACTATTTTCTTTTGTTCTTTTCGGATAAGTGTCTCCAGAAAAAATTCTATTCGGATGCATCAGTTTAATTGCTGTCTTATTGTGGTTGGTAGCTGCTATTTAGTTCTGTTTTTCGGTTCTTTTCCTGCTGTGTTTGGGTATTTCTTTTGTTCTCTTCAATTAGCAAAATCGGCCGCAGTGATCATCCTTCTTTGTCGCCGTGGGTCCAGTCAGTCCCCCTTTGCGAACAACTCTCGCTTCTTTGGTCAAGGTTGCAAGTCGTAGCTAGCGATGTGTTGCGATGGTTAATCTCTATTGGTGTTCGGTGTTTGTCTGTTCAGCTGCAGCAAATGAACTGCATTTGATTTGTTTCTTCTGTTCACATTTTCAGCGTTTTTTTTGTAGCAGTATATTCTCTGTTTAGGCGGCATAATTATTCACTGTTTTAATCTAGTTTCCGTTTTTTTTGGAGCAAGACAGCAAGCAATTAATCCTTAAAGTTTTTAGTAAGTTTATTTTCCTTCATAAGCTTTCTAGCTATTGGAGGAGAATTTCTATTTCATAGCTTCTATAGCCTTAGGAGAGGGTAATTTTGTGTAAGACTTGTGGGCAATTTCTTGGAACCAGTTTTTCTCTAAATCTTGTAGTTTCTTACTTCATAGCAATCATTGCTATCGGGGGAGAAATTAGAAGTGAATTTTTGGGCGATTTTAAAAAGGCACCATTCACCCCCCCCTCTGTTGCCGTTTCCGATCCTTCATTTTAAATATCTTGTATCGCTATTTTAGTACAAACCGTTGTACTTGGTAGTTACACCCAATTGGTTAATCTTCCTCCTTGTTATTTTGAATGCCATGATGCCATTGTCACCATAGGTTGAAAAATTTATTAGTGATGCTATGCTAGATGTCATATGGGTTGTACAATTAGAATGCTTAGCCTGCTTAATTTACAAAAGGGTCTATCATCGCATGTGAATAATTGATTTGACTTAATGAAATATGGAACCGTGGTTGGTGCCACAGCTCTAAAATTTGTGCTATGATATTGGTGTGTCATTGGCGTGGTTATACAATCTTGATTTTCACTCGGGCGAGTGATCATGCAGTAAAGGGGGAAGAGTGTTTCACTTCGAGGGATGTGGTAGTCTCGCCTGAGTAATGTTAAGGATTTAACTTTATGCGCCATTGATCTAAGCTTAATCGTGCAAACCACATATCTTGTATAGGATGAAACTGGCTGATTAATTCGGGATGTTTCAATTTCAATCTCGCCATTGTGATGAACATGATTGCTGATTTCCATGTGGCGCAAGGGGGTGTGATGCGAAACCCTAGGATTGGGATGGAATTAAACTTTGTAAAAGCCTTGTTGTGATTTTCTTAGTGCGAGGCTAATCACATCATGTGGGTGCAGTTGTGTAACCTCTGTAGAGTGTAAAACTATTCGAATAGCCGCGTCCTCGGTTATGGACAATGCTCGATGATTTCACATGAGAGGTAGTGATCTCATGAAAACGTGTGGTTTATGGTTGGAAAGTGAATAGGTAGTTCACTGTTGGTTTAGCTTGTGGATGGGAAGTTCACAAGTGATTTATTTTAATTCCGTTGATTACTTATTAATTATTGTTTTCCATTGAATTTCGCCTTCAATCTATTATTCGTATTTATCTTAAAATGTTATTTTATGCAAATTAACCTTTCAACCCTCCATTGGTAGGCCTTGCATACTATATTGCATTCAATTGTTACAAACAACTTGCTGAGTATCAATGTACTCACGGCTTTATGCCTATGTTGCTCAGTTGAGGAGGAGGAGTATTACCAGCAGGAGGTTCTAGAAGGAGAATATTTCAGCGACTTCACGGATTAGGACTTCGCTCCCTAGTCGATTGCCTGTGGGTATGTTGAATGGCTATTACGCTTTATTTTGTTCTTTCTGCTGCTAGACATTAAGCCCTTCAGGCTAGCGATATTATAAGCTTGGCCATAAGGTCGTACCTTGATTATTTATCAATATTTGAGTATTTACCTTTATTGAGCGTGCATATGGTTGTTATGTCATATATGTTTAACTGTGTGCACTACCGTGATCCTGGACTAGTGCAGTATACACAGAAAGTCCGAATTTGTATATTCGGGTCTTGACACTAGCCCAGCCCAAGCCCTTCCATAAAAGTAAGCCAAGTGGAGAGGCGAGGGGGCCAAATCCGAGTTGCTCTTGTTGAAATGTAATCTGAATTCGTAACAGTGTCTGTGTAGGACTCCGTGTCCTTGTAGGATTCTGATTTGGTTTCCTCTCCATATGGGACTCTATTCCCCCATACTATATATGTACTCCAGTAGTCTATAGGCAATAAACCCCAAAAAAAGCTCTCTATTGTAATCTCTCCTCATTATAATGATTTGCCTTCGAGTGCCTGTGGTTTTTTTCCCGCAAGGGTTTTCCACGTAAAAATCCATGTCTCTTGTCTCTATTTTTCTGTGCATTCTTTGCAACAAGTGGTATCAGAACGTAGGAGTTTAGAGCACAGCAGATTCGAGAAAAAAAATTTTGGGTTGTCTTCCGCATGGCGACTTTGAAATATCTTCCGCTGTTGAATCGTGACACGAGATTTTCTCTATGGCAAGTCAAGATGCGGGCTGTTTTATCACAACTTGATTTGGATGGTGCTCTTTTGGGGATTGACAAGATACCAGCGACACTGTCTGTCGAGGAGAAGCAACGTAAAGATCGTAAGGCCTTATCTCAAATTCATCTTCATCTATCAAATAATATTCTACAGGAGGTTACGAAGGAGACATCCGTCGCCGTATTATGGCTGAAGCTGGAGCAGATTTGCATGACCAATGATCTGACCAGCAAGATGCATTTGAAGCAAAAGCTTTATTCACACAAGATGGCGGAAGGAGCCTCATTGCTGAACCACCTGACAACTTTCAAGGAAGTTGTTGCTGACCTCAAGTCTATGGAGATAAAATATGAACAGAACGGTGTGGCCGAACGTATGAACAGAATCATCATGGAGAATGTACATTGCATATTATCAAACTCTAGATTATCAAAGAGTTATTGGGCTGAAACCGCTTCTACTGCTTATTATTTGATTAATCGGTCACCAAATTTGGCTATTGATAAGAAGATCTCAATTGAGGTATGGTCTGGCTCTCCAGCAGATTATTCAAACTTGAGAATATTTGATTGTCCTGCTTATGCTCGTGTCAACAATGGTAAATTAAGGCCTAGAGTAATTGTGCATTTTCCTTGGTTATAAAACTGGTGTGAAAGGCTATAAATTATGGAATCCTGAAACTAAAAAGGTGGTTATTAGCAGATATGTTTCTTTTGATGAGTCTGCTATGTTGCATGATAAACCATCTATTGATGTTCCTGTTGAGAAGCAATCAAGCATGCAAGTGGAGCATATTATTGATTCAGGATCCACACCAGAAATCAACAAGAAAAATATTCCAGAAGTTCCTATTGGTGCGCCACCAACACAACGTTCCATTGCAGTTAATAGAGAAAGAGGAATATTCAGCCTCCTAAGAGATTGATAGAAGAAGCCAACTTTGTGGCTTATTATCTAAATATAGCAGAAGAAATTGAAGGTACTGTAGAACATTCATCCATTCATCTTATTCAGAAACTATCTCTTCTAGTGATTCAGAAAGATGGATGGCTGCCATGCATGATGAGATGGAATCTCTTGACAAGAATGGCACTTGGGAGTTGGTCAAGTTGCCAATTGAGAAGAAACCTATTCGCTGTAAATGGATCTTTAAGAAAAAGAAAGGCGTTTCACCAACCGAAGAGGTTAGGTATAAAACAAAATAAGTTGCTAAAGGATACAGTCAAATTCCAGGTATTGATTTCACAAATGTCTTTTTTCCTGTTGTGAAGTATATTTCTAGTCGCACTTTACTCAGCATTGTGGCTATGCATGATTATGAGCTTGAACAAATAGATGTGAAAACTACATTCTTACATGCGGAATTAGAAGAAGACATTTATATGGAGCAACCGAAAGGTTTTGTCGTTCCAGGAAAGAAGAATTTTGCTTGCAAATTGAAGAAATCTCTTTATGGTTTGAAGTAGTCACCTAGATAATAGTATAAGAGATTTGACTCCTTTATGATATCTCAGGATTTTAAAAGATCTAATTATGATAGCTGTGTTTATTTGAAAATTGTTAATGGTTCGCTATTTATTTGCTCCTATATGTTGATGATATGTTGATTGCTGCAAAAGACAAGGCTGAAATTTCAAAGTTGAAGACACAATTAGCAGTGAATTTGAGATGAAAGATCTCGGTGCAGCTAAGAAGATTCTTAGTATAGAAATCATTAGAGACAGACAATTTGGCAAATTATATGTAAGTCAAAAGCGTATATTGATAAAGTTCTTCGTCGTTTCAACATGCATAAGGTCAAACCTGTGAGTACTCCCTTAGCTGCATATTTTAGACTTTCTTCAGCGTCATATCCATAATCTAATAATGAAGTGGAGTATATGTCTAAAGTCCCATATGCGAGTGTAGTTCGTTCGCTTATGTATGCCATGGTATGTTCTCGCTCTAATTTATCTCAATCATTAAGTGTGGTTAGTAGATACATGGCTAATCCTGAAAAAGAGTATTGGAAAGCAGTTCAATGAATTTTCAGATATCTACAGGGCACATCTAATGTTTGTTTACAGTTTGGGAGGACAAGAGATGGACTCGTTGGTTATGTGGATTCTGATTTTGTTGGAGATTTGGATAAAAGAAGGTCTCTTACTGGTTATGTATTCACTATTGGAGGGTATGCCGTAAGCTAGAAAGCAAGTTTGCAAGCTACTATTGCCTTGTCTACTACAGAAGCTGAGTATATGGCTATTTCTGAAACTTGCAAAGAAGCTATTTGGTTGAGAGGTTTATTTACTGAGCTTTGTGGTAGTACATTTTGCACTACAATATTTTATGACAGTCAGAGTGCTATTTGTCTTACAAAAAATCAAATGTTCCATGAGAGAACAAAACGTATTGATATCAGGTATCACTATATTGAGGTGTCATTACTCAAGGTGATATTAAAGTATGCAAGATAAGTACTCATAATAATCTAGCTGATATGTTGCAAAGCCAGTTCCTGTATCTAAGTTTGAGCTTTGCTTAGACTTAGTTGGTATTACTCACTAGTCCTTTGGGACTTTCGGCGCTCAAGGTGTACATGCTGATTTTATTAGAGGAGTTCATGACATTCTTCGACTACTGGAGGGAATTCGGCTTAAGGTGGAGATTGTTGAAAAGTGATCTGAATTCGTAACCGTGTTCGTGTAGGACTCCGTGTCCTTGTAGGACTCTGATTTGGTTTCCTCTCCATGTGAGACTCTATTCCCCCACACTATATATGTACCCTAATAGTCTATAGGCAATAAGCCCCCAAAGAAACTCTCCATTGTAATCTCTCCTCATTATAGTGATTTGCTTTCGAGCATCTGTGGTTTTTTCCCGCAAGGGTTTTTCACGTAAAAATCCGTGTCTCTTGTCTCTATTTTTTTATGCATTATTTGCAACAGCTCTCCTCCCCCGTGCAGACCGGTGCTATCGCCCCTGTGCTCACCTGGGTGCCACCGCCTTCCCTTGCCCTTGCTGTTGCCGTCGTCACTCAGCCGCCGGTGCCATCGCTTCGATTGTCGCCATTCCTCCGGCCGAATCTCGCCGTGACCGTTCTCCCCGCTGCTGCCGCTCACCGCTTGTCGCCGCCCTTGCTTCCCTAGCTGCGTGCTGCCGCCGCCGTCGCCTGCACACACGGCGTCTGTCGAGACCTGAATATGCAAATTCGGACTCTCTGTGTAAACTGCACTAGTCCAGGATCACGCTAGTGCACACAGTCAAACATAGATGTATTCACAACCATACATACGATATAATAAAGGTAAAACTCAAATATCGATAAATCTCAAAGGTACGACTTTATGGCCAAGCTTACAATATCTCTAGCCAGAAGGCTTAACAAAATAGCAGCGAAAATCCAAAATAAATAGTAGCGGCCAATCGACAAGCCCACAGGCTATCGAGTGGAGAACGAAGCCTAATCCGTGAAGTCGTCGTAGTACTCTCCTTCTGGAACCTCCTACTGATAATACTCCTCGCCCTCAACTGAGCAACATAGGTGTAAAGCCGTGAGTACATTGGTACTCAGCAAGTCGTTTGTAACAAATAAATGCAATATAATATGCAAGGCTTACGAATGGAAGACTGAAAGGTTAATTTGCGTAAAAGACATTTCACAGTAAATATGATAAATAGATTGAAAGCGAACTTTAAATGAAAATAATAATAATAAATAATCAAAGGAATAAACATAAATCACTTGTGAACACCTATTCACAAGCTAAACCAACAGTGAACTATCTGTCCACCTCCAACATAAACCACCAAGTTCAAAAGATAATGCTAACCCTCGTGTGAAATCATCGAACATTGTCCATAACTGAGGACGCGGCTATTCGAATAGTTTTACACTCTGCAGAGGTTGCACAATTGTACCCACACAATATGATTAGCCTCGATCTCAGGAAATCACAACAAGGCCTTTACAATGCTCTACCTCAACCCAATCCTACCCGCTAGGGTTTCGCATCACACACCCCCTTGCGCCACATGGAAATCAGCAACCAGTCCATTACAATGGCAGAATCGGAATTGAAATATTACAAATTAATCAGCCAGGTCTATCCCATACTAGACATGTGGTTTGCACAATTAAGCTCAGATCAATGGCGCACAAAGTTAAGTCCTTAACATTACCTGGGCGAGGCTACCACATCCCCGAAAATGCACCTGCACTTCCCCCTTTACTGCATGATCACTCGCCCAAGTGCAAAACCAAGTTTGTATAACCAAGCCAATGACACACCAATATCACGGCATAAATTTTAATTAACGTGGCAAAAACCACAGTTCCATATGCCATTAAATCAAATTAATAGTTCACATGTGATGATGAAACCAATCGTAAATTAAGCACAACTGAGCATCTTATCGTACCAACCCATGTGACAAATAATCTAGCATCACTATATGTTTCCCAACCTAAGGTGCCAATGGTATCATGGCATTCCAAATTATCAAGGAGGGATGGATTCAATTGGGACAATAACTACCAATACAAGGGTTTGCATAAAAATAGCGATGCAATGTAATTTAAAACAAAATAAATAAATAATAGATTGTAAACTGGGTTCAACATAATCAAAGAACACGACTTGCCTTGGTTATGCTCAGCGAGGTACTCTTGGTCTTCGGGCGTAGATCCTGCTCCACCGGAATCCGAATCTAACGAAAGAGAAAATGATTGAAACAAGAAAAATACATAAAATGATAAGCAAACAAACTCCAAAAATCATGAAACTAGAACCAAAAGCTAGAGCTCGATTTTAGATGAATTTAAAAAAAAGAACGGAGTCAATCGGAGCTAGGACGGAGGAGAACGGGCTCTCGAAAAATTTAATCTAAAGAAAATCGGGAAATTGAAAAGGTTCTTGTCTTTGTGGAATGGCGCGACGGGGACTCGGTCCACGGTGGGCGCGCGCACGTAATGTGTGCGCGCAGGAGCGGGCGTTGATGACGTGGCAGCGCCGTGCCGCCACGTGTCAGTTGACGTGGCGACACGTGGCACCCGGGGAGTTGGCTGGGCTGACGTGGCGATGACGTGGCATGGCCACGTGGCATGCCACGTCGGCTAGGGCTGACGCGGCAAGGGCTCGGGCGCAGGCGGCGGCGACGGGGATCCGACGGTCACGGAGGCGACGCACGGCGCGATCTGGGCCCTTGGCTCAGATTCAGACAGGCGGCAGGGATGAGGCGGCCGAGTGCGGTGGCGGGGCGGATCGCCAACATGTGGCACGACACGCCGCGCGGCGCCGCGCGCGCGACGCGAGGCGAGGCGAGCGCGGCGCGACGCGGCAGCGGCGAGGCGGGCGCGCGCGCGCGCACGCACGCGACCGAGCGCGCTCCGCGGGGTGTGCGGTGACCGGGTAGGGACGCGGGAGGCGACGGCGCGATGGGGCTCACCGGCAACGGGACAGCGGCGAGGACGGGCTCCGGCGAAGGGACGACTCCGGCGACGACGCGGACGGCGGAGGCGCGGCACGGAGCAGCACGGACGACGGCGGAGCGGCTCTGGCGACGGCGCGGGGGCGAGAACGGGCGAGTGCGGCGGCGCGAGGGTTCGGCGAGGGTGGCACGCGAACCGAGGAACACGCGGCGGTTTTATCACGCAAACCGAGGCAATCCCGATCGGTTACGGGACGACGCGGGCGCGGTTTGAACGGTCTGGATGACGCGCGGGAGCGATCGGAATGGTGAGGGCGCGAAGCGGGTTAGGGTTAGGGTTACACGCGGGCGTGGGGAATGGGCGGCGGGGGTGAAGCCACGGCGCGGGGCGCCGATCGGACGGGCGAGCGAGGGCGCGGCGCGGGCGCGCTGGTGTCGCCGCGTGGCAAGGCGAGGCGAGGGCGCGGGCGCGACGCTGGGCCGGCCGATGCTGACGCGTGGAGGGGCGGAGGGATCGGATGGCGCGGCGCGCGGGGCGGGAGCGGTGCGCGGGAAGGGGTACGGCGGCGGCGCGGGGAGCGGGCGATGCCAACACGTGGCGGGCGGAGGGATCGGGCGGCTGAGGCTTTTACTTTTTCTTTTCTATTTGCAAAAATTCAATAAAAACCTTTTGAGCTCTAGAAAATAACAAATAAATTCCAAAAATTCACCAAAAATATCATAAACTTCCTTGAGACCTGGAGAATCCAAATAAATTATTTTCAACTTATGTTAATATTTATTTTAATCATATTAAATTATTTAAAATTCTAAAAATTCATTTGAAGCTTGAATTAATTCCAGAAAATTTATTTTTGAAATCTTGGCTTTAAAATTGCAGAAAAACAAGATGTTACAGCGCCCGCTGCTGTGCCTCCCATGTGGTTGCCGAGTGCCGCTCCACCCTGTTGCCATTGCGCCGACATGTGCCGTGCCTCCCCAGGCTGTGAGGGGGGAGCTAGCCGGTTGGGAGGAGAAGAAGAGGGGAGGTTTCGGCCGTGAGAAGGGAGGAGTTGGCCGGCCGGTTCAGTGGAAGAAGGGATGATAGGGGGGAGGGAAGAGAGAAGGAGGTGGTCGGGAGGTGAGCCAGCCGAAGGAGAAGAAAAGAAGGAAGAGAAATGAAAAAGAAGAGAAAAAAAGTGAAGAGGGAAGAGGGAAGAAAAAAAGAGGAAAAAAAGGGGAGGCCTAATCCGACGTCAGATTTGTCAGATCTAGCCAAGGAACAACAGGCAGTGCCCTGATCCAGTCGTTCGGGGTTAGGGTAATGCCTTGGAAACCCTCTCCCTATTTATTCATCGATTCTTACATAAACTAATATGTTGATTATTAGAATTGATCCGGGTAACCATTAGTGAATTGTTGATTAATATGGATACCTGGAAGGTGAAATCGGTGCTGCCACTTTTGAATTGGTTCATTCGTGGTGGGAGAGGGAAAGGGATAGAGAAAGTTTAGAGGCTTATCTTTTCGTTCTGATAGCAAGCTAAGAAAGGTTAAACGTGTAAAATGCTATCTGCGAGTATAAATGACGATGTCGCTAAACTCTTGGATCTATTAAATACCAGGACAATGGGAAGGTGTCTGGCGAGAGGAATTGGCTGTGTGGGTTACGCGTAAGAGCGATGTCCTTTGCTCGTATGATACGTATTGCATTAGCAATGAATTGAAATGGTTAATGCTTGTTCAGGTAACGGTTCGAGTTTGGTGTCGTCTACGCACCATTTGCTAGGTTAATAGACAAGTACATGATGGAACAGTGAATTATAGTGAATGCTTGCTATTTGTGTTTCCATACCATGATTTACAGTATTTATGAGATGTTATATAGGATTATGTGTTAATCATTGCCCAATAAGTGCTGCTTATGATTAAACATCCACATTTGAAGAATGTTGCATCATGCAAAATGCATGAGAGTCAGGTCAGTGAGAAAGTCATATGACTAGTCCGGAGTGCTATTAAATAAGACCTACAGGGGTAAGCACTCTACAGGAGTGGAGGTTGAGACCCCTGTATGATAGAGGACGGGGCGATTAAGTGGTTTATCGACAGGTGGACACTCCGCTATACCAGTATAAGCTACAGTTACATATGCATTGCATAAAAAGTGATACAGACAGTGATACATTTACAGAGATTTGATTTACAGTTTACAGTTATAGATGTATTACATTTCATTGCATTGCATAAAAGTGATACGCATACGATGATCTATTCACAGAGATTTGTTTTACTGATTTATATTCTGATGCATTGCATTTCATTGCATTGCATAAAAAGTGATACAGACAGTAATACAATTACAGAGATTTGATTTATAGTTTACAGTTACCGATGCCTTGCATTCTGTTGCATTGCATAAAGAGTGATACAGACAGTGACACAATTACAGAGGTTTGACTTACAGTTTACAGTTATAGTAGATTTGATTTATAATTCACAGTGGATGTGATTTATATTTCATAGTCGTGGAATTGATTTACAGTTTACAATTATAGATTTGATTTACAGCTTATAGTCGTAGAATCGATTTACAGTCATGGATTTGAATTGCAAATCACAGTCATAGAGTTGATTAAATTATTATATTGATGTACTGTTTTATCGTGTGCTTGATGAGTCTTTAAACTCACCCTTACTTTGTTGCTGTTTTTAGGTGTTTGATGAAGGCAACATGCATGAGCGGAAGTAACACTCGTATATTCCCACGTGTAACAGTAATTCATAAATCACCTCTAGTTGTCATGATGCAATTTTGATAGTATGATCGGGTAGTTAGTATTAAAATTGTGTCCTGTTGAAAATATCTCGAATAATATTGATTATACCTCTTTTGATAGTTGGTAATTGAGAATTATTGCCTCATCTGTAAACATGTGTTTATCGTATCGTTGAGTGGAACAGAGAAGTTGCTACCGGATTCTAGCAACAATGGATGTGAATGGTATAATTTTAGGATCGTAGTAGCATTCCGGACAGGTTGGGCCAGGGTATTACGTCAACAAGGATGATTTTAACATTTTTCACTCAGCATATATACATTAAGTACAACAAAAGATTTTCCATATGGCCAAATTCTAATTTATAGATTGATTGCCCAAGTAAACTTCCTTATAGCAGATAAAATCATTGGGAGATATTCTGAAGACAATTTTAAAAACTTAGGAAATGCCTCTGCTCAAATTGAGAGAATTTGGCACATTTTTAACAAACATGCAGGTCAGGGCCAATCTGCACCAACCCATTTTAAACAATCAGACAAATACACAATTGTACATTTCAAAACAAATAACAAAGGAACAAGGACTCTATTTCCTAAACAGGGGGAGACTATTACACACAATGTTATCAATCAGATACCCCAACTAGAAAGTAAGCTTAGAAAGTAAACGGTGATTCGTCTACACTATCAGAATTGAAGTGAAAAAGCTAAATACTGCGGATGTTAGTTTAAACAGGTGACTAACTGTCGGTTTCCATCCTGCAAGCCATAAGATAAAGATAACAAGTTACACTTTCACCTTCTTGCTGTTAGCTTTGTCCACTTTCTTATTTTCAACCTTCATTTTCTTGATGGAATCCAAAAGGGATGATGATTGCTCTTTGTTGGATGAAGATTTTGCAAAGGGGTTAACTGGCCGCTGAGGCTCTGCTTGGTTGCCATCTTCGTTGCTCTTGTTTTTTACACCAACCTGATCAATACCTGCTTTCAGATTCGGTTCGACTGTACTCGCACCATCCCTGTCTCTGTTTGGTTTCCCTTCTACTTTCTCGTTCTTTTTGGGTATCTTGGCTAATGGTGTAAGTGCAGGTGAAACCTTTGCAGTGGTATCCTTCACCTCTTTCGGTTGTTCTACTTTTGCCTTCTTTGACTCAGTTGCACTGTTTTGTTGGGTAACATAATTCGGTGTAGGCAATGCGGATGCCTCCAAGTTATTTCCATTTTGCACAACTTTAGCTGGTTGCATCGTATGAGTGGTTAACACTGGTGAGTACTTTGTAATGGTATTATTGGAGCAAATACCTACTGTTCCCGCAATTCTTATATCGTTTAACATCCTCTCCTGCAAGAAGTTATTGTATAATCATCAGTTGAACATACTAAATTATTACAAATGTGCACATGAATGAACTGGCAAAAGTAGGAAGGTTCTATTCAGGGTAAAAAATTAAGGGGCGTGGCTTTCACCTCAAGTATTGAACTAAACTTCTCTTGTAATATAGGTAGTTTCAAGCGTGTAACAAGTGTTAATGCTCCCTTCATCGACTTCTCCAGTGTAAGTGATTTTGCAAGCTCAGTAGCTCGAACAAGCTTATCACCTTTGGAAAAACAAGAACATAAGCACAATAATTTAAGAGAACCATTTAGCGGTGATTCATGAATTTTAGTTACTTCAAGCCTTTTATACCATTGCAGCAGCTAGAGATGAGCCTCAAAATGCACTGGTCAAGTGCAGCCTCCATGTTGAAGGCTTCATCATCCAATGCAGTTGTGTCCAGACCCAAAGCAGCCATTTCTTCTATTTTCTTTTGGATCTGAGATAACCAGCAATGATTAAGCACATTATCACAGACACTGCCGGACCCAAAGAAACAAGATGTACCTGTGAGAGATGTAGCTTCCTCAACATGAATTCATTTTCCAAACTATTGGCCCCAAGGTCAGATGACGCAAGAGGAAAGGACAGCTCAAGTATAGTTAGAACAGGCTTGGGCATTACCTAAGATAAAGAGAAGATAAGTCAAAGGGCAGACTAACATGCAGTGACGAAACTGGGGATTGGTTACTTCGTCCAAATTGGGAAAGATTATTTAGTATCTTAGTGCTTGTGTTATACCTTTAGTGTTCACCAGGAAACATCAAGATGCAAGATTCCTTTTCTTATAACAGAATTAGCATGAGAACCCAAAAAAACAAACATTCTAAATTTAACTAAGCAAGACAAAAGACAATCAAAGTAACTTCTAGCCTGCTGGTGCATTTGGACCTCAAGAAACAAAAAAGTTTTTGAGCACATTGATCCTTCACTATACCTTTGGAAGATCAATTCAAGCTTGAGTTTGCCATGGTTATCCATCATGCAAAGAAGAAATATTCCCCCCACATTCAAGTTCGGCAAGATAGCATCTTTTGAGCTTTTAATTTGTATATTCTTCTTTTTGCTTGTACAATCAGAATTTCCTTTTCTTTTATAATATAAATATATATGCAGTCGGGACTGCTTCTCCTAAAAAAAGTAACTTCCTGCCAACTTCTTTACTGAACTAACACAACAAAAATGATTTTCCATCTTCAAGATTACATAGCCGAAATCATGTTTGTTGGAACGGACCGAACTAGAAGAGAAGCAAAGCATACCTGTGGATAGCAGTCAGGGTATTTGCATAAAATGCAGAATATGTTATTAGCATCCAAACCCATCACCCAGTGGCTTTCATCTTCAGATTTCCTTGCCTTGATTGAACTGAAGTTAGATACAGTGGTTAAGTGCGCTTCAGTAGTAACATGAATGTTTAACCTGTAAGGAAGATTCTATACCTAAACACTGGAAGCCAGCTTCCACCAAATTGACTGGAAAAGACCCTCAGTATTCCCTGGAATTGTTCTTGTTCAGTTTGAAACAATCTTGATATCATTAAAGTTATGTTCAACTGTTGATGACGTATTAGTAGGAATACATACCTTTGAGTCATATGAACTAAGTTGGCCATTCTCACTGAAACCAAACCAAGATAATTGAGAGGATGGAGTCAAAACAAGGCGACCAGATATTGATTGTGCCCCCTCGGATATGTTGAATACTTTAACATCTAGGACCTGTCAGTGTCAGTCATGAATAAATCTATGTTACACTTACTTTTTGTTTTTGAGAAACCGGTAATATCAATTCCACCGTCAGTACTAACAGAATATTATAAATGCAAAATCAACAGGACAGGTATGCTACTTAAAACCATACAGAACTTTTCGTAACAACATATATCAATACCATCATCTAAAGCAATAAGCCAAATGAACATGCTGATGATTACCTGATCTCCTGAGGGGAGGCAATCTGAAGCATGGGTCACAATTGCTAGCTGATCTCTATGACCTGCTGCAGTAACCACTGGACCACTGACTGAGAGGATATGCATCTGTGGAATGAGAATTTGGTCAACTAGACCGTGTCAAATGTTGGTGGTTGCTAAGTAAAAGTGTGATCACAAATAAATAAATTAACTGGATCCGCTTCAAGTCAAAGACAGGGGAAAGAATACCAGTCAGATTGTATCGATGCTATGTCTAAAATGCAACTATGTTCATTTATGCTGTATACTTGTATCAACAAGAAAATCACTGAACTTGGTAAACCATATGAGGATAAATTTTAATATCTTTCATGGAAAGCATTCAAGCTGGGCTTTAGATGGTAGTGGCAGAAAAAAATCAGTAGTGTGGATATGGAAATGAGCTTGCTTCTAGCATTTATGTGTTTTCAGGGTGGAATATCTCCTTGGATATGAATTTTACTGGTGAGTAGAAAAGGAGTGTCGAAGTATTTAACAGTACTAGATTTTATTGGCAGTTTTTTTCAGAGCATGTACCTACTACCTAGGTAATAATTAGGATAAATTCATCATAGTAGCAAGAATGATGTACACTAGGTAATGTTTCCAACATATCGTTTGGTTAATTCTGCACTTCCCAACTGGTATATCAGCAAAAAAAAAATGCACAAAATGCAGATCACACAGAACTTTAACCACTAGAGAATAATAATGACTGAACACCTTCTGGAACATTGCATGAATTTTAGGTTAGTATGCTTGTAACAATAATGATCCGGGAACAAAGAGTCAGGGTACTAAATGATTGTTCTTAATGCATTGAGACCTAACAGATTTCTTTTCAGAGCATTGAAAAATTTTATACCAGAGAATATTTTCGTCATAGGAAGCTCTAATAGGTGGCATTGAACTGAAATTAACAACTGAGTTCATTGGTGTTTGGGAACTAATACGAAGGCAACTTCCTTTCAGCAAACGAAGTTGGGTAACTCTTCCACAAGCATAATACTAGAGAAATAACAAAAACTTTAAAATATAAATCTCAAGAAGCTTAGAAAACCTGCAAGCCTCCTTCTGTGAAGACGCGCAATAAATTTAAACTTGTGACTGCAGCAACCCATCCAGCACCAAGAGCCACGGCCTTCACTTCTTCTCCCTCAAACCTCATTGACCACTAAATTTTGAACAAATAAAAACACTTTTTATTATAGTAACCAGTAAGTAGTTGCATACATCAATCTTCCCATTTCTTGAGGTTGTGAGACCTATATGCTACATGCAAAAGAACTTACCTCACTGTTACCGGCCCAGCTACTGAAAGGGCGGTACATAAGAGTGCTCATATTCTTGTCACCCTTGCATGGATTTGCAAACACACTTCCTGATTCGCTCAGTGAAGCCATTGTGAAACCAAAATAGTCAGTCATCGAAGGAACTCTAGGGCCTCTTCCCGTGTCATGGAAGTCAACCTGGAAAATATACATATGATTGAGCTATCATAGCTACACGTGGTTTATTCACATGCAAGCTGCAATTATCTAGAGGGATAAAATGGCTTACGAAACAACAGGTAAACAGAAGTTACCTCTACATGTGAGTTCCCCTCATTTTCAATAGTAGTAATACTTCCAAGCATGTTGTAGGCAAGGAAATTTCGCTTGCCAAGCTGAGGTGTTGTCGACCCAGGCTGGAAAGCAGCCTGCATTCTTGCTGTAACCAGCTTTCCTGATGTTGCTGAATCACCCCTTGCGTTCCCAGCACCCTCCTTGTAATCTTTATGCTTATCTTTTATTCTCTTGCGTGACTCCATCTGTTGTATTAAATCCTCATCCTCACTATCTCCATTTGAGTGGCCATCAAATGCGGACTTCCTCCTCAATCTCTTGGGGTTGAAAGAAGCTGACCCCCCAAGACTTTCATCAACATCATCCTCCAATCCACCAGAGGTGCTTGGCTTCTCTTCATCATCCTCATCATCAAACAAAGGAATCTTCGTCATGTTTAGGTCAGGGGCACCCTCAATGGGTGACTTCATGGTCAAAGGGATCACTGATTCCCAAATGCCAAATTTACCCATTACATCAATCAGCACTATAGCATTTTCCTCTGGTTTCCAAGCCAAGCTACAAATTCTGTCATCAAACTTCTGCCTCTCGATGTCCTGCCTCGACTTCACATCCCAGATCAGCACCTGCCTATCCAGGCCAGCAGTGGCCAGGTACCTCCCATTCGGGGACCAGCAAAGGCTGCACACTGGCTGCTCATGATCTCCCTTCAGCATGAACACCTCCTCACCTGTGTCCCTGTCATACATGACCACATTATTCCTCAATCCAGGAACAGCAAGGGTCTGCCCATCAGGGCTCCAGCAAAGGACATTCTTCACCGAGTGATCTGAACCAAATGTTGGCGCGACACGCTTCAAGGTGCGGGCCTCACTCCCCAAGCAAAGATCCCAATAGATGACCGTGCCAAAGCTGTCAATTGATGCCAAGTAATCGTTCCTGGGGTCGAAAGCCAGCCCGGTCACCGAGCCCTTGTGGCCCTTGAGCACCTTGGAGATCGTGTTATCAATCGTCGCAATCAGCTTGATACCGTCGTCATCTCCGGCCGCTGCCAGCAGGCTCCCCTTCTTGTTGAAGGCGAGTGACCGGATCGGCAGGGTGAACCGGGCAACATTGCTCTGGAACTCCCCATCTGGAAATAAATCCGAAGCCATTCACAAAACTTGCAGTGAAAAAGACTCTAATTAGACAGTATACAACTGGAAAGTCAGATCCAAGAACCTGGGAAGGAGTAGAACTTGACAGAGTGGTCGATGGAGCCGGACACCAGCGAGCCGCCGGAGCCCGGCGCGACGGCGAGCGCTGTGACACCATCCTTGTGAAGCCGGATCGTGGCCACCGCCGCTGCGGCTGCCGAACCCGAGCCCCGGCCGCTGCTGCCGCCGCCGGCACAGACCGCGGCGGCGTCATGGATCAGGACGGCGACGTCGGCGGCGGACGCGGTGACGACGTGCTGCCCGCCGGAGCCCCACGCGACGGAGCAGAAGGTCGGCGAGCCCGTCTTGTGCGCCTCCCGAAGCTTCACCGCGCGCCCTTTCATGGCGACACCGCGAGATCCTTCGCCTCCGAGGCTTTCTTGGTGCTGGGTATTGAGGAATTGGTTGGGTTTCCGTGAAAATGATAAAGATGGTTGATGGGTTTTGCTTCCCTGGGGTTCAGATGTTTTCGGCGCCGCGAAATTTTAGGGTGTTTTTGGCGCGGGAAAAGCTGATTTGGCGGGAAGGTTATTTTGGCAAGACGGGACTACTCGCGAAATCTGGACTATTTTGGTACAGTTGCGCACAAAAATTCCAATTTTAGCTCTTTTATGAAAAAATTCCAAATCTAGCCCCCCCTCCCCACCGCACGACTCACCAGGAAGCGACACGTGGCGGAGTCGTGCGGTGGGGAGGGGGCTAGATTTGAAATTTTTGTACGAAGAAGGCTAAATTTGAAATTTTTGTATGCTAACAATACCAAAAACGTCCAGATTTCACTACCCGCGAGAACATTTCGGAGTCTCGTGTGGGCCCAATGTTGGGACGGGCTAGGGTTTGCCGATAAATAAGGCAATCTTTTATCTTTTACGAGGTGTAGTTAAAAGTGTTGTAATTTTTAGTTTTTAGTTATGTTTTTAGTTAAAATGATATTGTAATTGTTATTTGCTTTTTCTAAATTATTCAACTAAAGAAAAAATACCGTTATATCTCCATAGATAATGCAAAAAAAAGTGAAAAAAGAAGGGAATAAATCGCGTTAAGAAACCAACGTATTCCAAACAGTTTTTGACTTCTAAAACTAAAAACTGATTGGAACATGGCCTAAGAACAACTATCTAAAGGTAGTGGCGAGGTTAAAAAACAATCTAAGGCCTATGGGTGTCAACGAGAAGGAATCTCGTGGACTCTACTCCTTGAACAATGTTGTTGCCACATAATTTTGTTAGGCAAAAATAGTTGGTCACATCCGAATGAAAATTGGGGAAGAATTAGGCAAACCAAGTGAACGCAAAAGGATCTAGAAGTGCTAAAAGCGACTATAGAGTAACCAACAAAAAAGGAAAGCCGATTTTGGAAAAACTGCGAAAGAAATGTTTGGCTAATACCGAAAGGTCCCTTGATGGAAGAGAAATCCGATGCAAAGACAGAGATGGAGATGAGTAGATCAAGACGCAGAAGGAAAGAATTTTCTTTAAGACAAAGTTGAGTTGATGCGAAGAGGAGTTTGGGGTAGAATCCATAATTGAGTCGGCCGTATTTAGGAGTAGTGGCATAGGGTATATAAACCTTGTACCGGTTGACGGGAAGACACACCCAATCAACCAAACACTTTTACCATATAACTTAGAAGTACTTTGTATCCAACATAACCCTTTCTCTGTAATTTGACTATGTTCATCTTCTGAATCAATTTTGAGTTACCACCCGTCCACTTCATCGTGGTTGTTGGCCAATATCTCTTCACGGCAAATCTCTAGGAATGCCAAACTGGCCACCTCATCCCACACCTTGCCATTTATAGGGGAGTTATCCATCTACGAGCACATCAATGCAATTTGAAAGGTGGCCAAAAGTTAGTACAACAAGAAGTAGAACAAGCTGTTTACCTACGGTGTGGAATTGTTTTCCTTGGACATGGCGAAGGGCACTACTTGCATTACAGCATGAACCACAGCTAGAGAAACTATGCGTACAAGGGCTTCCGTGATGGATGAGGAGGCGAAAGAGTGTCAAAGAGGGCGCATGCCATTGAGCGGACCTCAGATTGGCTGGTGACCACAGTTGCAATGTATGAGGTTGCCTCATCGTTCTACCCCTTCTTGGACTCAGGATGAAGGCACCACCTAAATACAGCGGTAGGGCATGAGTTGGAGTTGATTGATGGTCGGAGACGATGTTAGGCGGGGGATGAGGCCACTGAGCCAGACTTTAGGGTCGAGATAGACGGGGGACAACAGCACGGTGCATAGGTTGAAGGAGGCCGGGGGAGGGGGCTAAGCATATTTGGGGATTGCAAGGAGGAGGAAGAGCAGGGTGGAGCGGATCTAGGGGAGGGGGTGCAAGATTCCCTTATGGAGGGAGGGAGGGCAGGGCATGGCATCGGGTGGGGAAGGGCGAGTGGAGCAGATGGGGGCTGCCACGCAGGGAGCGAAGCGAGAAATAGGTGGATAGAATGAGTGCGGGGGGGGGGGGAGGAGGGGTTGAGGAGTGCCATGAATGGGCGGTGGTGTTAATGTGATGATGGTCTGATCTTTCGAAAGGTACTGATAAGTCGATTGTGGAGAACACGACGTTGATGATCCAAAGGATCTGACCAAAACAGATCAACCCCTCGCAATCACTACACCACTACTCCGATAGTTATCAACCGTGCCGAATGCGGTTGACCTCGTTAAGAAGCTATCTCCTGCAAGCGAATCGAGAACATAAGTAAGAGAGTACAAGATGCAATCTAAAATTGTATTGCGAATAAAGATTAAATTCACAAGTTGTGGTTCCTTAACCGGACGTGCATGAAACTGCTAAGCAGAATAATCTCTTAAGAAAAACTAAAAGGGTGCGATCTTTTTAAATAGAGAAGGGGAAGTCGCACTTATTTAATGAAAAGGGGTACGATACTATTCACGATTATTGTTCACGTGAACAGTACGGCTATGGTACTGTTCACATGAATAGTACCGACCCAAATAGCCTAAGTGGTGATACAAGACTCTCGGCCCAAAAAGTGTTGCAGCACCAAGTAAAGGGGTGGCCGAAGCTCTTTGAGTTAGAGGCCACAAATTCTTCATCTCTTTTGGTCATTGTTATTGCCTTATCCTTTCTTGCTGTCCTAAATTCCTTACTGTCCCGTCCTAGATTCCTAAGCACAAGCAAATAATCTCCATTAGGCAGCATCATAGAGTTCTTAAGTGATACATTTTGCCCTAGAAATGAATTTACCTGATAATTTAGTTGACGAGCACATGCCCGAGTAATTGGACCTTGGACATCATTCAAGGTAGTAACAAGAGGAGTGTTCATATCAGTCGAAGTGATGTCCTCATCATCCTCCCCTTCTTGAATTGGAGTCGTCCTCGACTCAAGCTCATCCGCCGCGCTGAAGAATGGTCGTAGATCTGCAATGTTAAAGGTGGGGCTAACCCCAAAATCTGCAGGCATGTCTAACTTATATGCATTATCATTAATATGTGCAAGCACTTTAAAAGGACCATCTGCACGAGGCATGAGTTTAGATTTTCTCAATTTAGATAATCGCTCTTTACTTAAGTGTAACCACACAAGATCACCAGGCTCAAAAGTAATATGCTTGCGTCCCTGACTACCGGCAACTTTATATTTAGCATTCATAAGCTCAATATTCTCTTTAGTTGTCTTATGCATCTTACGTATCAAATCAGCACGTTGTTAAGCATCAAGATTTACCTTCTCCGAAGTGGAAAGAGGCAATAAGTCAATAGGTGCACAAGGGATGAACAACAAGTCCATAGGTGCACAAGGGATGAACAACAAGTCGATAGGTGCATGAGGGATGAATCCATAAATAATCTCAAAAAGGCATGCCTTTGTGGTAGAATGCAGCGAGCGATTATAAGCAAATTTCACATGAGGCAAACATTCTTCCCATATTTTGAAGTTCTTTTTAAACACAGCCCTAAGCATAGTAGACAAGGTTCTATTGACTACCTCAGTTTGTCCATCGGTTTGGGGATGACAAGTAGTGGAAAATAACAGCTTAGTCCCTAATTTAGCCCACAAAGTTCTCCAAAAATGACTAAAAAATTTAGTATCACGGTCAGAAACTATCGTATTCAGAATACCATGTAAGCGAACAATTTCCTTAAAGAACAAATCAGCAACATTTGTAGCATCATCACTTTTATGACATAGTATAAAATGAGCCATCTTAGAAAATCTATCTACGATAATAAAAATACTATCTCTCCTCTTCCTTGTTCTAGGCAAACTTAAAACAAAGTCCATAGAAATATCTTCTCAAGGTGTGCTTAGCACAGAAAGAGACATGTATAAACCATAAGGATTAAGTCGTGACTTAACTTTTTCGCACGTGGTGTAGCGAGCAATGAAGCGTTTGACGTCGCGCCTCATCTTTGGCCAATAAAAGTGGTGGGTCAGAATGTCCTCGGTCTTCTTCACGCCGAAGTGACCTATTAATCCTCCTCCATGCGCCTCTTGTAACAACAAAAGACAAACGGAGCTACCTGGAATGTATAGCTTGTTAGCATGGTATAAGAAATCATCATACACCACAAATTTATTCCAACTCTTTCCCTCCTTGCAATTGAGCACCACATCTTTAAAATCAGCATCATGCACATATTGCTCTTTTATTGTCTCTAATCCAAAGATTTTGAAGTTCAGTTATGAAAGCATGGTATATCTCCTAGATAATGCATTATCTATTACATTTTCTTTGCCTTTTTTATGTTTAATGACATAAGGGAATGACTCAATAAACTCAACCCACTTAGCATGTCTACGGTTCAAATTGGTTTGACTTCGAATATGCTTCAAAGATTCATGATCCGAATGTATTACGAACTATTTGGGCCATAAATAATGTTGTCATGTTTCCAAAGTTTGAAGTAGAGCATATAATTCTTTAACATAGGTAGAATAGTTCAAACTAGGCCCACTTAATTTTTCACTAAAGTAAGCAACAAGTTTTCCTTCTTGAATTAACACACCACTAAGACCTATGCCACTAGCGTCACATTCTAATTCAAAAGTCTTGCAAAAATCTGGAAGTTGAAGCAAATGGGTGTGTGTCAACTTATCTTTGAGAGCGTCGAAAGCATGTTGTTGCATGGTACCCCAAGTAAAAGGAACACCCTTCTTTGTAAGCTCTTTCAGTAGTGCAGCGATGGTGCTGAAATCCCGAACAAAACGCCGATAGAAGCTAGTGAGCCCGAGAAAACTCCACACTTATGTGACTGTTTTAGGAAGCGGCCAACTCTGCATAGCAACGATCTTGGCCTGATCAACTTCAATGCCCTGTGGAGTAACAACATAGCCAAGAAACGATACTCGATCGGTGCAAAAGGTGCACTTCTTAAAGTTACCAAATAAATATGCATCTCAGAAAGCATTAAAAACAGCACGTAAGTGATTTAGGTGTTCTTCATATGACTTGCTATATATTAGAATATCATCAAAATAAATCACCACAAATTTTCCAATAAAAGCACGTAAAACTTTGTTCATCAAACGCATAAAAGTGCTAGGTGCATTAGTTAAACCAAAGGCATCACCAACTATTCATATAGCCTGAATTTAGTTTTAAACACTGTTTTCCATTCATCTCCTAATTTCATTCTAATCTGGTGGTATCCGCTATGCAAGTCAATCTTTGTGAAAGTAATCTGGTGGTATCCTCTATGCAAGTCAATCTTTGTGAAAGTAATAGAACCACTCAACTCATCTAGGATGTTGTCTAACCTAGGAATATGATGATGATACCGTATTGTGATATTATTAATGGCTCTACAATCAACATACATACACCAACTACCGTCTTTCTTAGGAACCAAAAGAACAGGAACAGCACAAGGACTCAAGCTTTCTCGTACACACTCTCGGTCCAAAAGATCTTGGATTTATCATTGAATTTCCTTAGTCTCTTCTACATTGGTTCTATACGCGGTACGGTTTGGCAAAGTCGCTTCCGAAATTAAGTCAATTTAGTGTTCAATCCCTGTAATAGGTGGTAATCCCGAGGGTAATTCAGCTGGAAACACATACTTATATTCCTGCAAAAGATTAATGATAGCAGACGACAAAGAGCTAGATACATCATCAAGTGAAAATAAAACATCTTTGCATATCAAAGCATAGCATGGCATATCATTGTTGACAATTTCAGCAAGATGAGATTTAGTTGCAAGCATGACACAACTCTTTAATTTAATTCCCTCAGTCATAAAACTAGGTGCCAACTTCCCTTTCTTAGGTGGAAAATATCTTCACTACTTGCTGATTTTCAGATTCATGTTCATGTTCTTTCTTCTCATTTGTAGCTATCTCTTTTCACATTGCACAATTTCAACAGGTGTCAAAGGTAGCAAAATTATTTTCTTTCCTTTGTGTATACGAGAGTACTTATTACTTCTACCATGATGAGTTGCGTCGGTATCAAATTCCCATGGATGACCTAATAAAAGTGAGCAAGCTTGCATAGGCACTATGTCGAAACCAGCTACATTATGATAGGAACCAATGGAAAAATGCACTCTCGCAGATTGTGTTACCTCAACCTTACCGCTTTTGTTGAACCACTGAATGTGGTGTGGATGAGGATGTGCACATGTGGTCAAGCCAAGCTTCTTAACAAAATCTAAACTCATCAAGTTATTACAACTCCCGTCATCAATTATGACATGAACACGGCATTCGTTGACGATGAGGAACATCTGAAATAAATTATGGCGCTGTAGCTTTTCTGCTTGCTGCTCAACACTCGCTGCACAATTATGGTCCTATAATTCTCCGTAGCAGCGGTACCTAAAATTTCCTCCCATTCACTATATTTCTCTGGATCATCATCATTACCTGCAAGGTTAGCTACAAGAGCATATTCATCCTCAATATCACTAGTACTTACATATCCACCATCTTCTATTGCAACGTACGCTCGCTGACTAGGACAATTTTTCAGGATGTGTCCCATCCCTTTACAACGTGGCATATAATCCCCGTCGTACGACCCGTGGAAGCAACCAATGAAGAGCTTTACGCTGGTGCCTGCACATTAGTGGATTTGCTCGTCTTGGGTGCGCGTGACAGTGGTGGCGGTGCTGCTGAACGCGCCCTACTCACGGACAGGGCAGCAGACCGAAAAACAGGAGGTGGAGCTGTCTTGGATTGCCCCGGCGTCGATCTCGATGTAGACGTACTTCCAAAGTTGCTCCTAGTTCTTTGTTGCCTACCCTGCAATTCCCTTTCTGCCAAACAAGCAAGTTGGAACAACCTATTGATATCATTATACTCTTTGTAATCAACTATGTCCTGAATTTCATGCCTTAAGCCCCTATAAAAACGAGCCATCTTATCCTCCTCATCCTCTACAACATTACAACGCAGCATGCCTATTTGTAGTTCTTGATAATATTCCTTGACAGATTTATTACCTTGGTCTAAATGCTGCAATTTCTTACACATATCACGTTTAAAAGCAGGAGGAACAAATTTAGCACGCATAGCTACCTTCAATCTATCCCATGTATCAGGTGTCAAACCAAAATTAACTATTTGACTCCACCAAAGGATAGCAAAATCTTTAAATTCACTAGTAGCTTGTCTGACTCTATGCACTTCAGGAACTAGATGAGTATTACTTTTTTGTTCAACTGTCATCTTCCAATCTAGATAAATTTCAGCATCATAAATACCCGCAAAAGATGGTATGGTAAATTTAACTTTAGCAAATGGGTCATCATTTGTACGAGCATTGTGGTGCTAAAAATTATTACCTCCTATACCTTGACGGTTGCGTTGTAGGTGGTGTCGTAGACGTGCATCTTGAGCGTCACGATTTCGCCTCTAATTATCATCTCCCACCTCAAGATCTTGGGCTGCATCATGTTCATATTCACGTACGTTGTTTGGTGGCTGATTCGTCATTCTTTCAAAGCGTGCGGTGATCGCTGTAATACTATCGTTGATTGAACGCTGCAATGTAGACATAGTAGCCTCTAGCTTTCTGTCGATGTCCTCATTAAAGGTAGTGAGTTGTTCCTCTAAAAGTATCATGAGTTCTCCCTTTAGTACACACTCGTTCGCAGTAGATGAGTCATCTGCCATGGTTAGTAGAAAACAAAAGACAACACAAAGAAATTATCCCTATCAACTACTAGATGATGGAAGGTGGAATCACACACTCTCAAGCGTCTTACCACACTCTTACAAGTGTTCTTACCAACGCAAACAGTAGGTAGTTCGACCGGTGGCTGGTTCGTGATACCGTGTCGAGCGTGGGTGATGGAGACGAGGTGCCCGATCTTTCGATGAGATTGATAACTATCGATTTTTTAGTGGAGGTGACTCTCGCGATTCGATCACAACCGTACGACGACACTTGCGCCTTAGTAATCGTTGAACCAACTCCGAGATGTTATTGACCGAGCTGGAAGCACGATCAACTTGAACACGAAGTTCAATTCTTGCGAGCAATCGAAGAACTAGCAAGAATAAGATGTATGCAACTGATATTACGAATAAGATTGATTGTATTGAAAAACAAAGGTGGGATCCTGAAGGTAGTCTTGACAGGTGGTTGTCTGACACAACTGAAGAACAGAAATTTGCACAATGGTTAAACCTAAACTCAACAAAATCCAAATTTTGGAAAATGGAGGTGGCGGCTCCTTTGTATGGAAATGACCAGGCGTGGCGGCTAGAGACGTGATCACACATCCCTAGGGTTACAAGGCCCATGGGCCCAAATTGAGGTGGCGCAGCACCCTTTTCAACTTGGACTCAGAAATAGATATAGATTCTTTTGATGATTATAATCAGCTCGGATAGAATTTGAAGATGAGGTTAGATCCGTTGGAAAGTAGACTTGATAGGCTTTCCATGAAGTCTAAGAACATCCAAAACGGAGTCTGTATGAAGAACTTGATTGAACTTGATACAATTGCGGTAGTCCGAATCTGATTCCAAAACGAGCCCAACTCCAAATCTTGCTTGACTCAGCCCTAAAGTGACGTGGTGACCTTCATTGTGCCTTCCATGCATGTCCATGACTCCACATGCCTCTCCTTCATCATTTCCCATGTTCCTAAGCACAATTAAATCATTTGCATTAGGTAGCGGTCTATTCTCAGTAATATACAAATCTAGGAATGAATTCACCTGGTAATTAAGTTGGCGAGCACGAGCTCGAGTAAGTGGACCTTGCAACACTTGCTGTGGGTGAATTGTGTGTGTAGACACGGTTGTATCCGTGGGAGGGATGTTCTCATCATCCTCCCCTTCTTCCATTTGAGTCGTCCGCGACTTAAGCTCGTCTTCTTCTCCCAAGTATGGCTTTAAGTCTCCAAAATTAAAAGTGGGACTAACCCCAAAATCTGTAGGTAGCTCAAGCTTGCATGCATTATCATTAATCTTTTCTAACACCTTGAAAGGACCATCAGCTCTTGACATCAGTTTTCACTTTCTCAATTCGGGGAACCTCTCTTTTCTCAAGTGCAACCAAACAAGATCTCCAGGTTCAAAAGTTAAATGTTTTCTTCCCTGACTACCAATAATTTTATATTTAGCATTCATGCGCTCTATATTCTTCTTCGTTGTCTCATGCATTTTTAAAATCAATTCAGCACGTTGTTTAGCATCAAAATTCAATTTCTCCGAAGATGGAATAAGCATTAAATCGATAGGAGCACGAGGTACAAAACCATAAACAACTTCAAAAGGGCACATTTTTGTAGTAGAATACAATGATCGATTGTAAGCAAACTCAATATGAGGCATGCATTCTTCCTACATTTTAAAATTCTTTTTGAACACAGCCCAAAGTATTGTAGATAAAGTTCTATTCGCAACTTCGGTTTGCCCATCAGTTTGAGGATGACAAGTAGTAGAAAATAACAACTTAGTCCCCAATTTAGCCTATAAAGTTCTCCAAAAGTGGCTAAGGAATTTAGCATCATGATTTGAAACTATAGTATTAGGCACACCATGTATGTAAGCGAATAATTTCACGGAAAAATAAATCAGTAATATTAGCAGCATCATCGCTCTTATGGTATGGTATAAAGTGTGACATCTTAGAAAATCTATCAACAACAATGAATATACTATCCCTCCCCTTTGTTCTAGGCAATCCTAAGACAAAATCCATTGAAATATCTTCCCACGGAACGCTAGGAACAAGTAAAGACATGTATAAACCATGAGGATTAAGTCGTGACTTAGCTCTTTGACATGTAGTGCAGTGAGCAATATAGCGCTCGACGTCCCGTCTCATCTTCGGCCAAAAGAAATGATCAGCAAGTATATCATCTGTTTTCTTCACGCCAAAATGTCCCATCAGGCCACCTCCATGCGCTTCCTGTAACAACAACAAACGAACGGAGCTAGCTGAAATGCATAGCTTGTTAGCTTTAAACACAAACCCAAGGACTAAGCGATTCACACACACACCCTTTATCAAGCAATTATTGAACTTGGTGCTGAATTTCTTGGATTTCTTCTGGATTGGTCCTGTATGGTGCGCGGTTGGGTAATGATGTATCAGGAATTAAATCAATTTGATGCTCAATCCCTCGAAGCAGTGGCAATCATGGCGGTATGTCCTTCAGAAAGACTTCTTTGTACTCCTGCAAAATGTTAGTGACAGCAAGAGGCAAAGAAGATGGTATCTCCTCAAATAAAAACAAAGCGGCTTTGCAAACTAATGCATAGTAAACAGAATTACTAGCATCCAATTCAGTTATATCAGATTTGGTAGCAAGAAAACTAGCACCTTTTAATTGAATTTCCTTTTTCTTCACATGAGCAGATTTAGGTTCTTTCTTATGTTGTGTAAGCTCTTTTGCCACAATCTGATTTTCGCTCTTAGCATTCTCTAGGCTTTTCTCTCTACTAGCTCTAGCAACTTCATCTTTAACAATTTGTTTAGGAGTCATAGGATGCAGCACAATTTTCTTTCCTTTGAATATGAGAGAGTATTGGTTATTCCTACCATGATGCACACAGTTAGTATCGTATTGCCAAGGTCTTCCTAATAACAATGAATAAGCTTGTATAGGTAAAACATCGCAGTTAATATAATCTTGGTAAGAATCCATAGAAAAGTGTACTCTCACCATAGGTGGGGATGAGGGTTGGTTGGAAAAGCAAGCTTCTCCACTATATCCATACTCACTAAATTGTTGCAACTCCCACCATCGACAATTATACAAACTGAGCATTCCTTGACAACGCACTTGATTTGGAACAAATTATGGCCCTGATTTTGCTCGGCACGAGAAATTTGAGCACTTAGTACGCATTGTACTATAATGCTCAAATACTTGTCGGCATTTTCGGCATCAACATGTTCCTCATCATGATCAGATCCTTCTTCAAGTCCTGCAGGGTCAGTTGCAACCATAGCATATGTTTCATTGTCAAAATCAATAGCAGAAGAATACCCACCATCATTGCGTATAATTAGTACACGCTTGTTTTGATAATCCTGCATCATATGTCCATAGTCTTTGCAACGATGGCATTGGGCGTCCTTAGTTTGTCTTGTCGAAGCAACCGAAGAGGAGGTTTTTGCAACAGCTTGTGGTACAGATTTGGCCACTTCAGAAACTCGTGGTGCTGAGTTTGACGTAGTAGGACGTTGCTTGTTGTTGAAGGATGACGATAGTGGTGCCATAGTGGATGGGACATTAGAGGTGCGTGGCATTCAAGAGTTTGTGTGACCTGCAGAAGGGTTAGATCGTGTCCTCATCTGGCATCCCTACACTTCACGTTCAGTCTTGAAAGCAAGACGAAAGTAATATTTATAGTCAAGGATATCTTGAATTTCTCGATTCAAACCTCCTAGAAACCTAGCCATAGATGCCTCCTCATTCTCAACTAAACCACAATGCAACATACCAATTTGTAATTCTTGATAGTAGTCTTCCACAGACTTTGCACCAGTAAGCATTGCAGTTTATTTAACAAATCATGAGCATAATATGAGGGAACAAATCGATGCCGCATAAGCAATTTTAAATCCTTCCAAATGTTAGGTATGTTATTGGGATATTGACGACAATGTTCTTTCCACCAAACAGAAGCAAAGTCGGTAAATTCACTAGTAGCAGCCCTAACTCGTCTATTCTCAGGAAATTCATGGCAAGAAATTTTTTAATCAACAGCTAGTTCCCAATTAAGATAGCCATCAGGATTATATTTACCATTGATAGAGAGCATAGTGAATTTAACTTTAGCAAAAGAATCATCGTGATCACGTACCTCACGCCGTGGGGGTTCTCGTCGCATACCTTGTCGGTTAAAATGCAATTATCGACGAGCTCAATCGTTGTTGTGGTTACGGCGGTCATCGGCCTCAGAATCAGCCACGTAGTTGATGTCATCTTGTCCCTCTACCGGTACAGCAGGGGGAACATCAAAGGATGCTTGGGCAATCTCCTCAAGGCGCACTATAATGCCTACTAAAGAAGTGTTAGTGACGCCTTGCGCTCTCTCCATCGCGGCGAGCGTGACATTTGTCTCAATCTGGGCGCTCTCAAGTTGAACAAGTTGCTCATTTGTAACCCTAACATCTTCCTCAAGACCCTCTGCATGAAGGTTCATAAGACGTAGGAAATGTTGTACGATTGCCTTCGTATGAGGAGTATGAAATGTATCCTCATCCGTCAACTCTGTAGGATCTGCCATTGTTAGCAAAACACAAGAATATGTCCTAACAACAACTACTAAGATGAGGTGGTTCAAAAGTCGCTCACAGTCAAGCCTTCTATCGAACTCTTACCAAGCAAACAGGGGTGATCGGCTCCCAGCGATGCCAACGTATCTCTAAAGATTGGGTGGAGCGATTGTCAGGTGAAGCTCAGCCTATACGGTGTAGAAAAGTGTAGCTGGGAAGGCTCAAGTATGGAAGAAAGGAGTAGCAATAATCAAATCAGATAATGCAAGCTAAAAAATTGTTCAATGTCAGTTAGTGTTGGTCTTAGGCTAGACCGTACTAGAGACGCCAGCCTAAAACACAAAACGAAAACACGATGTGGAAGTATTAGACAATATCGCGCACACGGAGTTCAGAAGCTCAGAAAAGGATACCGTTTTCACGGGGAACCTTAGAATCACTTGTAGAAGGTCCCTATAAATTTGAGCGAATTCCATAGAAGTTAAATTTTTTCGACTTTGCGGGCTCGTTTTGAGGCCCTAAACGACGTTTTTTGGGGGTCAAAGTCGCTGCTTGTGTGCCCAGGTGTGTACACACAGATAAAATCCCCAGATTTCCCAGACTTCTTTTTTTCACTGTATCTTCTCGTTTCCTTTCCAACGGATCAAGAAACGCCCCAATCGAAGGACGTATGCAAAAGTTAGCTCCATCTTTTTTTTCATTTTTTTTTGCAAAGACCACACTGTTTTGGATATTCCTGGTTGACTCCGAAACCTCCTTGGGATAGAAACCATTTCTTGTCCTGGTTCCATCCGAGACCAACTAGGGCAAAACTTCTCTCGATGGTGAGTCCGATTTCTGGTTGAAGTCGGAGTCCTCCACCCCCTTGTATTCCCTTGCCGTGGTAGATCAATCCCAACCGCAATCGGTGAGACCAAACATGAGCAGAACTTGAAACTCTAAAGGAACTAGACACTAAGACCAGTAAAGGATACAACGATGCAACCGAAAGTTCAACAAAGCAATATACTGAAAAGAAAGATTGCGATGGCAAGACGGGTTTGGACAGGATGATCTACTACTATATATATATTTTTGGTTTTCGTGTGCTGTAGGTAATGAAAAAGTAATCTAATCTATGGGTAATTGGTAATTCTCATCGAGCAACCTTGAGCTCTGATACCACTTGATGTGTAATGTCTTGAACGTCGTTTTGGCGTCGGTTTTTAAATTAATCGCGGAGTTTCTTGATTTTTCGGTGGATCGCGGGAGGCAGGAATAAAATTATAGAATTGTCTAAATTGAAAGAAAAAAATAAAATAATTAAAAATCAAGTTTTGAGCTTTCTAGAGGGGTGGGCTAGCTACTTTGGGCCAGCCAGCCCAAAAAGGGGGCCCAAGCCACCCCCTTTTCTTCCCCCAAACCCTAGCCAAACCCCCTCCCACCCTTTGGCCGCCCCCACCCCCTTGTGGCTGCCCCTCCCTGCCTCCCCACCTCTCCCCCACGTCCTCCTTCCCCACGCAGCACATCTCATCCCTTGGCAACCGAGCAAAAGAAAAGGAAGAAGAAGGGAAGGAAAGAGAGGAATAAGGAAGGAGGAGAGGTGATCCTGTGGGAACCCTAGGTAATTTTCTCCCACCTCAATTTTCTCTGTTTTAGGTGTAATTAGAGTTCTTGTCATGGGATTAGTAAAGTAATTAACCGATTAGGGTTTTCTGCTGTCTGCACATAGGCAGATTCGCGCAACGTGGCTGTTTGCGTGGTTTAAACTCCTGAAATGATTTTTCCTGTGGGTTTGCCCAAAAGTAAAATTGTAGAGGATGATGAGGCCTATCTTATATATTTTGTTTATATTTTTTGGCCACAGGGTTTGGACATAGTAGGGTCGGGAACCCCGCTGTCTGTCAGGGGTGCAGATTGGGGCAGATTGCTGTTTAGGTGTGATTTAGGGGTAGTATATTAATTTTATTTTTTTGGTCACAATTGAGAAAAATGTGGGGAATTAAGTAGTCTAGCTGCTGTAAAAAAATTATATTTTTTAGAGCCTTGCACTGTGGTTGGGATGCGTTAGAGTCTGACTGCCCAGATTGCCAGAACTGGGAATGTCCTCTGTTTTGTACATTATGTTACACCTTGCTAAGAACAAAATAAAAATATGTACTCTACATAAAAAGTGTAGGTATTTATGTGAGAAATCCATATATATATATATATATATATATATATATATATATATATATATATATATATATATATATATATATATATATATATATATATATCTTTTTCTATGAGTAGTTTTATATTTTTAAAGATAGACAAATGTTAAACAGCGCTGCTGCAGTGGGAAGATTGTAGAACTGTTACGCGGGGAAGGATGTTGTGGGTTTTGGGGTTTAGCGATATCTTTTCTTCGAGAGTCGCATTTTCATTGTTGTAATGTTTGCTGAGAGGTATCTTTTTGGACAGGCGGTTTTGCTTCTGAACGCGCGTGATTTCGTCGCTTCGCCGGTAGTGGCAACTAAACGTGGTGGATGTGCTACCGTTTAACCCGTTATTCTTACTACTTGCAATATGCATGATTTTTTCGTAGTGTTAAATGACATGCCATGGTTACATGTTTTCTAAGTAAGAATGTGGTAGCAAGTTATTAATCAATTGCTATGTTTGGATGAGTTTTGGTAGTATTGTGGTAATTTGCTTAATAAGTCAATTGTGGCATACGAAAATAAATGCATGGTGGATATGATGCTTAATAAGTCTTGATGAATATATTGTGGTCTATGTGTAGGATTCACTATAGATCGATTAATTATGATCTTGGTGAACCAAATGTGGGTTGTGTGGTTGACCTTCGTGGTTAAATTTGTGTGGCTTATGATTATCATATCATTCATAAACATGTCATGACATTTACATTGTTGATGTCGCCGCTTATAGCCGCGACCGTACCGGTACAGCATCGTGCATTGCCGTAGCACGATGCACAGTTTTACCTTGTTGGGTAAAGGTGCAGTGGAGTATAGCATACATATGCATTGCATTGTGGAAAGATCATTTGCATATTTATGCAATATATTGTGGTGAAGTTATTTTACAAACAACTGCAACTTCATAGTTGTAATGTGAAATTGATTTATGAGAGTCACTTGTGGTATGAGGAATGTGACTGTGGTTGTGGATTGGGATTCATCCCTTGTGGTATGGTAAGGGTTGTGATTGTGGCATGAGATTTCTTTTCTCTTATGGTAATTGTTGATAGCAGTTGTGGATATGAGAAGTAATAAAATTAGTGAGGTAAAACATGTTAATGCTTTATTGTCATTGGTAGTGGTAGTGGTGGATGATATGAAGTAGTTAGTCGAGATTTATTTGCTAATGTTTTATTATTGTTGGTAGTAAATGTGGTTAAGGCTATAATTGTGGTCATTATGGGAAGTGAATGTTGATGCTTAATATCATTATAGTTTAATTAGCTTGTTAATGAATGTGGATGCACATTGTGGATGTGGACATGTGGTTACTTTAATGATGTTGTATATTTGTTTGTAGTCTAAATAGCCTGTTAAATAGTTTGCTTGCTGAGATTTTTATCTCATCCTTGTTTCCCCACTACAGGTGATTCTTGAGCATTCATGGGATGGGTAGAGCGGCACCACAATAATGCACTTGGTTCATCAATTCATGTTGTAATAAAGTCAATGGAATTCTAGCCAAATTCTTAGCTATTCGTGGATGATTATTTTATTTAATAAGGATGAACTTGTGAACTATTTTTTGATTAATCTGCTAGAGGTTGTTTTAATTATTGAACTTGTTACCGTTACCTTTGCTCTCTTAGTTGTTTATGCTTCCGCTTAATACGTCATGTCTAGAAATTGTTGCCGGAATAAATTATCTTAAAATTTTTGGCTAGCTGTAGAGTGGTTTAGTGGTATCCCAGGGTGATGTGGATCCTAGGGTGTTACAATTGGTATCAGAGCGGGCTCTAGGTCCATGGTAATTAAAAATATTAAATTGACACACTGGTGCACAGTAGGATGGGATGGGCCCGCTCTAGGTCCGTAGTAATTAAAAATATTAAATTGACACACTGGTGCACAATAGGATGGGATGGGTCAAGCATTGCATTCATGCTTTGACATGTTGTATTGAAGATTCATGTTATGAGAAGATCTTGTATGATTATGATTTGCTTCTATGGTTGCTATGAGTGAGGATAGTCATTGATAAGAGGTAAAGGTTGTAGTGTTGCCTTGGGCATTGATAATTTATACCACCGTTCGTGGTATAAGGATAATGATGCAGTTACCTTCGGTAACCTAGTTACAGATAATGTGGGTGAGTTTCTTAGAAAGACTGTTATCTTTCTTGTGTTGATTTTGGCCAATTCTTGGCCTACTGAAGTTAATGGTTTTCTCTTGGGTTAGCGGTTCACTGCAGTTCTTGGGTGCCAATAAGCCTCTAATTGTTCTTGAGACAAATATTGTTTCTTTCTAATTGATGACTTGCTTTTGCTGCTCGTGAGCTTTGTTAATTGGCGAGATTGGTATTTTCCATGTTGTTTCTATCTTTCCTACTAGAAAATATGGCTCATTAATTCGTTTCATATTTTGAAAAGGAATCAAAACTTTATGTTTGAAGTTCGTTAACTTGTGAAAACCTTGGCTGTATGCATTTCTTTTGAGTTATTTCGACTATTGAAGTTTGATTCCTCTCTTTTCTGAAAGGTTGTGTTAAAACCCTTTGTGGTGTTTAAGTAGGAGGTGGCAATCATATAAATCATTGATAAGTTGTGAATTATCAAGTTGAGATGTTAGCATGGTGCATAATTAATTTCAACCAACATCTTTAGAAGTGAAGTTGATTAATATGATGTTATCCTGTTGTAGTTTCTTGAAGAATTGTGGCTAAGAATTTGTTGATACATGTTTAGAAGTCATGCAGTAATTGAGGAATATGAAAAAAAAGAATTGGTTTGATTATTATGATTGTTTAAATTTTCAACTTGTTGAGTAGATTAGATTGATTGATCTTAAGTAATTAATCTGACCATTCGGTATGGTTAAGTAAGGAGGTGTTGGAATATCGCCTTAGTAATATTAACCTTTAATATGTCCCCTTTTTACATACTTGATGAGTATGTACAACTGCTAAATTCATGTAATTTTTTTGCTGTGCTAAATTGTTGAAACATATACAAAGAAATAGATGAAGGTTGATGTATTGACTTGTGGAATCTTGTCTTATAAAGCTTGTATTATTGAAGTTTAAAATTATTTCGCTCTAATTTTTGAACGCAAGGTGGAATATTGAATCTATGCCCATAATTGTTCATGTGATTGTAAAACAGAGATAGGATCATGAATGCTATGACAAAATAATAATCAATTATTGCCAGTAATGACTAGAGTGCAATCAGTTTATGCTAAATTAGAGTTGAGCATCAATAAGAATTGAATGTATGAAATCTAATAAGCGATTTATACTAGCATGTTTTGTGAGGTTGTCATATTCTAGTATCATCTTGTTAAAAGAGTTTTGTTTCAATAATGAGGCTTGTGCGCTAGGCTTTTCCTAGATAAAGTAGTTGGAATCTTATTTAGATAATAAGAACGTGATGAAGTGATGTATGGTGGTACTTTTGGAAAAAATATGAAGAAGTAAGAGGATATGATGATTCTTGCAAAGAATATTTTAACTTGTTGTTAATACAATTGATAACATGTAGTTGTGATTATGGTGTTGAATGTTTTATAAATAAAGGAATTTGTTAGTTCTGTGTTACTAATTAAATTAAAGGATTTGAGTTTCGCGGTTGGGGTCTTCTTTTTGGACCTTATGACCTATGTGGTAGCCGAAAATTATTTTGAGCAAAGTGGCGTGATGAATGCTTTTATTGGTTTTTAACTAAATCATGTGTTGTGGTCTTCAAACCTCTTTTTGTTTGGTGGGATGCGGTAATCAAAGAAAATTATTTCTTGTTAAAAAAAGTGTGTGCTGGAAGTAGTTGAGGGCAGGTGATCTTATCTTGTGTTTTCCAACCTCATTGCTATTTAGTTTTCTCTTGGTCTTATGGCTACTATAAATGATTGTGGTTTTCTGTGTGCTGGAATTTATTTCTTCTACCCCTTCTTCTAAGAACAGGGTAATTGTTGTGGATTACGAAGCCTTTTTCTTGCGTGATGGCAACTAGATAGTGGTGATCTAGTAGATGTTTTTGTGGAAGTTTTAAATATCATGATGTTTGAGATGCATTGGCTGATAGTCTTTGTGGAATAATCCTTGGAAAGGATTTGATTTAAATATAATGTTTCTCTTGGAGCTAAATGATTTGTTGGTGTTAATTCTCGAATAGGTTTGAATTGTGGGAATTTTTAGGGTTTTCACTTGAAGTTTTTCCTATCTTTATATGGGGAGTTGTTGTAGGAGTTTTGAAAGCTGAGTCTAGCTTTACCTTTTGTTATGCTAGAGCCTTAGAGGCCTAGTGTCTCTGTGTAGGAATAGTGGATCAGAGTGGTATTCCAATAGTGTGAGGATCGTGGATAGCATTTTTGAGGTGCATTAAGAATTATCTATCAAAATAATTCCGTTGGTCGAGGGCTGGGCTAGAGTATGATTTGCAGGGACAGTAGAGTCTCTCTAAAATGGTGTAGACGATGTACTCAGTTTGAGCACATTATTGAGGCTGCCATCTTAAGTCAAATGCGTTGGTGTGTTGAGCAATGATTTGGAAATCCTTGGTTCAAGGAAGTTAAATTATTAAAAGAAATGGATTGGGAAATATTTGTTAACTCGAGTAGTGAGATGCTCTCTTGATTCTTGTTTATGCTGTGTGTTTTTGGCAGAGGCCATTTGAAAAATTGAATTGTTTTATGTTGAGGCGTAGTCTTTTCCAGTTAGGAAAATAAAATTATTGTTTTGGTCTGTCGAGTGATTTTCACTCTTTACTTATATGGTGTTGTTTCTCCAATTGTTTACTTGGAGAGTGGAAAAGGTTTTTTGGCGAATCCTTTGTTTTGGATCGTGGTCCTTTGAAGGAAAATTGGTTGCTAATGTGATGCTTGAGAATCCTTTACTCTTTTATTGTTGGGTTCTATTTGTAAAAGATATGGTTGTGCTTCAAGTAGAATATTGTGAGTAAAATCTGTGGTCAAATTTTTTTCAAAGGGGTACAATGTATTATCCCGATTATAATAAATAGAAGAAAATATTTTAAGAAGGATGGTATTAGATAGTGGTTTGATCGTTGTGGCGGGGAGTTTTGCAAAAATGGTAGAATCTGTTGGCCGCTCAGAGCCGACAAAAGAGTTATGCAGATGTTCGGCATCGACCAGCGCGTATCGTGGGCTCACCGGAACTGGTCTTGAGGAATAAGACCATCAAGTATGTAAAGGTCCTCTGGAAGAATCAGTCTGAAAGGGAGGCTACGTCGGAACTTGAGGATCAAATGCGAAAGAAGTACTTTGAACTCTTCGGGTAGGAGAGTACTCGTAGTTGTAGTTTCCTTTTGGTTCTTCTCGCCTTGTTGATTTTTTGTCTCGTGGGTTGAGGAGTTAGATTCGAGGACGAATCCTTTTTAGGTGGGGAGAATGTAATGCCCTGAATGTCGTTTTGGCGTCGGTTTTTAAATTAATTGGGAATTTCTTGATTTTTTGGTGGATCGCGGGAGGCAGGAATAAAATTATAGAATTGTCTAAATTGAAAGAAAGAAATAAACTAATTAAAAATTAAGTTTTGGGCTTCCTAGAGGGGTGGGCTAGCCACTTTGGGCTAGCCAGCCCAAAAAGGGGCCCAAGCCACCCCTTTTCTTCCCCCAAACCCTAGCCAAACCCCCTCCCACCCTTTGGCCGCCCCACCCCCTTGTGGCCGCCCCTCCCTGCCTCCCCACCTCTCCCCCATGTCCTCCTTCTCCCTTGCATGCCCTTCCCCACGTAGCATATCTCATCCCTTGGCAACCGAGGAAAAGAAGAGGAAGAAGGAAAGGAAGGAGAGGAATAAGGAAGGAGGAGAGGTGAACCTGTGGGAACCCTAGGTAATTTTATCCCACCTCAATTCACTCTGTTTTAGGTGTAATTAGAGTTCTTGGCATGGGATTAGTAGGGGATTAGCAAAATAATTAACCGATTAGGGTTTTCTATTGTCTGCACGTAGGCTGATTCGCGCACGTGGCTGTTTGCGTGGTTTAGACTCTTGAAACGATTTTTCCTGCGGGTCTGCCCAAAAGGAAAATTATAGAGTACGACGAGGCCTATCTTCTATATTTGTTTCTGATTTTTTGGCCACGGGGTTTGGGCGTAGCAGGGTCGGGAACCCCACTATCTGTCAGGGGTGCAGATTGGGGAAGATTGCTGTTCAGGTGTGATTTAGATGTAGTAGATAAATTTTATATTTTTGGTCAAATTTGAGAAAAATGTGTGGAATTCAGTAGTCTAGCTTCTATAAAAAAATTATATTTTTTAGAGCCTTGCACTGTGGTTGTGACGTGTTAGAGTCTGGCTGCCCAGATTGTCAGAACAGATAACGTCCTCTGTTTTGTACATTAAGTTACACCTTGCTAAGAACAAAATAAAAATATATGATCTACATGAAAAGTGTAGGTATTTAAGTGAGGAATCCAGATATATATCTTTTTTTGTGATTATTTTTATATTTTTAAAGATAGAAAATTGTTAAACAGCGCTGCTGCAGTGGGAAGATTGTAGAACCGTTACGCGGGGAAGGATGTTGTGGGGTTTTGGGGTTCAGCGATATCTTTTCTTCAAGAGTTGCATTTTCATTGTTGTAATGTCTGCTGAGAGGTAACTTTTTGGACAGACGGTTTTGCTTCTGAACGCGCGTGATTTCGTCGCTTCGCCGGTAGTGGCAACTAAACGTAGCGGATGTGCTACCGTTTAACTCGTTATTCTTACTACTTGCAATATGCATGAATTTTTCGTAGTGTTAAATGACATGCCATGGTTACATGTTTTCTAAGTAAGAATGTGGTAGCAAGTTATTAATCAATTGCTATGTTTGGATGAGTTTTGGTAGTATTGTGGTAATTTGCTTAATAAGCCAATTGTGGTATACGAAAGTAAATGCATGGTGGATATGATGGTATTTCCTTATTGTTAAATTCATGAGGATCATATTGATGCCCTTGAAGTTGGTATTATTGTGGTTTTGGTGATAGTATTCTTATTGAATACTTGTGGTTGTGGTGGTAGCAATCTTGATTAATATATTGTGGTCTATGTGTAGGATTCACTATAGATCGATTACTTATGATCTTGGTGAACCGAATGTGGGTTATGTGGTTGACATTCGTGATTAAATTCTTATGGCTTATGATTATCATATCGTTTATAAACGTGTCATGACATTTACATTGTTGATGTCGCCGCTTATAGCCGCGACCGTAATGCAAATATGATAATTAATAGGACGGTCGCGGCTATAAGCGGCGACATCAACAATGCAAATATCATGACATATTTATGAATGATATGATAATCATAAGCCACAGAAATTTAACCACGAAAGTCAACCACATAACCCACATTCGATTCACCAAGATCATAATTAATAGATCTATAGTGAATCCTACACATCGACCACAATATATTCATCAAGATTGTTACCACCACAACCACAAGTATTCCCTAAGAATACTACCACCAAAACCACAATAATACCAACTTCAAGGGCATCAATAAGATTATCATGAATTTAACAAGAAGAAAAATACCATCATATCCACCATGCATTTACTTTCGTATACCAATTAGCTTATTATGCAAATTACCACAATACTACCAAAACTCATCCAAACATAGTAATTGATTAATAATTTGCTACCACATTCTTACTTAGAAAACATGTAACCATGGCATGTCATTTAACACTACGAAAAAATTATGCATATTGCAAGTAGTAAGAATAACGGGTTAAACGGTAGCACATCCGCTACGTTACTTGCAACGAAAAGGTATTAAAATCCACCGGCGAAGCGACGAAATCACGCGCGTTAAGAATCAAAATCGCATGTCCAAAAAGGTATCTCTCAGCACACATTACAACAATGAAAATGTGACTCTCGAAGAAAAGATATCGCTAAACCCCAAAACCCCACAACATCTTTCCCCGCGTAACGGTCTACAATCTTCCCACCGCAGCGGTGTTGCTTAATATTTTCCTATTTTTAAAAATATAAAACTAATCACAGAAAAAGATATATATCTAGATTCCTCACTTAAATACCTACACTTTTCATGTAGATCACATATTTTTATTTTGTTCTTAGTAAGGTGTAACATAATGCACAAAACAGAGGACGTTCTCTATTCTAGCAATCTGGGTAGCCAGATTCTAACGCGTCCCAACCACAGTGCAAGGCTCTAAAAAAATATAATTTTTTATAGAAGCTAGACTACTGAATTCCCCACATTGTTCTCAATTGTGACAAAAAATATAAAATTCATCTACTATCCCTTAATCACACCTGAACAGCAATCTGCCCCAATCTGTACCCCTCACAGACTGCGGGGTTCCCGACCCTACTACGCCCAAACCCCATGGCCAACAATTCTGAAAAAAATAAGGAAGATAGACCTTGTCATCCTATACAATTTTCCTTTTGGGAATACCCACAGGAAAAATCGTTTTAGGGGTCTAAACCATGCAAAAAGCCGTGTTGAGCGAATTAATCTACAGGAAGACGGCAAGAACTCTCTAATTGGAGAATTTAATTGCTAATTTCCACCAATCCTTGGGCTAAGAACCCTAATACAGCAAAAATGAGAGGGATTTAGGGTGAGGGAGAGTTACCTAGGGGATCCTCTTGGGATCACCCCTCTTCTTCCTCTCCTTCCTTCCTTTTCATTCCTTTCTTCTCCTTTCTTCTAGCGCCAAGGGGCAGCAGCCATTGAGGGGAGGGAGGCGCAAGGAGAGGTGTGGGTGGCGGCTTGGGGGGGGGGGTGGGAAGGAGGGAGGGGGTGCGGCCAAGGTAAAGGGGCTAGGGTTAGGAGGGGGAGGGGTTTTGGCCACCCCTTGGGCCTTCTGGCCCAAGGTGGCAGGCCCAACCTCCTGCCGGCCCGCTAACAGGTTTTTTATTTAAATATGTTTTTCACATATTTTTCACTTTATGCTATTCCATAAAATTTTATTTCTTCCCTTCCCGCGCTTTACCGAAAACTCGGGCGACTCCGCGATTAATTTAAAACTGATTCCGAATCAACTTTCTGGGTATTACACGATGAACCTGAACATGAAGTTCAATCCCTACGAGCAATCGAAGAACTAGCAAGAATAAGATATATGCAACTGATATTGCGAATAAGATTGATGGTATTGAAAAACAAAGGTGGGATCCCAAAGACAGTCTTGACAGGTGGTCGTCTGATACAACTGAAGAACAATATTTTGCACAATGGCTAAACCTAAATTCAACGAAATCCAAGTTTTGGAAAAGGGAGGCGGTGGCTCCTTTATAGGGAGATGACCAGGCATGGCAGCCAGAGACGTGGGCACACGTCCCTAGGGTTACAAGGCCCATGCGCCCAAATAGAGGTGGTGCAGTACTCTTCTCAACTCGAACTCAAAAATAGACATAAAATCTTTTGATGATTGTGATCAGCTCGGATAGAATTTGAAAATGAGGTTGGATCCGTTGGAAAGTAGACTTGATAAGCTTTCTATGAAGTCTGAGAACGTCCAAAACGGAGTTCGTATGAAGAAGTTACGTCCGTTTGAACTTGATACTATTGCGGCAGTCCAAATCTGATTCCAAAACAAGCTCAACTCCAACTCTTGCTTGACTCAGCCCTAAAGTGACGTGGTGACCTTCATTGTGCCTTCCATTCATGTCCATGACTCCACATGCCTCTCCTTCATCATTTCCCATGTTCGTAAGCATAATTAAATTATTTGTATTAGGTAGCGGTCTATTCTCAATAATATTCAAACCTAGGAACGAATTCACCTAGTAATTAAGTTGACGAGCACGAGCTTGAGTAAGTGGACCTTGGAACACTTGCTGTGGGTGAATTGTGTGTAGACACGGTTGTATCCTTGGGAGGGATGTCCCCATCAGTGGGTACGATTGTAAGAGTGGACCTATTCTGATCAAGAGTAGGTGGAGCTCGGAAGGCACAATATGGTAGCAAAAGGATCAGCAGTAATCAGTTCAGTAAATGCAAGTTGAATGATTATTCAAAATACTCGTCAAAGGTTACTGATCCTAGCCTAATCACTGCTAGCCAATCAAAGCCTTATGCCCGGAAGTGTATGTATGCACACGCAACGATCAATGTGACTTGATGTAAGCAAATGAGAACCTCACAACAAGTACTAGGAGAGACGCTAGCCCACTACTCAAACTTCTTTCTAAGGGCATAAGATTATTCGCGCGATGTAGAGCACAAAACAGCGATATCGGTAAAACACGAACAGCCCTCTAGATTGAGTAGATACAACAGCTTGTCTCAAACGATGAAATGGTAGAGTTTTATGTGGCTTATATATACTTGTTGGAAAGGTTTTGATGAGAGCTACAACTTTCTCAACTGGACGAAAACCAAATTCCGAAGGAAAGATCGAATAAATCACCAAAAATAGAAAACTGAAATCTTGCGATGTGATTTTGGGGCTAAAGATGGCCGATTTTAGGGGTCATTTTTATTGGATGTGCACCATTGTTAACTTTCTAACGAGTACAAGAACGTCGAATTCTGACTCTGTATGCAAAAGTTATGCTCGTTTTATTGAAGGTGTATCAGAAATGGACTTGAATTTGATTCGATCTCAATTCAAACTGCTATAACTTTTGATCCCTTGGCCGAACTTGCTCAAATTTTTTTCTAGATGCTTTTAGATGTATGAAGAAGGACTCCACCAAATTTCATTGGATTTGAAAAAGATTTGATAACCATTGAAATTTTGGACAGAGGGGACACTCTTTGTTGTTTTATTTGTCAAACCCCGAAATCAAACTCTCTCTCCTTTTCTCCTCTGAGTCTGAAATCCTAAATTTTTTTGGCACAAGAACGAGACAAGTGAGAGGTGCGGCAGGGAATGGCAGGGTTTGACGCGGAGGATGGCAACGCCTGGGGTGGTCGCGGCAAGGGTTGGCGGCGGATGGAGTGGTAGAGGATGGGAGGCCGCGGTAAGGATGGTGGCGTGGCAAGGAAGGTGGTTGCGGCAACGAACAAGAACACACAATGATGAAGCTACGCAAAGGAACACGAGATGCAACTAGAAAATGAGAAACTGGACTCTGACTAAACTAGCAATCAACAACTTGAACATGACAATATAACAAAAAAATTCAACGAGCAGTACTGAAAAGAAAAATTGCAATGGCACAAGGGGTGATGGGACAGCGGAAACACACGATGAACAAATTATTTTTTTAGGCTAATTTTCTGGAGTTTTTAGGACGATGAACATAACTAATCTAAAAGGGACGAATTACCTAACGGGCAACCTGTGCTCTGATACCACCTAATGTGACGATGGCCCGATCTTCCGAAAGGTATTGATAAGTCGATTGTGGAGAACATGACGTTGATGATCCAAAGACTCCGACCAAAACAGATCGACCCCTTGCAATCACTACACCACTGCTCCGATGGTTATCAACCGTGCCGAACACGATTAACCTCACCAAGAAGGCTATCTTTTGCAAACGAATCGAGAACACAATCAAGAGAGTACAAGATGCAATATGACATTGTATTGCTGTAACATCCCAATTTTTGGAGAATAAAATATTGGGGAAAACTTGGCATTCTTGAATTTTGGTTTTATTTGGCAATTCCAATTTCTTGGATTTTTTACCAAGTTTCGGCCAGAGGTTCCTTTAAATCCAACAAAGAAGTAAATTAAAAGTTTAAATTAGAAATAATGTTTTGGGAATAAATTTAATCCAGAAATAAATAAATAAAAAGTACATAAGTAAATAAAGCTAACTAAAATAATGAAATAATAAAAATAAAGCAGAATACATATATATATATATGTATATGTATATATAAACATATAAATAAAATAAATAATAGTACAACTTGGGGGAGAGGGCCAGCCGACCTAAGCATCGGCCAGGCCGACCAGCCCCCTACCCCTATCTCTTTTTCCCGCGCCCTTCCCCCTCCTCTTCCTCTGCCGCGTGCCCTTCTCCTCTCTCTATTTAGCTGTGCTCACGCTCCTCCCTCTCTCTCTCGCGCGCTGGATTCCCCGCTCTCGTTCTTTCTCCCTTCGCCTGTGGCCAAGCCGTAGCCGCGTCGCACCTACGCCGCATGGCAATTATGCCGCACCCCTTTCCCATACTGGTGCACTGCAGCTCGTACCACGGCGCCGGTCACCCGAGATCCTCGCTGCCCCTCTCGTGCATTGCCGCCTCTCTGCCGATCCCTCCCACTCTACCGACAAAATCCAAACCATCCCCATCCGATGGGATCTTTACGCCTTGCGTGTCACCCCCTCAGCCGTAGCCCCCCGTCCAGTCGCCTCCAGCTCCCTGTGGCCGTGCGATCCCGCATCTTTGCCATTAAAGCCGCCGCCCACCTCCCACGTCGCCAGCCCGACTCGGCCCATTATAAAACCCCCCGAGGCACGCAAAACGCTCCCCACACCTCACTCTCGCTTCCCCAGCTCCCAATTGAAATCTCATGCCATATAACTCACTGGCGGTGATTCCTCCTCCAACTCCGGCGATCGAGCTTATCACTGATTGGCTCCACCCCCATTCGATTCCTTCTACCAGGAGCACCGCAGGGGCCCAGCGACGCCTTCCTGACTCACCTCGAAAGCTCCCCGTGCCTGTGCTGCTCCCTCACCGTGAAGCTTCCCCGAGTGCCGCTGCCGCACATTGACAGACCTTCTCGGCCACTCTCGAGCTTCAAGAACCCCCGAGGTAGCTTCGTGAACACCCCTAGATGCTCTCAGCTTAACCAATTAGCTCAATTTGCAGTATTTTGCCGTAACCTCCATCCTCTGGTCCTACCGCCGCCATTGCTCGCCGGCGACGCTCGTCCATCCAAATTGGTCGGCAAGAACTTGGCTAGAAGAGCGCGGGAGCATGAGCATTCCATTTCTTGAATTCTCACGCTCGGCCGTGGCCTCTGTTGCCGGGGAGAGCGCCGGAGAGAGCTTCCCTCGCCGCGGGCGCGAGGAAGAAGAAGGCCGTATCGGCCACGTTTAATGTAGTTCGCCCGATGACAATCGGAAGGACCGCTCGGGTCATTTTCCATGCGGTCAGCACGAGCCGCCAAGCCGCGTGTGCCGTGGACCGTCTGATGCCAACAAACGGTTCACGCGCAACCAACGCACACGCACGCGCTCGTTCTCCTTCATCCCTTTGATGCCAATCGGACGGCTCCCACTAAAGCCCACGCGCATTTGAAGCTGCCCGATTAGGATTGATCGGTTCCTGCGCCCGCTCGTCCACAGCCCGACATGTGTCGCTTTCTTTTATTTTTCTGAATTAACTTCAAACCTAGATAACTTTCTCATTTTAAATCCAAAATTTATGAAACAAATTTCTAAATTCATCTAAAATCAGCCCCTTTCCAGTGAAACAAAAATCATGAAATTTTGAGTTAAAATTTAATTATGGTATACATTTAATTGGTTAGGGTAATTACTTTTAAACTTCCAAAATTCATAACCAATTCATATTAATTCAAAACTCAGTAAAATAAATTGCAATATTAATGAAAATTCCTTTTCTATCCAATGGGACCAAAACCATAAGTTTTCGAATTTACTTGAATCTTTGTTGAGGTTTTAATTGGTTATGTTAATTTGTTTTGCTTCTTTTAAAATGTACGATCGACGATAAAATTTGCATACGAGGATCAAGAAGTAGACGTAGAGGCAAATCAAGACCAAGACCAGCAAAACCTAGACAATTGTGAACCAGGCGAGTCGATACTTTGATCATGTTTAAATACCGTGTTTGCAAGTTATTTCGATTTAAATTACAAAGTGCATGCCATTATTTTATGTGCTATTTTATGTTTGTTTTGCGATTCTAGTTAGCTGTCCTATTTATTAGATGCCACTATTATAATTTTCCGGCATATTATCTTGTGAACCTTGTTAACCCTAGTGCAAACTTTAGATGTAGTCATTTTTCAAGAATGGGTAACATGTTTATGGCCTTGTTCTTTACGGCTTCTAGAAGCGGCTTTTGGCTTTTGCTACAGTAACTAACTTTTAAACGGAGTATTTTTTTAAGATGGGGTCTACAAGTTAATTGTAGTACACGTTAAAAAATTAATATCTGTATCATCAAAAATCGTAAGCGAGTATCTCTTCCGCAATCTCATGCAAACAACGACCAAAAAGCCATCACCGCACCAAAAGCCATCACCGCAAACAAGAAAGAACAGGCCCATATGTCATATGGCTTAGAGATGCTTAGTGTCGGGAAAGTCGAGAATACCCCAATGTCATATGTAAACACAAAAGAGCAAGTTTTGGGAAAAGTTGCGGTTGAGAATGATTGGGTATGTTTAAGATGATTATTATTTTATGCTCCAAAAAATCTACAAAACTTCTGGGCGTGTCTGGGCGGATGGTTCGTGGTAGAACCATCCAGATAATTCAAGGACCAAATCGGGTCATGACCTCCTATCGTAAAACAGTACAACCACAAGTCTGCAAAGTGCAACTTGGCTAAGTAAATACTACTAAACTTCGTACTCATCTCACAAATTGGAGGGAGAGGAGTGGTGGCAGCGGAGCTGGCGCCTTAGTCGATGTAGACGCGCGAGCGCTCCGTCCCCTACCCTCTGATGTGGTGGCAGCGGAGCTGTCGCCTTAGTCGATGTAGACGCGCGAGCGCTCCGTCCTCTCCCCTCCGAAGTGGTGGCAGCGGAGCTGGCGCATTAGTTGATGTAGACGCGCGAGCGCTCCGTCCTCTACCCTCCGAAGTGGTGGCAGCGGAGCTGGCGCCTTAGTTGATGTAGACGCGCGAGCGCTCTGTCCCCTACCCTCCGAAGTGGTGGCAGCGGAGCTGGCGCCTTAGTCGATGTAGACGCGCGAGCGCTCCGTCCCCTACCCTCCGAAGTGGTGGCAGCGAGCTGGCGCCTTAGTCGATTTAGACGCGCGAGTGCTCCGTCCCCTACCCTCCGAAGTGGTGGCAGCGGAGCTGACGCCTTAGTCCCCTACCCTCCGAAGTGGTGGCAGTGGAGCTGGCGCCTTAGTCGATGTAGACGTGCGAGCGCTCCGTCCCCTACACTCCGATGTGGTGGCAGCGGAGCTGGCGCCTTAGTCGATGTAGACACGCGAGCGCTCCGTCCCCTACCCTCCGAAGTGGTGGCAGCGGAGTTGGCGCCTTAGTCGATGTAGACGCGTGAGCGCTCCGTCCCCTACCCTCCGAAGTGGTGGCAGCGGAGCTGGCGCCTTAGTCGATGTAGATGCGTGAGCGCTCCGTCCCCTACCCTCCGAAGTGGTGGCAGTGGAGCTGGCGCCTTAGTCGATGTAGTGGCGCGAGCGCTCCGTCCCCTACCCTGCGAGTGGTGGCGGCGGGCTGGCGCCTTGGTTGATGTAGACGCGGCGCTCCGTCCCCTACCCTCGAGTGGTGGCGGCGGGCCGGCGCCTTAGTCGATGTAGTGGCGCGGCGCTCCGCCCCTACCCTCGGTGTGGCGCCGAGCTCGCGCCTTAGTCGATGTAGTGGCGCGAGCGCTCCGTCCCCTACCCTCCGAAGTGGTGGCAGCGGAGCTGGCGCCTTAGTCGATGTAGACGCGCGAGCGCTCTGTCCCCTACCCTCCGAAGAGGTGGCAGCGGAGCTGGTGCCTTAGTCAATGTAGTGGTGCTTAGACGCTTGTGCTGGGCAGGGGCAGGGTACACCTGAGGAGGGATTGGGGCCTAGCTTCGTAGGTCCTGTCCCCAACTCCCTGGTGGTCAATGGAGGACCTCACGGGCGTCGCTGTTTCGCTATATTCTCGAGCGCCGATGGGACAGCTGAGGCAGGATCGCCTGAGGTCCGCACATGGTGCGGTACAGCTGCAGTGGAGGTGTCTCTTGGCCATCGTACCTCGCTTCGGGCCCCGCAGGATGGGGGACGCGTGGAATGGGGCAGCCTTGCCGCACCACGTGCCCCTGGGGCGTCGATGGGACTCTTCGGCGTACTGCCCGTGGTCTTGCCCCTGGGGCTCTTTAAAAGGGGCGGGTGGCCAAATTGAGCGGCACTCGCCTTCCATACGCCGCACCCCATACTCACTTTGTTCCAACTTCGCTCAATAGCATAGGGGGCTCCAGAAGGCGGCTGATGTCGCCTAGGCGGTCGCGGGGTCGGGTGTCTAGCCTCTACTGGGGGATGCGCTGCCACGATGTGTTTTCCCCCCACCCGCGCGTCGAAGAGCCGTGGGTGGTGCGGGGTAGTGGGCAATTCACTTGTACTTCATCCAGGCCGCTCCTAACTTCAGGAGTAGATTGTTATGGCGCGCCGGCGAGGCTTCGTCTTGTCCTGCTGTCCCGCATAGGCACCTATTCTCCCCCCGTCTCCTCCCCTAGCTAGTGGATGCTTGGGGTGAGGAAAGGAGGGGAGGGGGGCCGGCTTGTGGTGCTGCAGGGAGCCATGCTGCTTCGAGGGCGGGCGCCGGCTCCTTAAGCTCGGGGCGACAGGCTCCCGGGGGAGCCCTGGGCGCTCCCCATCTTGAGGGTCTGGGTCCGCAGGGCGCCTTTACCGGGAGCGTTTGGTTGCTCGGCCCTGCTGTGGAGGTGCTGGCCATCGAGCTCCTGTGCCACCTGCTTGATCGACATGCAGAAGCGCGAAGCGTGGGCCCCACGTTGAGGTCCGGCGCCTGGCTCCTATACTCGCGGCCACCCGTCCATGCGGCTCGCACGGCTTGCCGAGGTCGCATGGCACTTCGGGGGTCCGTGCGCCGTTGTATGTGGACTCCGGCAAGTGCGTGGGAATACCATCCACGACATTTATACTCTGAAGAGTACGCGTGGTGAGGACACCGGCGCGTGCGTGGGACATCCGCGTCTTGTTTAGACTCAGTAGAATGCGCAGGGAAAACATCCGCGTCTTTGTTTGTACTCCGGAGAATACGTGGGACTATCAACCACGACTTACTTAAATTCCGGAGGGTACGCCCTCGCGTGCGCGGAACTTCCGCGTCTTGTTTAGACTCAGTAAAGTGCGCAAGGAAAACATCCGCGTCTTTATTTGTACTCCGGAGAATGCGTGGGACTATCAACCACGACTTATTTAAATTCCGGAGGGTACGCCCTCGCGTGCGCGGAACTTCCACGTCTTGTTTAGACTCAGTAGAGTGCGTAGGGAAAACATCCGTGTCTTATTTATACTCCATAGAGTGCGCGCGGGGGCGTCACCCCGCTGCGTCTTATTTATACTTCGTAGAGTGCGTGCAGAGACGGACCTCATCGCTACGTCTTATTTATACTCCATAGAGTGCGTGCGTAGGCGGACCTCGACGCTACGTCTTATTTATACTCCGTAGAGTGCGTGCGGAGGCGGACCTCATCGCTACGTCTTATTTATACTCCGTAGAGTGCGTGCGGAGGCGGACCTCATCGCTACATCTTATTTATACTCCGTAGAGTGCGTGCGGAGGCGGACCTCGACGCTATGTCTTATTTATACTCCGTAAAGTGCGTACGGAGGCGGACCTTCGTGGAGTGCGTGTGCGGAGGTGAGTCTCCATGTGGTGCTCGTGCGGAGGTGGGTCTCCGTGCGGTGCGTGGGAACATCGACCACGTATTTATACTCCAGGGAGTACGTGTGGTGACAACACTAATGCGTGCGCGGAATCCCGCGTCTTGTTTATACTCAGTAGAGTGCGCAGGGAAAACATCCGCGTCTTATTTATACTCCGTGGAGTGCGTGCAGGGGCGAGCCTCCGCACATTTGTGGCGGTGGGGGGGGACCACGAATAACCTCGCAAACGGTGAACTTTATTAAATTCCCGTTTGCGCGGGTGAGCGAGTACAAACGGGATATGAACTAACCACCGGACTCGTTGCCGTGGCGATGAGATGTGAAGCCTCTTGTGCTTGGGCTGCCGCAGGGTGTGTACGGGCACGTCTGGCCTAAGGATCGCAGTTGATGTGACCACGCCACATACTCATACAACCAAAGCTCCCAAGAATAAACAAATGGTGAATTCATTTCTTCGGTTTCAATTTATTTTAATTGAGAATATGATGCTATCTAAAGATGAAAATGTATTTTTGTCTAGCTGTATAAGGAGAATTGCATCAACGCTATGCGCTCGTGGTTGGGGTCCACCAAAAGGGAAGCCGACCAATATATCAAGACCACACCTTCCCCAAGTCTTGCTCAAGGTCATCATGTTACTTTTGGATCAATTCAAGCAAGAGTTCAAGTGGGACACATTTTAGAATTCAATTCGACCTTCGGATCAATTCGGAGTCAGCCTGATAGGTCGGACTTCAAATGTGTATAACTTTTGCATAAAAACTCCGTTTGAGGTGTGCAAGTACAGCAAAGAAAGAAGAGCTCGTCCACTTTCCAATGGATTTGTCCCCACCTCCAAATTCGTTCTGTGCGCATTGGAATCACCAAAACAAGGCGACGCTGACTCAGCCTGACAGGTCCCACTTTAAATGCTCATAGATTTCGCATCAAGAGTCCAATTGGAATATGTGAGTACAGCATGGAAAGCTTATTCCGTCCTCTTTCCAACGGATCTGACCCCATCCAAAAATTCCTTTTGTGCGCGACGCAATCAACAAAACAATCTTCGGTTTTGGAAACAGAGATAGAATCAGCTATGATTTGAATACTTTCCATGTGTTGAGAACTTTCCATATGCAAGGACCTGCGTGTCCCTATAAATAGAGGCTCATTTGGCCATGTAACTCAGGCTTGTTTAGATTAGTTTTCCACCGTGAAACTTCGTCGTGTGTTCTTGTGTCGACTAGACCAACAACTGCGATTGCAGGCCTCAACCCCTTTGTGTTCTTCATTCATATATGCAATATTCAGATTGCTCTTTATCTTGTTCTTGCTTGTTCTTCGATTGCTTGCAGGAATTGAACCTCGTGTTCAGGTCACCGCGTTCTTGCACGGTTGATAGCGACTAGGGTGTGGTGTAGCGATTGCAGGACGGACTTGGTCGTCTCGGTCAAGTAGCCTCTTCGTCAACGTCATATCAAATCGAATTTATCCTTCTCATCGGAAGATCGGGCCACACCCACTCATCAGTTGGTATCAGAGCACAGTTTGCCCGGTGAGATTATCCATTTAGATTTGTTTTTCATACCTATAACCAGAAAATTGCCCTACAAAAAGAGTTATTTCTGCTGTCCAAACCCCGTTGTGCCATTCAATTTGTTAGTTTCGGTTTGCTAAATTGAATTTGTGTCCGTTTTAGCTTTGTCTTGTTGCTGGTCATATTCTTGGTCCCATAAAACACCAAAAATAAAAATCCCCACGTCCAACACCATCAAGAACACATCAAACTCTATTTTCGATTTTCGGCCAGAAGACTCCCTCTTGTGCAGCCGCCACCAAAAATAGCATAACTTTTGATTCATTGATCCTTTTTGAGTGAGACCACTTCCATTAGACTCCCAACTTCATTATCCATCTTCTTGCAAAATTTCGCTTCATTCCAATACTGCAAGTAAAAGATACATGCGGAGAAAGTTGACCCAAATTTCTGTTTCGAATCTGCAACAGTTTGCACTTGTGATTTTTGTGCGAATTTTTCTGTTGGTTTTCAAAAATTGGCCCCAAAAGAAACGTTGTAGAAAAAGCCGTCAGTAAACCAGGAAAAAAAGAATCATCAAAAAAGAGGCAACTGACAAAAAGTTACGGCCAAAATACCGACAACTGATCCAGTGGACAGAAATCTGACTTTCTAATATTTTGGGTCAATAGTTGTGCTTTCCACTTCCAATTGCATTCAATTGAATTATCTTGTGTCTACCACTCATATACTTTGATATCCACTTGTTTTAGCCTTCATCTATCCTTCTTTGATCAGCAACATAAGGCTTAGTGCTAGATACGAACTATAATTCAATTCCATGCAATTTCTGAAATTAACCGATTGTTCTCCATTGCTACATATCTAGAGCCTTCCAAGCTACACCTACTACTAACTGTTACAGGCCTTGACGTACCTGTAATCGCTATACTCATCACTCAAGTCAAGACTATCACGAACCAGCCACCGGTTGCACCACCTGTTTGCTTTGGTAAGAATTTGTAAGAGCTTGGTAAGAGTTTGAGAGATGTGTGACTTGTCAAGCTCCACTTCCTAGTAGTTTATAGGGACTTACATAATTCTTGTGTATTTCCTTGTTTTTCTACTAACCATGACAGGTTCAAGATCACATAGTATGAATTTTCGTGAGACCAACAACGTGTTGGATCGGCTTAATAAGACCCTCACCACCATCAATAACAGAGTTGAGAACCTTGATAAACGTTCATCCCCAGCTACTCGACGTGCGCTGTTTCCTCTGAACCGTTCATCTCCAAATCACGATGATGATGCATTAACTAAAGTCAAGTATGCTTTTCCATTCTTTCTTTGGTAAATTTGATCCCGATGCCTATATTGACTGGGAGATAGCATTAGACAAAGAATTTGAATATTATGATTGGTCGGATAGGCAAAAGATTAGAGCTGCCACTAGTGTTTTCACTGATAATGCAATAATTTGGTGGAAGTATCTTGGTAAACATGGTAGAGCACCCCAAACTTGGAATGCATTGAAGAAACTTTTGAGAGATGAATTTGTTCCTAAAAATCATGCCGATTATTTGCTAGCTAGATTGCAACATTTAAGACAAGGTAGCAGAACTGTAAGAGAATACTATCATGAATTGAAAACTTGTTTATTACGCTGTGGTTTTGAGGAACATGCTGAGACTACAGAGAATAGATTCTTATGTGGCCTTAATCAGGAAATTCAGGAAATTCTTGTTCACAAAGAATATAATTCTCTCTCTCACGTGTTTATACTTGCTTGTAAGATTGAGAGTCAGATTGAGAAAGAATTGAGAATACTTGATAATGGGACACATGAGAGCAAACATGTAGTTGTGCCTTCTTCTGTGACTAACAACTTGCAGCAAGTTGAGAACAATGCGGAAGAGAAGAATGAGTTACTTGAGCTACCGACTCCATTACTTGAGAAGGAAGATGAGATGAAGGATGCCCCTACATCATGTGAGGAGAGACAGAAAGGTACATATAATGGTGCTATCATCACTCATGATGAGTATGCCTGTGAAGAACAACTATTGTCCACTGTTCATGCTACATTAGAGCAAAACATTGTGAAAAGTAATTCTGATATACACATGTTTCAAGAACAAAATTCCAATTGCATTGATTTAAGTATTGATAATGAGTTGTGTGCTAATTTCTTACATATATCTTTGCCACAACCAGAAGTTAAAACTGATTCTTCTATTTTAATTTTAAATCCATATGCTGAAATAAATGGTTTTGATTTTGTCAATATGCAATTGATCCATGCTATAGATAAGCTGAATGAGATTTCTTCTTCACACACTTTCGGTTATATTGAGATTGATCATCCTTGTGAACTGAGTTGTCTAACAAAGAAGTTATTTGAGATTCCCAATTCGCTTTCATTATTTTGTTATAAATTTTACTTAATAGGCGAGTATGATGAAAAGAGAAATTATATGATTCATCGAATTTGGATAAATTCAGAACTGAAAGGTTCAACTTTGGAGGAGGAACATAATCATGTAGAGAAAACTAATGACACTAACCTTATTATTTCTAGTTTATCTACTGCTGTTTGTAAGCTACAGGAAACCTTTCAAGAAGGGGAGTGTTGTGGGCTGCTTCCATACACCATAACCATTTCTCTATTTGCTTCGAAAAAGAATTTGCCTCTCATTGAGATCATCAATATCAAGTCACAGTCCAATACAACCTTTTCTAAAGAATGGGAGCAAGATGAAGAACATACGCCATCTAGTGATAATACTACCAATCAGGTACAATCGTTTCTAAGAGAGTTTACTTTGTTTGATAAAGAACTTATGATATTACATAATACGAATTTGTTGCGTTCTTTGTCATGTACCGAGATTTATGATCAAGATCACGCAATACGTGAGACCACACATCTATTAAAACCGAGGACGGTTTTCTGTCAAGAAGGGGAGGATGATGTGACCACGCCACATACTCATACAACCAAAGCTCCCAAGAATAAACAAATGGTGAATTCGTTTCTTCGGTTTCAATTTATTTTAATTGAGAATATGATGCTATCTAAAGATGAAAATGTATTTTTGTCTAGCTGTATAAGGAGAATTGCATCAACGCTATGCGCTCGTGGTTGGGGTCCACCAAAAGGAAGCCGACCAATATATCAAGACCACACCTTCCCAAGTCTTGCTCAAGGTCATCATGTTACTTTTGGATCAATTCAAGCAAGAGTTCAAGTGGGACACATTTTAGAATTCAATTCGACCTTCGGATCAATTCGGAGTCAGCCTGATAGGTCGGACTTCAAATGTGTATAACTTTTGCATAAAAACTCCGTTTGAGGTGTGCAAGTACAGCAAAGAAAGAAGAGCTCGTCCACTTTCCAATGGATTTGTCCCCACCTCCAAATTCGTTCTGTGCGCATTGGAATCACCAAAACAAGGCGACGCTGACTCAGCCTGACAGGTCCCACTTTAAATGCTCATAGATTTCGCATCAAGAGTCCAATTGGAATATGTGAGTACAGCATGGAAAGCTTATTCCGTCCTCTTTCCAACGGATCTGACCCCATCCAAAAATTCCTTTTGTGCGCGACGCAATCAACAAAACAATCTTCGGTTTTGGAAACAGAGATAGAATCAGCTATGATTTGAATACTTTCCATGTGTTGAGAACTTTCCATATGCAAGGACCTGCGTGTCCCTATAAATAGAGGCTCATTTGGCCATGTAACTCAGGCTTGTTTAGATTAGTTTTCCACCGTGAAACTTCGTGTGTTCTTGTGTCGACTAGACCAACAAGCTGCGATTGCGAGCCTCAACCCCTTTGTGTTCTTCATTCATATATGCAATATTCAGATTGCTCTTTATCTTGTTCTTGCTTGTTCTTGATTGCTTGCAGGAATTGAACCTCGTGTTCAGTCAACGCGTTCTTGCACGGTTGATAGCGACTAGGTGTGGTGTAGCGATTGCAGGACGGACTTGGTCGTCTCGGTCAAGTAGCCTCTTCGTCAACGTCATATCAAATCGAATTTATCCTTCTCATCGGAAGATCGGGCCACACCCACTCATCAGCAGTGGGTTCCCGGGCTTGGGCTTCGGGTTCCATGCTCCAGGTGCCGGGCCACGTGCTGATCGTCGAAAATGGTGATGACACCTCGCGGGCCCGGGCTAGGCTGGGTATGCCGCCACATGGTGTAGCCTCCGCACGTATGCTTTGCGCTGTCTCTCCGAGGCAAACTCCAAGGAGGAACCGCCGGAGATGACGTTGATGACCCTGCGCGGGGCGCCCTCCAGTATATGGATCCACAGGGGACTTTGCTGAGGCTGCGGTTCTTGGTCGCAAATCCTCAGGGGGCCGACCGGTGGCTGCTGAACGTGCGCGACGACGGGTGATCGCGTTTCGAGATCCCTATCCCTGGGGGCGCTTTGGCGAAGTGCTGCGATGGTGGTGTAGGAGCGGGTATCATGGTTGCCTTGACCATGCACCTCGCACCACTGCGGGCGCTGTTGGTCGCCGTACTCTGCTCGGGCCCAACCGTCGCAGCCCCGTCCTCGGCCTCGCCCCCGACCTCGTCGGGCCCTAGCCCCGCGGTTGGCAGGGGCGTTGTCCTCGGAGCCGGCCTCAATGTCAAAGACGTGCGAGTTATTGGGGCGTCGGCCGATACCGATGGGCCTTGTCAGTCGGCGTGTCGTTGTGCCGGGAGCTGTCCTTCGACATCTCCTGTCGGCGCTTACTCCGCGAGGAACTTGCTTGTGATGGGTCGACGCTCTTCGCGATGCTTCCCGCTGGGTTGACGTCAGCGTCGTTGTCCTGGCGCCGCTTCGCGTCTTCTTCCACCCGAGCATATTCCTCCATCTTGTCGAAGAGTTTTGCCACTGTCTTGATCTGCTTGCGCGCGTTGTATGCGGCCAGTGGCCCTGGGCGAAGACCCTACACCGCTGCGTTGATTATTGTTGTTTCGTTGACGTCTTTGACCTGGCAGCGGACCTTCGCGAAGCGTTTGAACTACTCGCGGAGCCTTTCCGATGGATGTTGCTTGATGGCGAAGAGTTGGTCCGCGTCGACGGGCTCAATGTAGTTCCCCTGGAAGTTGTTATAGAGGCGGTCGCGTACCTGCTCCCATGCATATATGGAGTTCGGCTCTATGGTAAAGAACCATGAAAGCGTCACTCCTTGTAACGCGAGCGGGAGCCCCTTTGCCTTGGTGGTGTCGTCCCCGCCTGCCGCCTAGATGGCGGTTTCGTACACGCGCACGAACTCTCGGGGGTCCGTGTCGCCTTTGTACGATGTAATGGAGCTGGGAAATTTGAAATCCTCCGGCCACGGTACTTGCTGTAGGCCCGGCGATAATGGGGATTCCGGGTCCACGCGTCGTAGTGAAGCGCGGCTGGAAGTTAGGGCGTCGCGGCTGTCCGCCCTCTCGGGTACAGGCTCCGGCGCGAACACCGGTGGGGGCGGCGGAGCCCGAGCCTCTTGCATGCTCCTCACGGCCCCCCTGAGATCCGCCAATTCCCGCTGGAGCGTGCCAAGGGCCGCCAGCAGGGCATTCTCCGTGGCGGGCGTAGATGGGGTGGCGGGCGCGCCTGGCAGTGCGGTTGATGTCATCGCGACTGCTGCTTGCGCTCCTAGGTTGCCCCTCACGTCCGCGCCGTGGAGTTCGGTGCTGACGGTGGGGCCGCTTGGCACTTCCGTACCGGGTGCGGAGGCGATGGTCGCGCCTTTATGACCGTCGAGGCTACCGCTCCCTAACGTCCGGCCGGTGTCGTCAAGATGACTCGTCGCGCCAATGGCGGGTTGGGGTGCAACGGGTGGGTTGGGGCCAATCGTCACGTCAATGGTGGCGGGGTGGGTGGCGTCGGTGGTGGCGGGGTCAGTACCGTCGATGGTGGCGGGGTCGATGGCGTCGATGGTGGCGAGGTCGATGGCGTCGGAGGTGGCGGGGTCGATGACGTCGATGGTCGCGCGATGAGCGTCGTCATTTCTTCCCGACCGCCCGATGCGGCTCGTGCCGGCGCTGGCCTCGCGCGACGCTTCCTTCTTCCTCGCCGCCGATGACGAAGTTTTTTTCGGTGCCATCCTCCTTCTTGCAGTCTTGAGGCTTGCTTCCGTCGTCCCCACGGACGGCGCCAACTGCTGTGGCTACAGACCAAACAGAGAGAGTATGGTGGTGGAGAGTTAGGTAAACAAATGACCTCTTGGGTCTTTCCCAAGACTCGATATCATATATATATATATATATATATGTACCCTCGTAGGGAGTGTCTTTACCACCGCGGCTTCGCACCGAAGCCTTCCTTATTACATAGTTCTCAACAGACTAGCTGGGTTTAGGTGGGGGGCACCCCTACAACAGCATGTTTTCCAGTAAAAAAGATAGAAACAACATGAAAAATACCAATCTCGCCAATTAACAACGCTCACGAGCAGCAAAAGCAAGTCATCAATCAGAAAGAAATAATATTTGTCTCAAGAACAATTAGAGGCCTATTGGTACCCAACAACTGTAATGAACTGCTAACCCAAGAGAAATATATTAACTGCACTAGGCCAAGAATGGGCCAAAATCAACTTAAGAAAGATAACAGCCTTTGTAAGAAACTCACCCACAACATCTGTAATTAAGTTACCTGAGGTAACTGCATCACTATCCCCATACCACAAATGGTGGTATAATCTGGTAATGCCCAAGGCAACAACTACAACCTCTACATCTTATAATTGACTATCTTCACTCATAACAGTCACAGAAGCAAATCATAATCATACATGATCATCTTATAACATAAATAATCAATACAACATGTCAAAAGCATAAATGCAATGCTTGACCCGTCCCATTTTACTGTGCACCAGTGTGTCAATTTAATAATTTAATTACCACGGACCTAACACCCGCTCTAATACCAAATGTAACACCCTAGGACCCACATTACCCTGAGATGCCACTAAACAAATCGACAACTAGCCAATTTATAAGATAAAATAAACTGGCAACAACTTCTAAAACATGATAAGCTAAGCGGAAGCATACTAAAACAAAAGGTAAAGATAAATATTAATTATGGAACAACTACTATCAAATTTAGCCAAATATAACGATCCACAACCTAGTATTATTAATTTGAAATGAACATCAATGAGGGAAATAAATCCATGACTAAGACTTCACATAATTATTACAGCATTAATCAAGGATCACCAAGAAGGGGGAAAAACAAGAGTGAGATAAACATTTCAGCAAGAAAACTATTTAATAAGCTAATTAAACTACAACAGTTTAAGCATCAACATTTACTTTCCACATTGACCGCAATTATAGCCTTAACCACCATTACTACCAACAACCACAAAACATTAGCTATTAGGTCTTGATTGCCTACTTCATAACCACAACCACCACTACTACCAACATAAATAAAGGATTAACATATTTTTCTCACTAACCTTATTCTTTCCCACAACCACAACCACTAACAACAATTACTACAAGTGAAATATCTCATACCACATCCCCTACCATACCACAAGGGGGTGAACCCCACTTCACGTCCACAAGTACATTCCTTATTCCACAAGGAACTCTCTTGAGCTAATTCCACAAAACAAGCTAAGAAGTTGCATATGTTTCTATTGTGGCTACAGACCAAACAGAGAGAGAGGTATGGTAGTGGAGAGTTAGGTGAGCGAATGACCTCTTGGTCTGTCCAAGAACGGTCGTAACACACATATATATATATATGTACTTTACACAGAGCCTACGAGGGATTCCTCGCAGCTTTGCAACCTGTCGATACAGGCTAGCAGGGTTCAAGTGGGGGTCACCCCTACAACAGGAGCCTCTCATGGTGATGGGCTTCACAGGCCAAAGTCATGTTGCCGAGTCCTTTGGCCCCTCCGTCCCCGCGGCCTGTGACGTTGCGCGGTTGTAGTTGAGAGTTGTTTGTTGCGTGAAGGTATGTCTGGCTCCCTGGAGACGGGGGTTGGGGTCTGCAGTTGACGTCATCCTTTGGCAACAGATTTTAGCAAGGTGAGCACATAAAGTACTCCCAAGGTAAGCACATAAAGTACTTACGCAAGTTACACCAGGAGTTTTAACAGAGTGAATGCATGCATAGGGATAACAAAGGAAGGCTTAATAAGGTTATTTGTGCGAAAACAATGATTGAATTTAAATACAATAGCATAAGTGCAAAAGCTGAATTATTATCTGATAGATAGAAATAATAATTTAACAAAATAATATCGTTAGTGCAGAGCTCAGACCAAACACTAACCTAGTCACGAGTATCCCACCGGTCCATCTTTTCAAAAGTTTTCACATGGATTCAATCTATCCATATGCTTTTCAAAATCTCTTATGGATTCATTTTGTTAGTGCGAGCTCGACCATACACCAACTTATGCACAGGTATCCCACGATCATGGATTCCATCCATCTATCCATAAGCTTTTTCTAAATCATTTTAAAACCAAAGTCTAATCCATGAAAAACTTTACCCAGCTTGCCCATAACAGTGGCACGGCTATCGAGATAGATTATACACTCTGCAGAGGTTATGCAGCTTTACCCACAAGACACGATCATCCCACATTGCCACTAGATTAACACACTTCCTTTGGTGTGCGGCGAGGAGATCATGACAAGGCCGTTACAATGATCCATAGCCAAAACAGTCACGCCGCCACTAAGGTTTCACCACAACTCGAATCCACGAGTTGGAGCCCCCTCTTATGCCATGTGAGACTTCCCACAGCCTACGCCGCGCTCACATTCAGCCTATAGCGAGACTATACTTGGAACTTCACAAATTACTTAGCCAGGTCCGTCCCATACCAGACTTGTAGTAGTACGATGTGGCTTTGCAACAGTAGCTCACAGACCGGTCCTTAACTTGACTTAGGCTCAATCCACATACCCCCTTTATGCCTGACAATCAACCAGGTATCACCAAACACGAGGCATGCCAGCACCCACCACCTAACCATTCCCCTAGGTCCAAACCAAGTTTTTATATTTTTCTTTAAAACATTCATATTCATTCTTGACTCACCGAAGTCAAGAATATATTTTAAGAACTTATCATTTTCTAGTGAAACAAATATTCCCACTTAAATCATTCTAAGCATGGCTAAGCAATTCTATAAAATTTCTAGTCAATACTATTGTACTAACTAAGTTTTCATCTAAGGTGACAAGGCATAAGTAAGTTCAATGTCGAATTTGGTCATACACAAAGGATTTGGGTGTAACTAGAATCAAATTTAAATTAGATTTGAATAAAAGTACGCATGCATATTAATTTTAAAAACAATATAAATAATTTAAATTAAATCCGGGAGATAGAATATGAATTTTGGAATTTGAATTGGTCCAAAAGGAGTTAGGGCGATGGAGGACGACTTCTGGAAGTTTGAATTCCAAAGAAATGAATAAAAGAAATTATTGGAATTCTTTTCTTTATGAAGGAAAGTGGTTGGAAGCTACAATATTTGTGTAGGGTCGAAGTCATGATCGAAGGTGTAGTCGAAGACATGGTCAAGACCATAGTCGAATTAACGGTTGAAGATGCGGAGGTCCAAGCGAAGACAAAGACTCCAAAATGCGGTGCGATCGAATTCGAAGATTAAGATTCGGTTGAAGACTTACTCGAAATTGTATAGTGGTCGAAGAACACTATAACAGTCGAGAACAAATGGTAATCGGAGTCGAGTGGTCGGGACGACAATGAATGCCGGTGGTGGAAAGCAAAGGTACTCAGAGTCGGCTACGACTTCGACTACTGAGTATTCTTCCAACTACTCCTTGCTGAAAAGCGAAGGTACTCGGAGACTTAGAGCGAAGAGTGGCGGTGGTCGGAGCGACTATGGTCGGAGGTGAGCGGAGATGACGGTGGTTGGGAGTGACTATAGTCGGAAAAACAATTGTGGTCGAAAGGATTGGAGTTTATGCGAGTGATCGAAAGAATCGAATGGGTTGGAGGGTGCGGAGGTTAAAGCGGTCAACCAACCATGGTCGGTTTGAAGGCGGAGGTTGAAGTCGAAGGTTCGAGATTGAAGATCGAAGTCTAAGTCTTAGGTCGAAGGTCAAAGGCTAGAGTCAAAGTCTCCAAAGGTCAAAGTCAAAATTGGAGTCTCCGAAGGTCAAAGTCGAAGACTCGGCGATCAGTCTAAAAGCCTTGAACAATGGAGTCTAAAGAACCTCCGACGACGAAGTCTAAAGAGCCTCGGACATCGGAGTCTTATGAGCCTCCGAATGTCGAGTCAAATCGATAGGCGAGAGGCGTCGATGGCTTCACGTGGCGAGATTCGAGTGATCCAACGGCAGCGAAGACCGGGAGGTGTACAAAGAGGAGAAGAGTATGAGTCGATTTACTTTGGCGCACGGTTGGGCTGCACAAAGTTGGTGGCGGCGAGGTGTAGCGAAGGCAAGACACGATTATCGGCGGCGGAGACTCTCCGACGACGACTTGCTTGGAGAAGGGGTGTTGAAGGTTCGCGGGCACGATTAAGGTTACCGCGGTGGGGTACTCTGGTCATGCTCGGCTCGGGAAAAGGGTGAAGGAGGTGCGCGTGGTCTGTTGAAGATTTGGCGGTGGCGGCGTGGGCGTCGGCGGAAGAGACACCGGCGGCGGGATTGCTCGGCGGAGGGTGGCGAGTGAAGAAAAGAGAGAGGATTGCGAGGTGCGTTGGTACTTTTGTGCAATATCGAAGTGGTTGGAAGGTGGTCGGTGGCGAGTTGGAGCAATGGCGTAACTCGGGCGGCGGCGCATATTCGGCGGTGAGGAGACTCAACCAAGGGCGGTCGAGAAAATCCAAAATTATGAAATATATACTGAAAAATAGATTATGAATTTAGAAACTCGAATCACTTGATTCGGAGTTGAACGGAGGAGAACGGCGATTGGAAGATTGTCGAATCGAAAATTCTAGAAAAGAAAAATCAGGAATATTCGAAGGAATATTCCAGCGTGAATATTAACGGGCAGCAGCCCTGTTCACTGTTTTTGGCCGTGTCGTTGGTGAGAAAAGGCATGGGAGGTGAAGCCAATGGGTTGCTAATAACCCGAGGCACATGTAGGAATTGGCGGCACGTCAAACGGAGCCGCGGTGACGGCGGCAACGCGACAACGGCATAGGGTGTGAAGAGAAGAATAATTTTCGGGCAAAGAATATGATGAAGTAAGGTAACCACAGTGTAGAACGCGGTAAGGCGAGTCTAGAAAAAAATAACGGCTAAGCCGAAACTCACTGGAGGCGACGCAATCGTCGTTTGAATGACGACGGTACCGAAACACGAAAAACTCAATATCTTCGCGCTCGGTCAGGCGAATGTAAAACCGTCTGAAACGTAGCCTCCTGGGATGGTTTGGCACGTTTTGACACAAACGGATTGTTGAGAGCGTTCCCGACAGGCGGGGACGTGCAGTGCCATTTGCGGCCATGGCAAGGTGTCGGACGCAAAATTTTAGGAAAGGTTTTTGGACGAACGGAGGGGAGCATGGCGTAGAACGTGTCGAGACGAACTCAACGCCGCAGACGGCCCGGCCAACGGACTAGCAAAACACGGTGCACAAGACATTAAGCGGCCTACAGGCTGACTTCGGCGTTCCGGGCAAACGGAGAGGAATTAACATGCGAGACTTGCGGCGAATCGAAGAGGGGAGTGTGGGGATCATGATACTCACCTTGGTTTTGGCCGGGCATGCACGGTCGACCGGTGGCGACGTGACGAATGCGGACCCGATTTGGCCCACGGTGGCGACGGTGCTCCGGCGAAGTTCCGGCGAAGGCGAGGTGAGCACCGCGTAGAACGCGACGAGGCGAAGCCAACGGTGTGGTCAAACGCGGCGGCGCTCCACCGGACGAGGCACAAAAGGCCGGAGAACGACGCTTGGTACACAAAAATAAAACTCCGATTGCGACCAAACGAGAGGGAGTGGGGACTTGAGATTTTCGGGGTTGAGTGAGGATGAGGAGAGGCTAACGGGGCTCCCTTTTATAGGGGATGAGGAGGTCCGAGGAGGGAGATCAAAGGACCATATCTATGAATGGCATGGGTTAAATTCTCGTGAAACGGCTCATGAATGAGGGGGAAACGTTAGGGGAATGAAAGAGCTTGATGGGAGGAAGTAAATGCAATTGATTTCATGGAAAACCATTGAGAGAATCAAAAGTCACGAGGGTTTAAAGAAGCTTCAACGTTTTTTTATGGCGCTGCACACGCACACGCACGCGACGTTGCCTCCTGGAGAAGAAAGGTAGGAGAGAGAAAGAGAAAAGAAAAAGAGAAAAAGAAGAAAAAGAAAAAGAAAAATCGGAAAAATTTCAGAAAAAATATTTTTAGAATCCTTAGAACCTGAAAAGAATAAAAAAATATTTTCGGAATTTTTTGACATTTATTTTAATTTTTAAAAATGTTTTCCTTTTTCTAGCTTTAAATAATACAATAAATAACAAATAAAGCTTAAAAATCTTAGAAAAATTCATGGAGGTTTCTTAGGCTATTTGTAACTTATAAAAATATTTCCAACTAAAATTTTCATATTTTTCTTTATAAAATATTTTTTTATTTAACAGAAAGGCTCTTTTCTTTAAAACTGAAAATCAGGTCAACTAGAATTTTACAAAAAAAAAATTCAAGCGACCAAATAACTTTAATTTTATTTTAAACTAACTTAATTATTATTTTATTTTTTTTATGTTTTTTAAAATCACATTTTCATAACTTTTTTAAGCCAAAAATCAAGCAATTAAATTTAAACAACCAAAAGTAAATATTTTTATTTTAAATTAAAGTAAATTTTTTTCCTTAATTTTTGAAATAAACAGCTGTGCTGTTACAGGGTTGTCCCGAGTTTTCCGCGGGAGGGGCATCCTTCGGACGCAGGGTGTGGACACGTGGATGGTTGTTAAAGCCGCGAAGCTGAGGTTGGGGTCGGCGTCGTCCACGGTCTCGGAGCGCTTCGCCCCCGGGGCCACATTTGTTGCCGGGGCCATCCTGCGGGGCCGGGGGTACTGAGCGTGCGGGGAACGGCGTAGAAACCGCACTTGGCGCGGGGTGGGGCAGGCCTTTCGCGCGCCCGATCAATGGCCGCCCGCTCTTGGGCGAGAGCCATTGCACGGAGCATTGAAGAGTCTTTGGGGCGTCTCGCGCCGCCGTACGCACGGTCCCGAGGAAGGGGACACGCGGCGTTGCATGGTTGGCGTGTCGTGGGATGTCGCGATCACGGCGGCGACAGGCTGCGTACATTCCGAGAGAAGCGGGATCTGCGTCGGTCGCCCGCGGCGATTGCGCTCCCGATCGTGGGGAGTCGAGCGATCGCGGCCGGTGGTTGCGTTCCCGATCAGGGGACGCGGAGGATTTGTATAAAAGGCTCTTTGCCGGCGCCCAGACGGGTCCTTCGCCCGCATTTGCTCGTCTGGTCGCTTTGTGCCGCTGCGCGAAATCCACATGCCTCCTGCTCCTACAATCCTGCGTGCAAGAGGAAAAAATGGCAAGTGACGGAGATTCCGGTCGCCGGCGCAGCGGTAGCGTCTCGTCGGACCGAATCAGCGCGACGCTGCCAGCGGCGACATTCTCCCTGGTGGCTCGCAAGCCGCTGCAAGTTCGCAAGCGATACGACGCGACCGAGAGCGCGCAAGGTCCTTGTTCCGGGGTTCTAGGTCGAAGCCTGGCAACGGAGGAGACGGTCGAAGCCCTAGTGCGGGAGAAGAAGATAGCGGAGCGCACCTGCCGGCCCACGACGAGGTGGAGCCTCACCCCGCGGCGGACGAGGCAATTGTCTTCTCCGCGTTCTTCGAGGCTGGGCTCCGAATGCCGTCGACGCTTTTTGTTGGTGAGGTCTTGAAGGCTTACGGACTAGAACTAGCGCAGTTGACCCCGAACGCGATAGTTAAGCTTGGCGGTGTTGCTTGGGCGCCGGGCGGAAGGTCGTCATCCTCGCGAGCTGTTTGCCTGCTTCATGATGCGCGTTGCTGGCGAAGAAGGTCGAAGGAGGGCCTTTGCCCAACCGGCGTTGTTCGCTTCGTGGTGAGTCGGGCTCTGCGAACGTAGTCCCCGCTCTGGCGACGAAGGAGAAGTGGGAAGTGTGGCTGCGGTAGTGGTTCTACTACCGCGTGACACCTAGCGCTGGCTGCATTGCCGGGGTCAGCCGATAGTCTTCAACTGCTGCCCCGGGCTGGAACCACGGAGCGACAATGAGTGGCAGGCGCGAAGACTTGCCGGCGTCACCCTCCGGTTTAACATGCGCGATCTTGCCAAAGAATTCACCATGTACGGGGTGTCTCCGCTCCTCGGGCAGTGGCGATACCGGAAAGGCGATATCTGGCCGAACGGCATCCGGCCAGCGGTGTCGTCGTTGCAGAAGACCTCCGGTCATGGTATGTGTTTTAACTATGTGCTGCATACGCATATGTGAGTGTGTTGTGAATGAGACCCCGCTTCGCGTGCAGTGCTCTCGTTGAAAGACGCCGAGGAGGCTGCCGAGGTCTTTTTGGGGCCGTATACGCGGAAGGAGCACGCCCTGCGAGGCGGCAACCGGGCCTACGGGGCTAGGTCGGATAAACCGGGTGTGCGAGCTCCTCGGCCTCGCTGTTCCGGAATGCGCAGTGCCGGATGGGAGTCCGGTCCGTCGTCGCGATGGGGCGGCGAACGGGCGTCTCCCGGCGAGATCACGATCGAGCGCTGTTTCTAGCCCGCCATCGCCGTGCGGTGTGCGCCGCGAGCGAACGGCGTACGAGCGGTGGGTCCGACCATGACAGCCAGGGGTCACGCCGCCCGGCGACTTCATGGGTGGCGGTGGCGGGCCTTGGCGGCGGCGTTGCGAAAGACGAGGCGCGCCGTGCATGCCGGCGAGCGAGACTTGGTCGCCGCCGCCGCCGCGCGTACCGGCCGCAGCGGACGGCCGCTTGCCCAGCTCATGCGATGGCGGGCGGCGAAAGGTTTGCGTTATCGCTGCTGCGGTCGTTGCGGGCGTGTTACACCGCCGGTCAGCGCAAGTATTAGGGCGGCCGAGGTGCATCGCCGGGTTCTCCAGTGGCGTGGCGTCGGCCGTGCGATCGCCGCCGCATGGGGCGATTCATGGTGGCGGGCGCGGTTGGCGGGGACACGGGGTTGGCGAGGAAACCACTCCGGCCGAGGAGTGGCCACCGCTTCCTGTGGGGTGGCGACACCTCTCCATGCTTTAGTGGAGGGTGACGGAGGTAGGCATAACTCCTTTTCCCCCCGCGACTTCGCGAGGCTGTCTCCCATTTGCTCGCTCATGCCATCGTCGACATCGGGAGGGAAATCGCCGGGCGATTCAAGGGTCGGCAATGGAGGCATTTGAGAAGGCGGTGGTGGCGCATGCGGGGCCTTGCGCGATGCACAGCATCGCGGGGCTCCCGAGGCTCGCCGTTTCTGACTTCGTTCCGCCGCCAGAGGCGCTTTGGGCTCTGGACGGGGCCGCGGAATGCGGGAACAAGAAGCTGGATCGACGGGCTTTGTCGTCGTGAGGTGGGGATCTTCTCGCCCTTGCCTTGGGCGCGGCGGGGATGAAGGTAAGCACCCGAGCCCATCATTACCGCTGCTAACCACGGACATGCTAAATGGGCTTGTGCTGCTGCTATTAGGCGGTCGCCCTCGGCCAGGCGCTGGATGAGGCGCGCATCCACGAGCGGAGGGCGCTGGAGGAACAACTGCGCGCCGCCGACAAGGCGCACGCCGTGAAGGACGACCGCATCTGTCTACTGAAGGCAGAAGTCTGGGCGGCGACGGTGGCGCAACATTCTGCCGAAGAAGGCCAGCTCGCCGCGGTGGAGGAGCACGCTGGCTTGCTTGAGCGAATCGGCGTGCTGGAGGAGGAGAAAACCCGGCTTACCATGGCTCTGGAGGAGAGGGACCGGGCGCTGGACGGCGCGTCCGCGGCGGCGTGGAGGGCCATGGGGTCCTTGGAGGAGGCTCTCCGAGGCCTTTCGTGGTTGTGCCGGTCGTTACGCCGCGATGCCACGGGCGTGGCGCGATCGTTGGCGAATGAGGAAGGCTCGGGCTGGCGCCGAGTGCAAAAGCCTTTGGCGACCATTGCGGCCGGCGGCGCTTGCCTCGCCCTTGCCATACTCCACGCTCGGGGATGCGAGCATGTGACCGAGTGGCTGCTCCGGTGAACCTACCGGCGGGGCTGGGGTGTTCTGCAGCGCGTCCGGACCACCATGCCTACCATCGAGAACTTCTGGCGAATGCAGGGCCATCTTGGAGAGGAAGCAGCCAAGGTCTTTGTTGCGGCGAACATTGTTCGAAGGTGACTTCCTTGATGGTTGGAGGAAGCTCGTCGCCGTGTCGGCAGCGGTGCTGATCCTTAGGGTGATGCTTGAGCTGGTGGTTGCGCTGCTACTGTTGCCTTTGTTGTCTGCTGTTTTTTGCTGCTGAAATAAAGGGCCGTTGTGCCGAGTACTTAATAGCTTGTACGCTGCTTGTGCAGTTGACTGTTAATCACAGGAGATTCTGGCGTCTCTTTATCCGTCGTCCCCACTTGTACTTTAGTGATAATGCGTTGTGGGCGAAGTGGCGACGAGGAAGCCAGCACACGTGACACATGCGAGGTAGACGCGCGCGCGCTCCGTCCCCCACCCTTCCGAAGCGGTGGCAGCGGAGCTGGCGCCTAGTTGAAGTAGACGCGCGCGCGCTCCGTCCCCTATCCTTCCGAAGCGGAGGCCGCGAAGCTGGCGCCTAGTTGGAGTAGACGCGCGCGCGCTCCGTGCACGAGGACAAGCCTGCAGTGCGTGCGTGCTCTTGAGAGCGGCGGTCGGGCCTAGAAGCAGCGCGAAAGACGTTCACCTCTAGTTTGTACTCCGGAGCATGCGTGGGACAATAAACCACGACTTAGGTATGCTCGGAGAGAATGCGCCAGCGCGCGGGACATCCGCGACTTGTTTATACTCGGTAGAGTGCGCGAGAAAACATCCACGTCTAGTTTGTACTCCGGGCGTGCGTGGGACAATCGTACACGTCTTAGGTAAGCTCGGAGAATGCGCCAGCGCGCACGGGACATCGCGACTTATTTATACTCGATAGAGTGCGCAGGGAAAACATCCACGTCTAGTTTGTACTCCGGGCGTCGTGGGACAATCAACCACGTCTTAGGTAAGCTCCGGAGAATGCGCTGCGCGCGGGACATCGCGACTTGTTTATACTCGATGAGAGTGCGCGGGAAAACATCCACGTCTAGTTTGTACTCCGGGCGTCGCGTGGGACAATCAACCACGTCTTAGGTAAGCTCCGGAGGGTACACCAACGCGCGCGCGGGACATCCGCAACTTGTTTATACTCAGTAGAGTGCGCAGGGAAAACATCCGCATCTTGTTTATACTCTGTAGAGTGCGCGCGGGGAAGTCCCCCCGCTGCATCTTATTTATACTCCGTAGAGTGCGTGCGGAGGCGGACCTCTTCGCTACGTCTTATTTATATTCCGTAGAGTGCGTGCGGAGGCGAACCTCTTCGCTACGTCTTATTTATACTCCGTAGAGTGCGTGCGGAGGCGGACCTCTTCGCTACGTCTTATTTATACTCCGTAGAGTGCGTGCGGAGGCGGACCTCTTCGCTACGTCTTATTTATACTCCGTAGAGTGCGTGCGGAGGCGGACCTCTTCGCTACGTCTTATTTATACTCCGTAGAGTGCATGCGGAGGCGGACCTCTTCGCTACGTCTTATTTATACTCCGTAGAGTGCATGTGGATGCAACAGCTAGTTTGGGACCGGCTTTATTAAACGCGCGTTTGAGCGAGCGAGTGCATTACAGCAGGCAATTAAGCATAGTCGATTAAGCGTAGTACCTTCGCAACTTTGTCCGCGTTCCGTGTGGCGGAGCGCTGCCCTTCGAGTGTGGTGAGGTGGTAAGCCCCTCGCTGCAATGCCTCTGCAACGATGTACGGGCCTTCCCACTTGGATTCCAGCTTGCCCACCGTGTCTGCGTGCAATGTCAGCCGGAGGACAAGGTCCCCCGGCTGGAATTCTCGCGGATGCACCGAGCGAGCGCGCATGCGAACCATCTGCCGTGCGTACTTTGCAACGTGCCGGGTGGCATTCACCTGGGCCCCGTCAAGGAGGTCGAGCGAGAGTTGGCGCTCCTCAGGCGTCACGGCCTCGTCATCGAAGAGGAGTTTGAACGGTGTGAATCCCGTCGGGCGTGTCACCATCGTGTGGAGGGACCAGAGGACGCTGTGGAGTTCACCGGGCCAGGTGCCTTTTGGCAGCCCGACGAGGCGCTTTTTGATCCCGACGGAGATGGCGCCGTTTACCCGCTCGACCGCCGCGATTGGGTGTGGAGTGCGCGGCGAAAGCGAGCAGAGCGTGATGCCCATGTCGCTACAGAACTCCTTGAACTGAGAGGAGTCAAACTATAGGCCATTGTCGGCAGTGATCTCCCTAGGCACCCCGAAGCGGCATATGATGTTCTGCCAAAGGAATCATTTGCGGTGCGAGGTTACCTTGGCTAGGGCGCGACCTCGGCCATCGGAGAAATACTCGGGCGACCACTCGTCGATACCACGGAGCGCGAAGCGGGCCACTATGTCGATACCCCACCGTGCCAGCGGCCATACGGGGATGGGGTTAAGATTCGATCGAGTCGATGAGCGACCGGCCCATCCATTAGCAGCCACGACACTAGCGCACAAGGTCTTGGGCATCGGCGGCGGCGGCGATGAAAGCCTGCCGGGCGCCTTCCGACGCGGCGATCTCGGCGCGGTGCGAGCCACGAGCCTGCATGAATTTCCGCGGTGCTTGCCCTCCTCGCGCGGCGACATCGCAAAGCGGTGCGCGACCCCTCTCTTATAGAGAACTCCGTCAAGCACACGGAAGGCTCTAGCGGCACTATAGGCGGCGAGCTCCGTGGGAGTCATCGGGCTCGGCGATGCCCTGCAAGAAAGCATACGGGCCGTGCCAATCGGCTGCGGAGCGTCGGTGGGCGAGGCTGCGTCGCGGTTGTCTTGCGCGATGGCGCGCGAGTAGCGCCGTGAAACGCCCCTTCGAGGATGGGAGTTCTTGGTGGCGACCTTGCGAGGCATCGGCCTACTCATTCTCCGCGACGGGGATAGCCTTGTGGTGGCGCCAAGAAGTGCCGCTCCTTGGCTCGCCGCAGCTGCGAGATACTTGGCGAGGTCGGCATCCTTTGCTTGGTACGACTTGTCTATCTGGCCCGCCACCAACCGTGAGTCCGTGCGCACAAGGACTCGTCGCGCGCCCAAAGCTTTGAGCTTCGTGAGGCCGAAGAGGAGCGCCTCGTACTCGGCAGTGTTGTTGGTGGCGGAAAATGCAAGGCGAGCCGAGTACAACGACGATGTCGCTCGGCGTAGTGATCCACGACACCCACGCTGCCCGAGACGCCGTAAGCTCCGTCGGTGTGGGCGTCCACACCGGGTCCTCTAGCTCTGGGCGTCTTTGGGCGAGGTCCACTCGCGAGGAAGTCCGCGGAGATCACGGGACTTGATTGCTGTGCGCGGGGCATATGTTAGTGAAAAAGGCGAGTTCGTGCCCACTTACCAATCGTCCTGTGGCTTCTTTATTGTGCAACATCTCCGCCAAGGGGAACGAGGACGGCACGATAATTGGATGGGCCAGAAAGTAGTGTCGGAGTTTCCTGGAGGCCATGACCAGCGCGTAAGCCAGCTTCTCAAGCTCCGTGTACCGTGTCTTGGCGCCTTGTAAGGCTTCGGAGACAAAGTACATGGGGCGTTGGCGGCGCCTTCTTCGAGGATGAGGCGGCGCTGGTTCTTTGTTGTCGGCGGCGAGTAAAGCAAGAGAGCCTCGGTGCGGGGCGACGAGTGGGTAGACTTGCGAGTGCGGCTTGAGGTCGTCGGCGCTAAGCGCAATCGCTGTCCCAGGCCAGCCGTCCACAACCACGGAGGTTTTGAAAAAGGCGGGCCCGCTCCGCGCTCTGGATAAAAATCGACTCAATGTAGCCATCCGGCCAGCGAGTCGCTGAACCTCCCTTGTTGTTTTGGGCGGTTCCATAGCGAGGATCGCGTCGACCTTGTCGGGGTTGGCCTGTATGCCGCGCCCCAACACCAGGAAGCCCAGAAGCTTGCCGGCGCGCACACCGAATACACATTTGTCCGGGTTGAGCTTCACGCCTGCCTTCCGGAGGTTGTCGAAGGTCTCTTGTAGATCCTGGCTATGAACGGCCAACTGCTTGGTTTTGACGACCACGTCGTCGACGTATGCCTCCATATTCCTCCCCAACTGGGAGGTCAATGCCAGCGCAATGAGGCGTGTGAAAGTTGCGCCGGCATTTTTCAGGCCGAAGGGCATCCTGACAAAGCAGTATGTTCCTATCGGGGTGATGAAGCTGGTTTTCTCTTCGTCGTCCTTGGCCATGTGAATTTGATGATATCCGGAGTAGGCGTCCAGGAAGCTCATAAGTTCCACGGTGGCGGTGGCGTCGACGATTGGTCGGCGCGTGGTAAAGGTAGTCATCGCCGGGCACGCCTTATTGAGGCGGTGAAGTCGATGCACATCGCCGAGCACCACGGCTTTCTTGACCAATACGGGTTGGCCAACCACTGCAGGTCTGGACCTCACGAATGACCCTGCTGCGCATGAGCCGCTACTTCCACCTTGGCGCTTGTTGCGGTCGGCGGACATCGCCGCCGTTGCTGGCCGGCTTAGCGTCCTGACGGACCACCAAGGTATGCTCGATGAGAGAGCGGTGCACGCCCTTGATGTTTTCTGGGGACCATGCGAAGACATCAACGTTGTTTCGGAGGACCTAAAGCAATTGCTGCTCCACCTCCGAAGGAAGGCTTTCGCCGACGGAGACAACGTGGCCGTCGACCCGGAGGGGGACTCTTTTGATGCCGCCTTCGGTCGAGGCTTAGGGTCCATCCGGGGCGGATGGGTGCCGCCTTGAGCTTGCCGGCGAGAATATGCACCTGTGGTAGGGCTCGTAAGCTCCAAGCGTCGGGCGAGTCTGACTACCATGGGCGGTGATGGCGCCTGCGGTCAGGAACTTCAAACACAAGAAGCGTGTGCGGGACGCTCGAAGGAGACGAGGCGGCGGCCTAGAATGGCGTTATGCGGGCTTGGGGTGTCGCGACGCCGAATATGGCGTCCTCGCTCGATGTTGTTGCCTTGGAAGCGGACTCGGAGACATATTTGGCCGCGGTGGCTGGTTCTTGGCCCCGAAACCGCACAACGGGTCCCCGATGGCGCGATCGGCTGCGAGGAATACCCATGCGGCCGAGAACCTCCGCGAAAAGCACATTCGCGAGCTACCTCCATCAATAAGGACGCGCGACATCGCACCCTTCAATGCCCGCGGATGAGCGGAGGGTCGTGGTGGTGAAACTCCACGCCCGGTGTCGCAGTGCAAAAGTGACCTCACCACAGGCTACACCGGTCGTGGGCTGCGAGGCCCCAGAGAACCCCTAGAGATGGCGATGTCCCGAACTGCGGGGGCACGCGCGCGTAGCCGCAAGCGGTTCCTCGGTGCTATAGCTCGGGGTGGGCGGGCTCGGAGCCTCTTGCATAGCCCGCCGCGGTTCCACGAAGATCCGCCGACTCGCCGGGCGTGTCGAGGAGCGGCGGCGGCGCCGCCACGACCCGTCGCGGCTGAGGCGGGCAGGACGTCGGCCGTTGCGTCGGCGATGGCGGGGTAGGGGTCAACCGCCACGTCGACGATGGCGGGGTAGGGGTCGACCGCCACGTCGATGATGGCGGGGTAGGGGTCGGTCGCCGCGTCGACGGTGGCGGGGTAGGAGTCGACCGCTACGTCGACGATGGCGGGGTAGGGGTCGACCGCCACGTCGAAGATGGCGGGGTAGGAGTCGGTCACCGCGTCGATGATGGCGGGGTCGGAGTCGGCCGCCACGTCGGCGATGGCGGGGTAGGGGTCGACCACCGCGTCGACGATGGCGGGTAGGAGTCAGCCGCTACGTCGGTGATGGCGGGGTAGGGGTCGACCACCGCATCGACGATGGCGGGGTAGGAGTCGGCCGCTACGTCGGCGATGGCGGGGTAGGGGTCAACCGCCGCGTCGACGATGGTGGGGTAGGAGCCGGCCGCTACGTCGGCGATGGCAGGGTAGGTCGTCGCGCGACGATTCTCGTTGCTTTCGCCCGCGGCCGCCAATGTCAAGGCCCCGGCGCCGACGCGGGGCCCCGCCGCGATTCCCTCCTTTGTCGTCGCCGATGATGAAACTTTTTCCGGTGCCATCCTTGAGATCTTGGGGCTTGAGGCTTCGCTCACGTTCGTCCCCACAGATGGCGCCAACTGTTGTGGCTACAGACCAAACAGAGAGAGAGGTATGGTAGTGGAGAGTTAGGTGAGCGAATGACCTCTTGGTCTGTCCAAGAACGGTCGTAACACACATATATATATGTACTTTACAGAGCCTCTGAGGATTCCTCGCGACTTTGCAACTTTGTCGTCTGAGCTAGCCGGGTTCGGTGGGGTCACCCTACAACGATTTCAAATCATTCATTCACATCACATAGCATAAATATGTGAATGATCTATCCACAATGAAAATGCATATGAATACATATGATCCACTGCACCCTTACCCAACAAAGTAAGAGTGTGCATCGTACTACGATAATGTACGATGCTGTACCGGTACGGTCACGGCTATGTGCGGTGACATCCACGATGCAATGATATGTCATGATATGCATGATATGATATCAATGATTCATAAGAATTTAACCACAAAGATTAGCAATATATTCATCAAGAATACAACCTCATAATCCACATATGATTCAATAAGAACAATACCGCAAAATCCACATTCGATTCACCAAGCTCATAATCAATCGATTCATAGAGAATACTACCATATAGACCCCCATATATTCATTAATAATACCACCACTAAGGCCACAATATATTCACTAAGAATACTACCACTTGACCACAATATGTTCATTAAGAATACTACCCCATAACTATATTTGTTTCATCAAGGATAATGCCACATAATCATAATTAATCCATCAAAGCATAAACAATTGATTGTTAAATTGTTACCACATGAACCACATTAAGGAAGCATGTAACAATGACATAGCATATCAAATTAAGAGAATTAACTAGTGCGAATGTAGAATGATTAACGAGTCAAACAGTAGCACATCCGCTACATTTACTTGCCTCTACCGTTGAAGCGAAGCGATTACGCGTGGTCAGGAGCAAAACCACCTGTCCAAAAGTTACTTCTCAGCACATGTCTACAGCAAGGTAATTGCGACTTAAGAAAATAAAGATGCCGCTAAATTCCCAAACCCGACAATTTCCACTCTGTTCGACATCCTACGCACTGCCCACTGCAGCGACGCTGCTTGTTTATTTTGTATCTTTAAAACTGTTAGGCATATCACCGCAAATGAGATATTTTTTGGAAACTAAACTAAAATACCTTCAATTTGCAAGTATACCACTTATTTTTATTTTGCTGCTGACATGGTGTAATTTAACGCGCAAAACAGAGGACATACTCTGTTTTAGCAATCAGGCTAGTCAACTTCTAACGGTCATTACCTTATGTACAAAGCTCTAAAATTAATGATTTTTATATAGTAGTTAGATTACTGAATTCCCTAAAATTTTCATAATTTTAGCCAAAATCATAAAAATCATCTACTACTCTGAATCTACATCCGCACAGCAATCTGTCTCGGACTACATCTCTGCCAAACAGCAATATTCCCGACTCTGCTGCACCCAAACCCCATGGCCTAAATTTCTAGAAAATTATAGAAAATAGATCTCGTCGTCCTCTACAACTTTTCTTTTGGGCAGACCTGTAGGAAAAATCGTTTCTATGCCCTAATCTATGCAAACAACCGCTCTGCACAAATCTGACTACGCGCAGACAACAGAAAATCACTTATCGGTTAATCAATTTGCTAGTCCCCTTCTAATCACGTGCCAAGAACCCTAATTACTCTAAAATAGAAGGGTTAGAGATGGAGAAAAGTTACCTAGGTGATCCTTTGAGATCACCCCTCTTCTCTTCTCCTACTCTTCCACTCTTCCTTCTCTTCCTTCTCTTGTCTTCCTTGATCCCTCCTTCGCAGCAACCAGTAGGGCAGCATCTTGGAGGAGGTGTGGAGGCACAAGGAGAGGTGGGGGTGGCGGCCAAGGGATGGGAAAAGGGGAGGGGGTATTTAAGGGGGTGGCTAGGGTTTTGGGTGGTGGGAGGGGGTGTGGTTGGGCCTTTTGGGCTGGCTGGCCCAAAGTGGCTACCTCACCCCTCTAGGAAGCCCACTCTCTCTATTTTTGTTTATTTAATTTATTTTTTCACTTTAGACAATTTCACAATTTCATTCTCGCCTCTCGCGATTCACCGTGGGAAACTCCGCGATTCCGCTGAATACTCCTAAGGACGCCGTAAAGACGTTCAGGGCATTACACTTTGCCAGCTTGTGGTTTGTACTGTTTTACATGATGAGGTCATCACAGGATTAAGTCCTTAATTTATTCAGGCGGTGCATACTGCAACCACAAGTTCTTGTGTTACGTCCACACCAACCACTCTTACCAACCACCCAGATAGGTAAGCAAGTTTTTAGGGTTTTTGAGAAGCATAAGATAAGCTATTCCAAACTATGAGCCATCCACATCCAATGACTGCCCATAAATAGTTTTGCATGTTTAAAGAGTAATGAGTAGGACAAGTTAATGCCCTAGACTTTTACTTACTTGGCATTAAGTACGACTTAGCAAATAAAGTTATTATTAATATCTAGGTGACAAGGATTTGTTAAATCAAGCGGTGATGAGTGTCTTAGTAATATTTACAATATCAAATGGGCAATAACTACCTTACATTTTGACATACATTTGCATAATAAATTAAGCATGCACCTTGATAATTTAAAAGAACATAATTTTTGTAAAATGTGGGATCAACATGATCAAAGTGATGACTTGCCTTGCTTGGTTCACTATGGCCTTGATTTAGCTCAAAGCCAGATTAATCAGTCAGTCGTATTGGATCGTCGGGCTTTTCTCCACTTGTCGCCTTCTGAGACTATAGCTTCTAATATGCGGCAAATGAACGAAAAACCAAATAAATCCAAATAGCGGCAAGAGTCTAGTTGAGCTTATTTAATGTTGTTATATTTCGAGAGTAACGGGGGATGGTTGGAATGGAATTGAGTTAGGGTAGCTTTACTATGAGGGAAAATTTTATGATCAGGAAGGATTAAGTGTGTAGGATCCTTTTGTTGTGACAAAGGAAGATAGCCAGACATAGCCGATTAGGGAGTACTAAGGCTTGATCTATTAGTTTATAATCCTTCTTTATATTAATTCATATTTATCAAGGAAGTTCCATAAGTTAGGCACGATTTATGGATGGATGTAAGAGCGTATTCGGGATTATTGGGTTGTGTTTAGTTGGTCGACTTAACTGTTTAATTCAAGATGTTGTATTATCATTGATTGGCATCTTCTGCATTAATTAAATCATTGAATAAAAATGATTTAATTAAGATATGGGGTGATTAGTAGCCAGTGAGAAGTGCAGCTCTTAGGCCGAGCTTTCTTTTGGGATTGACCTGGTTCATTAACGTAGCAAGGTCCTCAAGTGTCTTTATTAAGTATGTTAAATTTTGGGATAAAGCGGGATAATTGCTAGTTTGGCCAGTTTCACCTTTTCATAAGAGAAACTGTTATTTTTATGCTTTATTTTACAAGGTTTGGATGGAAGATAGATGTTAACGACCTATAATTAACTTCAAAATGGTACTCGATTAATCATGGGTTTTAAGAGGCGAGTTATTAATATCCCAACAAGCTTGGAGATGTTCTAAACATACGGTGATCTTGGATTTAGATCATGACACTTACAGAGGAGTCGTGGTGACTTAAACCTAAATGGTTTACCAACGTTTATCCTGAGCATTAATTAGAAGAGAAGCCTCACGATCTTCAGAGATGAATAGATTTAGGGCTATTATCTTATATGGCCAACTATTGTAATTAATCTTACTTCTGCATCGACCGATTTAGATTTGAGGACACGGAGATAACAGATAGGATTTGGGATTCATTCGTGTTTTAAGAGGATTCGCAGGATTATCTGAGTTGTATTAAAAACATTTAGATTATCCTTTACAAGTTTCACATCTTATTTCACGATGGCATGCCTTTGTAAATTCGTATAATCATCATTTTCATAGTAATTAACTTGCTATTTCTTGGATACTAATTATTTAGGATTAAACTTCTAGTTCTTCTAAGTTTATAACCCCTCTAATTAGTTTCGCATATTGGGTTTTTAACCTTAACATTTACTTAATTCCATGTTAACTTCCTGCTATTTGAAAGATAGATCATGCATAAACTTTTTAGTAAATCTTTACAAAAAGGTTACTTTTTAGCCCCCTATTTGGCACAAGGGTAACCAAAGTTGGAGTTAATTTAATTTGCATGAGCCTCCTTATCTAATTCTTATTCAAGATTAATGACAAAACATACTTTATCTCATTGCTTCTTGGGATTATACTTGAAAGTTTAGCAATGTAGGGAGAAAGGTATGTGATAGTTATTAGCTTGATGCCACCTCTGGTCGGGGCCATTGGTCAGGGAAGGAAAGAAAGGGGCCAGATAGGAGAAAGAAATAGAACGGTGGGGGGAGGGGAGAGAAAAGAATTTAGCTGGAGAGGCGCCGATAGAAAGGGCAGAAGGCACAAGGCCAAGCAGTGGTCGCTGACGAGGGGTGATCGGGGAGACGAGGAGGGCTAGCAAAATGAGACCTCTAGGGCCAGGGAATCCAGGGGTGGTAATGGCATGGCTCGGATGGAGCTGAAGGTGGCTGGCGACAGGGAGCACCGGGCACAGAGTGCCCTCCATGGCACCAGCTGATGGGGGGAAGGGAGCGAAGACTGGGGCGAGCATAAGCAGGAAAGGGTCAAGGGAAACTCACCTAAGGTGGCTGCTTGGTCGGGAAAGTGCTGAGGCAAGCTGGCGACGGAGGCCCTGAGCAGCGGTGGGTGGTCGCCATGGCAGGGTTACTCTGGCGAGGAACAACTTCGGCCAGTGGTTGGGAAAGGTTGAGGGTGGCGAGGAGCTACTCCCCTCATGAGGAATTGGAAGGAGATCAATCGAGGGTGAATTGGTGGCAAAAATGGCGGCGTCGACCTATCTTTGAGGGGAATGGTTGCCTCGATGGATTCCGGCGATGAGATTCCGATTAAATGGAGAGGGAGGTGGAAGACACCCGGGGGCACATCTTGACGCGGATGCCTTGGGAAATGCCTGCTGGGGTGGCCGAGGCAAGGGGGGTGGCCGGCGCGGTGGGGGAGCTCGGGGAACCCTTTTACAAGTAGAGTGGAAGCCATTGGTTGTTGTGGCATTGAAGACTTGCGTGGGGAAGTAATATTGGGCGGCGACATCAAGCGCGCCTGGCAAGTCTAGCGCAGGGGCAGAGGCGTAGGCGTACTGCGCGGCGCAGGCTGGTGGTAGGCGCGGCTAGCTCAGATGTAGCGAGTGACTCCGGGGGCGACACACAAAACCGAGGGCAGAGGGCGCAAGGCCAGGCGACGATGCAACTGGTGCACGAGTTGGGCCAGATCGGCTGTTGCGCATGGTGCTCGGGTGTTTGGGCCAGAGGGAGGAGGAAGGGGTGTGGCCATGTGCACGCGCTATGCCGGGTAGGGGAAACAGGGATGGGAGCAAGAGCAGAGGCGTCGAGGGTGGGCTGAAGCGTAGCCGTGCTGGCGCCCAGAGCCAGGTTGGCTTGGTGGCCTCGGGAGCCAGGGAAGGGTGCAGTGGATCATATGCATTCATATGTATTTTCATTATGGTTGGATTATTTGCATACTTATGTAATGCGTTGTAGATGAATGATTTGCAAATAAATGCAACTTCTTAGTGTTTTATGTGAAATTAGATCATGAGAGTCCCTTGTGGTATGAGGAATATGGATATGATCGTGGAGTGGGGTTCACCCCCTTTTGGTATGGTAGTGGATGTGGTTGTGGTATGAGGTATTTCTCTTGTAGTAACTGTTGTTAGCGATTATGGTTGTGGGAAAGAATAAGGTTAGTGAGGAAAATATGTTAATGCTTTATTGATGTTGGTAGTAGTGGTGGTTGCGGTTATGAAGTAGGCAATCAAAACCTAAATGCTAATGTTTTGTAGTTGTTGGAAGTAATGGTAGTTAAGGCTATAATTAGAGTCAATGTGGAAAATAAATGTTGATGCTTAAACTGTTGTAGTTTAATTAGCTTGTTAAACAATTTGCTTGCTAAGATTTTTATCTCACTCTTGTTTCCCCCCTTCTAGGTGATCCTTGAGTATGCATCGGAAGGGTAGAGCGGCACAATACAATTACACACCATCTTATGATTTATGCTATAATAAATATGTGGAGTCTTAGTCATGGATTTATTTCCCTCATTGATGTTCGCTTAAATTAATAATGCTAGACAGTAGTTCGTTTTATTTGGTTAAAATTATTAGTGATTGTTCCTTGATCAATATTTTCCATTACTTTGTTTATGCTTTCCCTTAGCTTATTATGTTTTAGAAGATGTTGCCAGTTTATTTTATCTTGTAACTTGGCTAGTTGTGGAGAGGTTTAGTGGCATCCCAGGGTAATGTGGGTCCTGGGGTGTTGCAGCTAATGATGTCTTTGAGGATATCAAGAGATATCTTACGAGTGCTCCTGTACTGGTTTCTCTGAAATCAAGTGAGACGCTATTCGTATATCTTTCTGCCACGCCACATGCAGTAAGTGCTGTACTTGTTACAGAACAAGAAAATGTTCATCGACCTGTATATTATATAAGTAAAGTCTTACATGGGCCTAAGGAGCGCTACCCGTAGGTCCAAAAGCTGTTATATGCCCTCCTTATGTCTTCAAGGAAAGTAAGGCATTATTTTCGGGCAAATAAAAATTATTATGCCTTCTAATTTTTCCTTATAAGCGGTCCTCCATAGTAGGGAAACAGTGGGATGCATGGCAAAATGGTAAGTGGAATTTGAGGAGTTCGACCTCCATTTCATGTCTCGGATGGCCATTAAATCCCAGATTTTGGCAGACTTTATCGTCGAATAGACAAATCTTGAACCTATTTAGAATCCCTAATAGTACAATTCCCATGACCATTGGATGATGTACTTTGATGGATCACTTATGTTAAGTGGCTCGGGGGCTGGGGTGGTCCTGGAATCTACTACAAGAGAGACCTTAAAGTATATCATCCTATTACTCTTTTCAGCTATTAATAATGTGGCTAAGTATGAAGGCTTGTTGGCTGGCATAAGAGCTGCTAAAGCGCTCGAGATTTGTTGACTACTCGTGAAAGGAGACTCTCAACTAGTTGTGAATCAGATTAGTAAAGAGTATCAATGCTCAAGTTTGACCATGTCTCAATACTTGTCGGAAGTTCACAAGCTAGAAAAGCATTTTTTGGTTTCAAGTTACAGTGTATCCCTTGAAAGGATAACTTTCTTACAGATCAGTTGGCTCGAATAGCTTCCTCTTAATCACAAGTACCACCAGGAGTCTTCTTAGAGCAACTGCAGAAGCTGTCTTTAGTTGCAGGACCAGAGACAACTCCTAATGTGATAGCATCGACTGAATATGAAGATACCTCAATGACGCCAAAGAGTTGGTTAAGAAGTGCGTACAATATCAGTTTCATAGCCAGCAAATACACCAACCAGCTCAGGCTCTTCAAACAATTCCTATTTCATGGCCTTTTGTGACCTAGGGTTTAGACATCCTGGGACAGTTTCCACAAGCGTCGGAGGGCTTCGAATTCCTTTTTGTTTCTTTTGGTATGTTCACAACGGAAGCCACAAAAAAGGTTCATGATGAGAAATGTAATTACTCGATTTGGAGTTCCATGTCGCATAATTATAGACAACGGTAAGCCTTCTCTAGTGTGAAATTCCAAGTATTTTTCAATCAACTAGGTACCAAGGTTTGCTATGCTTTAGTCGCCCATCCTCAAAGCAATGGAGGCAGTTGAGCGTGCGAATGGCCAGATAATGCAAGGGATTAAAACTCGAGCCTTCGACCAACTGGCAAAGCGCTTGGGGGCTTGGGTACAAGAACTTCCTTCGGTATTATGGGCAAGTCGCACGACTCCTAGTCGGGCAATAAGAGTAGACTCCTAGTCTTTGGAGCCGAAACCATGCTTCCTCCAGAACTAAAGATTCAGTCGACAAGGGTCAAAAACTTCAGTGACTCCAACCAAGAGTAGATTCGAACGGATGATATCAGCCTGCCCAAAGAGAAGAGGAAGAAGTCTTAATCCGATCAGCAGTCTATCAGCAAGTCATGCGTAAGTACTACAATCATAATGTCCAACCTCACAGCCTTGCTATAGGTGACTTGGTATTTAGGAAAATATAATCCCAGTCTAATCAGAACAACCTTTCCCCTAAGTGGGAAGGTCCTTACACTGTAGTCAAAGTTACACAACCAGGCTCTGTACAACTTACTATGGAAGATAGCTAGGTTCTCTCAAGCTCTTGGAACATCGACCGATTGCGTAAAATTTACATTTGAACATTTTCATTTTTGCAATAAAGTTTTGGTATTCCCAATCTTTTTACGTTTGTTTAGTGGAAATTCCTTTATGTTTGTTTGACCGCTTCTAGTATACTCCATTGGTTTTACCTAGTTGGAGGAGGGGACAACACTAGTTGGAGTCTCTCCTTTCTGCATGTGGTCCTGCCCACTAGAGGGAGCTTCCTAGTGATGCGCTATTCCTAACTCTTGTTACCAGCACAAAACAATTAGGTCATCTACGAACATGTTGGACGGATATAAAGGAAAGAATTCGAATAATTATCTTGCTATTGTTTGTGTCTTTGATTTGATTAACCTAGTCGAAGTGTGGTAATGACTACCTACTTATTTTTGTTCCTAAAAAGAGGGTACGTGGAGAATGTGTGTCGATTGTTGTGCTATCAATAATATTACTGTTAGATATCATCATCCCACACCTAGGCTTGATGATATGCTAGATGAGCTTAGTGGAGCATAAATTTTCTCAAAAATTGATCTAAAAAGTGGATACCACTAGATTCGCATGAAAACAGGAGATGAATGAAAACTGCTTTTAAAATAAAGTTTGGATTATATGAGTGGTTAGTTATGCCTTTTGGTTTAACTAATGCACCCATTACATTAATGCGCTTGATGAATCATGTTTTAAGAGTTTTCATTGGTTGCTTTGTAGTAGTCTACTTTGATAATATACTAATATATAGCAAATCCATTGCTAAATACTTAGATCATTTGAAACAAGTGCTTGATGTGCTAAGAACTGAGAAACTATTTGCTAACTTTGCTAAATGCATGTTTTGCACTGATAAACTAGTGCTTTTTGGGTTTGTTATTTCTGGACATAGAATAGAAGTTGATGACTCTAAAATTGATGCAATTAAATATTGGCCTATTCCTAATAATGTGAGTTCTGTGCATAGTTTTCATGGTCTTGTTGGCTTTTATGATCGATTTGTGAAAGAATTTAGTACTATTGCTACCCCGTTAAATAAATTGACAAAAAAGAGAATGCCTTTTTTTGTGGGGGGGCATGTAACACCATAAAAAACAAAAAAAGAAGAATGGGGGCGGCTGGGCCAGGCCCAAGGCCTAGCAGGCCCAGACCATGCTGTCCCCTACTAAAAGGGATCCAGGGGAGGAGGCGAAACCAAAGCTGCTCTCCTCCCCCGTTCCGTCGCCGTCGCCCTTGTCCCCGCGCCGCCCCATGCCATCTCGCCGCCGTTCCTCCCCCGTCTCATGCAGCCACCGCCGCACCTCTTCTCCTGCGGTTGCCGCCGCTCTCCCCCCAGTGCAATCGCGTCGTCACCGTCACCCTGCGTCCCCGCACAGACCCCGTCGCCGCTCTACACCCTTGCCTTTCGACCGCCTCCGCGTGTTGCTGCTTACTGCGCTCCACCATAGGTAGTCGTCGTCCCCACCTCTCCACGCCCCCTGCGGCTATTGGCCGTGTGTCGCCGTTGCCTCTTCCTCACCCCCGGCTGGCCGAGCGCCACCCCTAGGTTCCGTGCACCACTCACATTCGACCCTGCCGCTGGTGGGAAGTAGGGGGAGGGAGGGGCTGCTGGTGAGAAGAAGGGAGGGGGGAAACCGTCGGTGAGAAGAGGAAGGGAGGACGGCCAAAGAAAAAAGATGGAGTCGGCCGAGAGAATGGAAAGAAGGAAGAGGAGAGAAGAAAAGAAAAAGAAGAAGAGCTGACCGGCCGAAAAAAACAGGAAGGAAAAGATGAAAAAGAAGGGGAAGACTGATCTGATACCCGATTTGCTAGATCTGACCAAGACAGCGCCCTGATCCAGTTGTTAGAGGCTACGGTAATGCCGTGAAACCATTTGCGTAGAAACTAGAATGTCAATTTGTGAGATTGGGTCATGAAGAGGTCAATTGGTTGAGTAGCAAGGTAAATGCGTGCATTGGTTAAAACAAGGTGTTGTAGGGGTGGCCCCAACCTAAACCCAGCTAGCCTGTTGAGAAGGTTATAAACCATGTAAATGATGTAAGGTTACGACGGTAAAGACGCTCCTTACGAGGGAACACATAAAGGAATACGCGTAGGCTACGGAAGCAGAAAACAAAACTTTTCTATCGCGCACCCAAGAACATCATGCTAAGGAAGGATCATGGATTGTTACCACTTAGACGCGCGACTGGCGGAAGAAGAATTGAAACCGATCCAATCACGCGTCGAGGTAGTAGTGGAAGTAGCCGATCGTCCCGAACAGATCGTCTCCTCCACGCCGCGCCGATCAACAACGCAACGAGCAGCGCCTCCACCGGTATCCACACGTCCGGGTGGGCGCCGATCGCGAGTGTACTAGCACTCGTGGCGCAGCTAGGGTTTGGCTCGGGAGGTGGCGGCTAGGGTTTTGCTAGATGTTAACAGCACGAATCCCTCCGCCCCTCGCCTCCATATATATAGACCTCCTCACGTGGGCCTCGTGGACCGAGGCCCAATAGGAGTCTATTCGGATCTCTATCCGAATTGAGCCTATATCGAATCATATTCGAATTAGTGTTCCAACCCGTTAAGCGTGCGACCACAGCAGGTTCACGTATACTTGGTCGTGACCGGAAAGCGCCTTTCGGTTACCATGTTAATAGCGGCCTCTAGTAAGACATATTAACCCCAAAGTATATGTAAAGATCATATCGGTTGAACTGTATTGTTCTCT